>OZ010581.1:119771608-119854108 GCA_963932145.1 Acanthosepion lycidas | reverse complement strand
TAAGAAAGTAATCTCACTCACAATACTCTCTCCGTCGCTGATAAGCAGTCTGCAACATTTCCCTACTTGAGACAATGAAATTGACACCTAGAAACCTCAGTGTGCGGTTCCATTTACTATTAGAAGAAAAGCTTTCGTCTGGTAAAAGCGTTTTAATGTGTAGTTAGAAATTGAGATGGTGTAACCCTGGGATATTGCCCTGAATAGAGCCGATGCGACTCACTGCGAAAAGAATGACATCTACGACTAGATAAATGCAATATTTTTTGTTCAAGATCGTACTTGACTCAAGGGATTTTTCTCGGATATGACAAAACTGTGTATGACAGCACGCAATATTTATTCGACAGATAACAGACACTGTTTACTTAAGTATTCTCCCACTATCTATGGGTTTATATATGTATGGGATATCTTATATATTTCAGTAAATTCCTGGTCGATAATCCGTTGCGCAGCTGACGTTATACAGGGGATATACACATCGCCTATCTCGAATATAGTTAGATGTTCAAATTTGACTTATTTTTGTAAATCATTCCTCACGCGACTGCTATCAATTGTTGCATTATATTCAGTTAATAATTTATCTATTATTTTTATGCATGTGTTACATAGTCTTACGATAACATCGCATTGAAACACCGGTACCCGTACGATCACCAAAGTTAAGCAAATTCGAGACCCGTCATTACTTAGACGGGTGAGCTCCTGTTAATACCAGTTGCTATAAGCTTGCATGTGCGGGTCGTGCAACGGATTATGGCTTTGCATTGTCAATCGGAGATCCGTATTCGAATTCCCGGTGGGTTTTTTTATATTCACTTACCCGCAAATAAACTTGGGAAACGTATGAATCCACCTCTTCTCTCCCCGCTTTGGGTTAATTAGTAAAACCTGTATTACTAAATCATTATCTCCAAAAAAATTCTTACAATCTAAAAATATGTTCTGGCTTTAAATAACGCGCAAAGTGTTAAGCCGTAGAAACGAATCAATGAAAGAGGAAACATTCATTTCTTTTATCATTAATTTATTTCCTGAAATCTAAGAATACGTTTTAATTTTACAGACACAAATATTTGGATTCTTTTCAAAAAGATTGAGAATATAAATATTAATGCCTGAAAAGCTGAAAATAAGACTTTGTTTTTAGATAAGTGAAGGCCCGGTGGATAGAAGCGTTGGTTAAAGTCATATGGTCACTTGATCCAAAGAGTTGTGAGTTCAATACCTGGCCACAGTAGAGGTGAACAAAAACATGGAGAGTTGAGTTATTAAACAGAATTAAGTGAAACATTCATAAGAGGTATCGCACGTGTAACAAAAACAATCTACTCCAGTGGACTAAATAAAGGGTTAGGCTCTAAATTCCAGTATGTATCGTCTGAAGAAGGCTGGAGCGTACAACGGTCGAAACATCATGAATATAATAAACATGAGGGAAAATGGTCGAAAAATGTCAATATAGCAAATAGTTACAATTCAGAAATATAGACTGGTGTAAAAAGACAATTTTCAAAGAATCCAGTCACGTGCGTTCAGTGCTGTAGAAGTAAATACAAACAAACGAAGGATAAATATTATTCGCAAATTCTAATGTTTTATTTTTTATTTTTTAATTCTAATCTTTAACATTTCAATGTTACTTGTCCTAAAAGCAAAATTATATTAAAATTTGTCTCGGCCATTAAAAAGATTTGGACAAAGACAACTGATAATGTCAAAAAATATATGCCACTGGTTTTGCATTTTATACCAACAGGCATGGATCAGATAACGTTATGAAATACATTAATGCCACGAATATATATATATATATATATATATATACAAAAAGTACTCTGGTTATATCGGACCTGACGTACGGCGTTTCGTGGTTACGGCGCCATCTCCCATAATATAATACGTCGGCGCGTTGTATATTTTGCCCTTCATTTTATGGCCTCCGAAGCGTAAGGCAGACTCGTGGGTGCTTATGTAGGTGAGATCCGACCTAAGTCGAAAATCAGGTTACGTCGCACCGTAGCAATTGATCTTTGACGTAAGTCGAGGACCCCCCCGTATTGTTAATATTTATATATTCATAAGAAATATACCGCTAATGTGAATATCACGTTGAAACATGTTTTCATACGATTCAGTCTCTTCGTATCTATCTATTTCTGCTCGTATATCTTTATTTATCGCGCACTTTTCACACACACACACACACACACTCACACACACACATATGAAGAAATATAGTTTTAAGGTGTGCTATATTTATGAGATAAGCTGTTCATTTTTAGAGATAGAGATTATATAAATATAAAAGTGAACATTGAAGTCAACACTCAGAGGCGACAGGCTAGACGCCCTTAAATTCTTTAACATTGACATAAAACGTATCCAAATCAAAATATGGCTAACCAAAAAACATGTATAAAAATGCCTGCCAGACGCATACAAACGAATAGACATTATCCTTCCTGCATAGACAAACTAGAAGTATGATACACGTACAAACACGAATTATACACACACGAACGCTGCTTGAGAAAACAGATGTACGTGAGGTAAAAACAAACATAACCAAATTAAAATTTTCTTTCTCCTCCATATTTGCGTTTTCTGATGAAGTTATAATAAAAAGCGAAATATGGTGAATTCGTTTCTTATTTGCTCGTTATATTATAATTATCTCTCTCTCTCTCTCTCTCTCTATATATATATATATATATATATATATATATATATATATATGAGAGAGTGGGAGATGTCTCTACATATCTTTTTTCAGTCTCTCCGTATCTATCTAACCATATCTCATTGAAACACCAGTTCTTGTGCGTTCGCCAATGTTAAGCAACAATGTCCAGTGCCTCCATGGGTGACGACATGGGAATACCAGGTGCTGTAAGCATAAACGTGAGGGTGGTGTAATGGATGGCGACTTGGAATTGAAAGTCGGATAGCCGAGTTCCAGTTACAATTGTGTTCTTTATATCCATTTACACGCACAAATACCACTGGGAAAGGCACGAATCCAACTTTTCTCCCCACAAGTATGGGTTGATTAGGGATTCATTATAAACTCCCCAAAATTAATGCAATCTAAAATTATTTTCTGACTCTAAATAACCTGCAAAACATCTGATACGCTGTAAAAAATAAAAAAAAAACGAAAGACAAATTAATCCTTCAATCAATGAATTATGACTCAATCTAATAATTTTGGATTTCTTTTCCATCCATTTTTACAAAATGGACGGCATATATTTGACCCAAATGCGTTTTTCTATTTCGGGGACAACCAGTATTCTGATATTTGAAATCGGATAAATGCAGTAGATGTGCATCACAAATGTATTTCATGCTTGCCTCCGCTTGCAGCGTTTTTGTCTGCAATGCGGCTTTGTGCTGTAATGATGCAAAAAATACATTCAGACGTTATTCTATATCGTTTGAATGTTTGTAAGGATTCCTAATATTTTATCGAATTAATCATTATTCCTTTTGGCGGGAATTCCGTGCAAATGACTCCCTGGTCGATGCTTTAGTTTCAACTCTGATGTATTACTCATAAATATCTAATGTTATTACTTAATTCCGTCACAAAGCCAAATGACACAAAGTACTTTTGAACAGGATTTTATGTGTTACGAAATGCATGTTCAAACATGTTTCTGTATTCATTATATGCGAGACCAGGCGGTAGGAGACTTATAAATCAATATATATATATATATATATATATATATATATTTCGGCAGCAATCCCTCTTTTATGCAAGTTTCGTTGAAAACGACTGATAATGTGCTGTGGTTGAGCGATTTTTTTATAAATAATTTCCCATGTGTTCGTATCATTTTTTTCTTTTCAGGGTATAAATTATATAAAAATTGCCCGTATTTTTTCCTAGCGCTTTCGGCTATACCTTTATCAATTATCGAAGATGAATTTTATTTTACTTTTAACTGAATATTATTTTATATTTTACTTTTAACTGAATTATCTAGAGTTTATGTGAATGTTTTATTTTCCAATCACGGCCATCACATTATGTCCGTGTTCATAGTTGACATTAGTGAGTGTTGTTTTTTTTAATTTTTTATTTAATTTTTTTTATTTTTGGGTGTAAGTTTTGAAGTAGTGTGGAATTGGTTAATATCGCCCGATGAGGATTTTCAGAAAATGAAGCAACCATCTAAGTATCGTTTCCAAGATTTAGTGAATAGGGTTTTTATATTTCCCTCCATATATTTTTTTCTATCCTTTCATAGAGGTTTTCTTCTAGGTAAGTTAATGTTAGGGTGGCATATGTTGGTGCCATTTTTGTTCCGATTTACAAATGTGTACAAATATGTTTACTAATTTATCGTAATAAGCCAATGTGTATGTATGGAGAGGGAATATTCATATGCATGTTGACAAAAACATAGAAAATGGAAATAATGATTCCATTATCTTTAGCCTTTTCGTACACATGGAAGATGCTATTATACTTGTATTATCAACGTGAATGGGACCTAACAAAGTATCTGTAACAATGTGAGACCGAACAGGTTTTGGTGTGACCGACAAATTGCCCAAAGACTTAATACTTTAGCTTAGACAAGGAAGACATTCCGAGCAAGGAAAGAAAAAAAGCAAAGAAAGCTATAAAGGAAACACCTTGCTACGCAGTAAATTAAATTGCACAACGCCTACTCTATCTAAACATAGCAAAAACGCTTCACAATCAACACTCAACGAATGAAATTGAGTTCGAAATCAGGTTTAACGATCTCCAGCTCGTCAACCGACTAGAAAGATATAGATATATATATTTCAATTAAAAGGTGCAATTATAATTTATAAATTCATGAATCATTCATACAAAAACAAATATAGTGGTAAATGATTTAAATGGCGAGAATACATCGTCGCAAACAATATAAATAAGATATATCAACCCCGGACTTGTATATGAATATTATCCCCGTTTATAAATTAGTTGCATAAGGTCTTTTTAATTTTTTACAAGCTTTCGTCTGTTTCTACAGATATCATCAGAAGTAAAAACAAGAACAAAATCTACTTCCATACCTGATGATGTCTGTAGGAACAGACGAAAGCTTGTAAAAAAAAAAATTAAAAAGACCTTATGCAACTGGAATTTATAAACAGGGACCATATCATTCATATACAGGTTCGGGGTTGGTGTATATTATTTATGTGTTTGCGAAGATGTATTCTCGCCATTTACACCATTAACCTCTATATTTGTTTTTGTATGAATGATTCATGAATTTATATATATATAGTGCAAAGGTACTACATCCGTTGGTATAATCCAGACAATCCACAAAAAGATCTGAATGTATCTGTTATAACAGAGCCAATAAATAGTATTACACAATAAAATTCCAAATTACATCATAGCGGGAGATGATGATGAAAACTTCGTTAGTCTTATTCAACCCCGGTTGAATAAGACTGAAGAAGGTCGTGTCGGAGACAGCTGTAGAAAAATTAATACACAATTTATCTATTAGGTTGGTGCAAAAATAATGACGTAATAATGTCGTTTTTGACGTAATTTTTAACATCAAAAAACGACATTATTACGTCATTATTTGTGCACCAACCTAATACATTATTTACATTATTCGGACTATTGTCCTCATCTTTGTCGCCATATTTATCACAATGTTTCGGCCGTTGTACGCCCCGGTCTTCTTCAGGTGGTTGGAATGTCGAACTGAAGTCTTTATTTCGCTCACTGGAGTAGACTGTTCTAGTTCCACATGCCATATTTGATGGATGTCATTTATCAGTTATCTCACAATGGAGAAAGAGGGTAACAACACACTCCCATTCCTGGATGTTCTAATATCTCGAACAGAGCATGAGTTTAAGACATCCGTATACCGTAAGCCGACATTCACCAGACAGTAGCTCAATTTCAACTCCCACCATCCATACACCGTAAAGAAATGGATCGTCCGTTGCTTACAAGACAGAGCAAAAGTCATAAGTGGCGACCCAGAGACGTTAGATAAAGAATTGGTCAGTATATGTAGTACTATACAACGTAACAACTATCCTGGGTACATGGCAGTAGCCCCCTCAAACTGGGATAGGCGGGTACAAGAGAAGGAGGACAACAACACTCAGAAAACATTCTGCCTGCCTTATGTGAAGGGGTTATCAGAGAAAATACAAAGGATCTGCGGCCCATATAACATCAGGAAAACCCTCAAAAGCTTGACGACACTTCGCAGATATCTTTCCCGAGTAAGACCCCCTCATAGAGGAGAACATGACTAAAGGCTGTGTGTACGCTATCCGGTACAGCTGCGGAAAGGGATATAAAGGAGAGACAGGCCGCCGCCTCAAGGTAAGGCTTCAAGAACACCAGAAAGCTGTAACACGAGGGGAAGTAGAAAAATCAGTCGTGGCTGACCACATATGGAGAGAGAAGGGAGATCACCGCCCTCTGTGGGATCATGTTGAGATCACAGACAGGGAACACGATTGGAAAATTCGTAAACGTAAGGAATTAGCACATATGCTAGGCCACAAAAATCTCCTGAGCCGACCAAGCATAGAAATAAATACAATATGGAAACCAGTAATAAGGAGTGCCAGGGAAAATCAATGATAACAACAAAGTTGCAATATGAAAACATGCAATGATAACAGCAAAATCGCAATATGAGCACTGGTAAAAATGGTTGCTGAAGACATTAGGTTTATAATACCCAGAAATTCATACCCAGATGTCCTTAAGTGGCACAGATGATAAAGGCTTTGGTTAGATCCAGTGACAGGACCCAAAGAGTGTGTTCAATACCAGGTTAAGGCAGTGGAGAACTTGGAGAGGGGAATAACTGATAACTGACACCCATTAGACATGGCAAGTGGAACTAGAACAATCTACCGCAGTAAGCGAAATTCCAACCACCTTAAGAAGGTCGGAGTGTACAACGACCGAAACTTTGTGATAAATATGGCGAAAAAGATGAGAACAATAGTCCGAATAATGTACATAATACCTCATCTCAGAAATATAGACAGAATTTATCTATTTCATTGTTGTTGTTTTTTACTAGTATACAAATAGTTTGGCCCATCAGCCTTCTGATGTTGAAAAACTTATTTTTGCCCTATCACCAATTGATCCAGTCAAAGCCCGTCACATATAGGGGTTATAGATGATCATGTTGATGGTACTGAATTTGAAACAGTCTTTCAGGCTACATATCCAGCAGAGCTCAAAATTTAAAATTGAACACTCAGGCGGTCATTTTTTTTTAAATCTTCATATTACTATTGAAGATGCCATATTCGTCTGAAAACTGTAGGACAAGCGAGATTCTGCCATCCCCCGCTTCGTAACAATGACATAGGAAATGCCGAAGTAATCATACTCGTCGAAAAACTGAATATATATATATATATATATATATATGTGTGTGTGTGTGGATGTTTCATTAAATACTATAGAGAAGTTGTGTGTATTTATTTTAAGTAAGTTCCTTTCATATTGTCTGAGAAGCTTAATAACATCATTGAAAGACGAAAGGAAATCACCATATTGATACATGTTTAAATCCAATCTAACCTTTCGACTTACATAAGCCATTATCAGCTTAGATTGGATTTAAACATGTATGAATATGGTGAGTTCCTTTCGTCTTTCAATGATATGTTATTAAGCTTATCAGGCAATATGAAAGGAATTTACTTAAAATAAATAGACAAAACTTGTCTATATTATTTAATAAAACATGCATCAATGAAAGATTGCTGCCTAAATATATATATATATATATATATATATATATTCATGAATTATTCATGCATAAAACAAATACAAAGGTTAATGATTAAATGACGAGAAATCAATCTTCGCGAACAATTCAATAATATACAAAAACCCCGAATCTGAGAATATAAACAAGAACACAATCTATTTCATACCTGAGGATGTCTGTAGGAACAGACGAAAGCTTGTAAAATAAAAAGATCTAATTCAACGGAAATTTCTAAAACAGGATCTTTTCATTTATAAACAGATTCGGGGTTTTTGTATATTATTGAATTGTTCGCGAAGATGGATTTCTCGCCATTTAATCATTAACCTTTGTATTTGTTTTATGTATGAATAATTCAGGAATTTGTAAATTAATTGCACCTTTATTGAAATATATATATATAACAAATTTCGTTTGTCTTTAAACTTTATAATGTTCAAAATCTCTAATGGGGAAAGTGACCTGCCAGTTGAATATAGGATAGCAAGAAAAACATTTCTAAATTGATTCCAGGAGATGCTAACCAAGGTACTGAGAAACTGTAAAATATTCGTTAGAAACAAAGAAAAGGATGCTGGAGTTCTGTGTGTTATCCATTCTCTTATATAGCAGTGAATGATGGACAATCATGAGGAAAAAACTAGAGGCAGCAGAAATGTGATTCGAGAAAATGGCACCAGGACCCGGAAAAATAAATTCGTTGGACACCTGCTGAGGAAAGAGGGATAAAAAAAAACTCATCACGGGTCATATTGAGACAGAGAATGATGAATGATGTCAGCAAGCCACTTACTGACGAGATTGTGTGAACTGATAGCAAAATGTGGAGTGCTTAAGGGCCTTAACAAATGGAAAATAAAACTGCGAAGAGCCACAAACATAGATGATCATGACACCCCACTCTTTTCCTGTCATTTGAGTTGCTTCACATTAGTTGGTGGTCATCGTGTTTTTTTTTGTTTTTTGTTTTTCTTTACGAAATCTATTAGAAATTATAACTCGGAATATCTCTCTATTGGTTGTGGTTGATCATGGCTCTCCATGATTTCTTGCTCTTTTGATCTTTTACCGTTCATTTTTAACTTTGTTCTTTCGTCTGTTCGTCTACCGTTACAAGAGCGAAAATAAAGTATGGTTGCCATATAGGAACAGAAACTGTCCAATCTACCCTTTCATCTCTTGATATAGTCCAAAAGCGTGCCGAATTATTTTTTCACTCTGCAGCCCCTGTCTAGCAAGCAAGACGTCGTAAGTCTCTCACTACTCAATCGCTATTTCCATGGAAAATGTTCAGATAAACTACACTCCTGTGTTCCACCAGTGATGGCTAAAACTAACCGTACCAAGAACATTGTAGCGAACCACCCTCATTCCATTCGCATTTGTTTGGTGAGATGAAAGTTGCACTCACGAATTACCGTCTTGTGGAACTGACACCTAAAAGATTAATTCACGGATTACTACAATCTTCACGTCTTCAAGATTAGGGTTAACCGTTTTCTTCCGTACATATCCGCATAAACTTTGCCTCTTAATCTGTAATCCTCTAACTCGAGTGATCCTCGGGGCATATACATAGTGAGCATCATCGTAAAAAGAAATAAGAAAAATTCGTTCTCCTAGAGTGACTGCCATTCAAGGATAACGAGTCTAGTTTTCCTCTAATTCTTAACGCATTGCTGATGCTGAGGAATAGACAGAATATCTTCCCTAAGGGCATATGTGAGAAATTGAACGCAATATAGTATTTTTAATACTATGTCCATTTAGAACGTAGGTAATGACGATTATCCACAGTATTTTATTTATATGCGAATTGCTGTAACTTCCTGCTTGATAAGGATTGGTTGACCGTTGTCTTCACTGTGTTTTCCTTCTAGATTAGCTACCACCCCAAGTCTATCGAGTTTAGTTTAGCCTGATATGTAACCCATAGCTGTCCTGGCGTTGGGTAGACGTTAATTAATGCCGTCGCTAAGTGCGAATTGACTATGCATCAATTTGAACTTTACTGACATATTCCACTCTCCACACCGATAACCATTTACGCTACCCGCATATCAATTGTTTATAGCAGCTACAAAAAAATAAATAAATATAGAAGATAAGTAAAAACTCTTATTTAGAGATGATTTAAAATAGTTCTTAAGACTGGAAAGAATGAAGTAGCGATAGAAAGGAAAAGAATTTATATCCAAATAAGATATGACTTGCTTTTGATTAAATGCTTTGGTATCTTGCACACCAGTGCATTTCTGTATTATAACAGCAATCGAGGTTAAGCTTTGCTGTAGAGAATAAATGTGTTGCTTTGCTACCAGACTTTGTCCAGTGCCTTTTGTCTATTTATCTGTGAACTCTACTCGCCTCTTGAAAGCTACATAGAATTTCTTAACTCCTAAAATCCAGACTCATCTGCTTCACAACTCTGGCTTAATCATCACTCGCTCGCAGCAGGGCGAAATCGCATCTCTGATGACCCTCTTTTGACTGTCAGCCAAATCATTTTATGATGATAGGAGCCGCTAACTGTGCTTAAATGTTACCTGACCCTACTTTCGCATAGTTGCTTCTGTTTTCAGTTTCAGTTGACCCCTTAATTAAGGGTAAAATGATGACCGAAAGTTAAATACTACTAGCACGTCACTTCGAATTTCTGAATTCTGAAACTTACCACTGCAGCTGTCTAAAAAGAACTATTTAGAGGAATTAATCTACTACTTTATTTCTGTCTGAATTTCTGGAATGATGAGTTACCATTATTTACACTATTTATATTACAACCGTTATCCCTATGTTTGTTGTTACCGCTTAACCATGCACTCTTTGGAAGCAGCCGGGAAAAATGAACCGGTGTTTCAACGTTACGAGGCTGTAAGCCTGCTGATTTAAATTGGGTAGAAAAGGACCGGTAATAAACAAGCAGTTCTAGAAATGAGATATCACTAGACATGAGAATTGAAATGAGAACAGTCTAACCCCGTAGTTTAAATAAAGTGTTCATTTCAGAATTCCATCTAAGTTAGCAAGATCGCTATACACCTGAAGAAAGACTCATGGTACAACAGCCGAAACGTTGTGATAAAATCAACAAAGATAATAACAATAATCCGATTATAAATATTGTAAATAATTCTACTACGTAAATCTATATATAAGTTTTTGTGTCTGTATACTGATTGTTAGAAAAGACAAAAACGTATGAATATAGTTAGTTGGCGACACAAAAATCTGAATGGGCGACCCGAGATCAACGTTTACTTCGAACTTGATTACTGAAACGTCGTAAATATTACAGTAAAGATGGGGACAACACTCCGAAAAATATAAATAATGTAATCAATCTTGTTTGATTTTGGCATTTCCAACTCTGACTTAGTATTTTATTTGTTTGGGTTTTTTCTCATGCTGACAGCCATATATGGTCTTCTTACAGTTGACAAGTTTATGTTGATAAGCGTAAAACATCGGAAAATTACGGGTTTTATTGTATTTATTTTCTTTTTTGTACACTATCTTCATTCAAAATATTGCACAACATAGTGTACCATGGGTCCCATGCGTTGATGGGTTAAAAATTTTCCAAAACTCCTTCCCTTTCCCTTTGCTTAAGATCAACTCTAACATCATCCTGAGGGAGACGTAAAATTTGTGGTGACGTCCCGTTGGATCTTGAGTTTACTTTCTTAATTGGAAAAGCCACAGAAATGCAGGTTTTATTATTTATTCTTTAACTAGTATTTGTAATCCTTATAAATATGAAATGTTTTCGTAGATCAATTATACTCAGTTGGCTAGTGAATGACCTACAATTTGTTGTTAACTGGGGCAAGGAATGGCTTGTTAATTTTAGCGTTTCCAAAATGAAAGTGCTCTCTTTTAACCAGCTCGGAGAACATTTTTTTTCAACTTCCATCAGTATGGCTGATACTAATCTTCAGGGGAGTGACTTATTGCACCTTATCCGACTAAGTTTTTTTTTTTTTTTTTTCGAGGGCATGAATAGGAAATAGTATATTCAATCAATTGTTGAGAAAGTGTACAAATCGCGACAATTTTCCTCGCCAGAATCTATCTTGCATATTTATAAGTCAACAATTCGTCCTTTTGCATATGGCTGCCACATCTGGTCTGGTGTTCCTGCTATGTATTTAGAAATTCTTGATAAAATCCAAAGATTTACGGAAACCGAGCAGGCTGGAAAGAGAGGCGGTAACCGTGCGGTTTTGAAGGAGAGGCTTTAACCGCACATGTCTCAAGGGGAGGCGATAACCGCGCATGTCTCAAGGGGAGTTATTAACTGCGTGTTGCAATGGATCAATGTTAAGAATTTGACCTGCGCAACGCAGGGTATTATTGCTAGTATATGAATAAATTTGAATAATATTTTTACTTCGTTTTCCATCACATTCGTTTGTCCGATTTTCCATTTCAATGATGACGAGTTCAGAAAAAGAGGAAAAACATTTTGTCTGTAGGTCATGAAAATAGGCCCCGAAAACGTTTAGATACACTTCCAGAAGCTGAATCAAGCAGACAAGGTATTAAGTGTTTTCTCTGTCTTTTACGTCTTTCCTTTTCGACGTTGTGTATTTCCCCGTCTGTTTGTCGGGCGGAATATTGAAGCTGACATGGTGGATCGCCTAGGCAAAATGACCGGTGATTTTGAAGTGGCTTTTTTTCCCTTCTTTCTTCGTTATTTTAGGAAAGAAGAATGATACTGTCTGGCGCACGTTCTTTGCTAGGATTTCCGTCTATTAACAAGTCCGTGTCTGCCTGTTATCTTGTCATGTCTAAGCAATCAGATCTGTCTGTCAGAATCAAGACAGGGGAATTAGCTTCGTCATAGAAGAGTCACAATTTAAGATCTTACTATGGATAGTCACCTGTTTTCTTTAGACCGTTCAGTTTTAGCAATTGCTCTGGTATTATTTCTAAGTACTTGTCCTTATTTATTTTTTTATGTCTGAACGTGTACATTCGTTTCCTATCGCTCTCAAATCTTCAGTTTGTCTTTGTGCGATTTTTTTCGCAGATTTAGATTCATGTATTTTTCATTCATCTTTCAGTATTTTTTTTAGTTTTCATTTGATTGTCAATATCTTAGCAAATACCGGATTTTCAATTGGTCACTCATTTCATGAACCGTTTTCTTTTGTAGCGAATAGTGCTACAAACTGTATTAACTCAAACGTCTCACCCAATAGCTCTTCTGTCCTCCCAGCTCTCAAGCGTCCACCGCGGCTCCTCAAAGGTGTTTGTCTTTCTCTAGGTCATCTCTCTGTTACCAGGAATCAAGTGTTTCTCTCTTTCTAGCTCGTGTCTGCCCTCTGACCCCACTAATGTGTCTCTTTCGCTTTATCTAGCTCGTCTGTCTCCTACCATCCCACGGAATCCTCCCTCTCTCTATTTTTCTTTCTCTATCTTTTTCTTTCTCTCTCTCTTTCTCCTTTATCTCTCGAATCAGTCCTGCCACCCATCATAGTTAATTTCGCTCTACCTAGTCCACTTGCCGCACAAAGGCATCTGTTTGTTACTCGACACATTTTCGTGTCCATCCTCTAAGCTATTAAAGCACGCATTACATAATATTCATTTCAGCTTTATATATATATATATATATATATATATATATATATAATGATCGCATATTTTTCCTGCAACTATAATAAAACACTTTAACAAGCCGTGGCATTTTTTCAAATTTCTTCGTTTAATATTCCTCCCTCTACTCACAAATGACCGAAGTAAATCTGTTTAAACTTCCTGTGACCATGGATCAAGGAGTGATTTTTTTTTCTTACTTTTTTATTTTTTCATTTATTTATTTATTTTATTTTATTTTTTTTTTTTGGCTAGCATAGACTATTAACGTTCCTGCAACTGGAAGAAACTGGCACTCAATAAAAGCTACAGTTTCTCATTGGAATAATCACTCTATCTTTCGGACTAGACATGCCTCTAAAGAAAAGCTCTGCTTAACTTTAACACCTTTAGCTAGCCCTGACCACCTCTTTACTGGTGGTAGAAAAAAATGACATAATGCCCAGCCACGATTTGGACGGTGGGTAAACACTTGTAACTATTTTTACATCTTTCATGAAACATTACATACCAAATATTTGGACCGTGAAGCTCAGGCAGAAGAGTTGAATGATTGCCCGTTTAATTGTCTGTCTTTTCTGCATTCCTTTACATGTTTCAAATTTACGTTTATCACGTTTCGTTTGGTTGTTCGTACATTTTACTGTTCTTCTCGGTCGATACTTTTTCGGCTTTCCTCGGTTATCGGTTCATTCTACTGCATTCCTCTCCGGGTGTCGGTTCTTTCTACTGCTCTCCTCTCCGGGTGTCGGTTCTTTCTACTGCTCTCCTCTCCGGGTGTCGGTTCTTTCTACTGCACTCCTCTCCGGGTGTCGGTTCTTTCTACTGCACTCCTCTCCGGGTGTCGGTTCTTTCTACTGCACTCCTCTCCGGGTGTCGGTTCTTTCTACTGCACTCCTCTCCGGGTGTCGGTTCTTTCTACTGCACTCCTCTCCGGGTGTCTGTTCATTCTACTGCTCTCCTCTCCGGGTGTCGGTTCTTTCTACTGCACTCCTCTCCGGGTGTCGGTTCTTTCTACTGCTCTCCTCTCCGGATGTCGGTTCATTCTACTGCTCTCCTCTCCGGGTGTCGGTTCATTCTACTGCTCTCCTCTCCGGGTGTCGGTTCATTCTACTGCTCTCCTCTCCGGGTGTCGGTTCATTCTACTGCTCTCCTCTCCGGGTGTCGGTTCATTCTACTGCTCTCCTCTCCGGGTGTCGGTTCATTCTACTGCTCTCCTCTCCGGGTGTCGGTTCATTCTACTGCTCTCCTCTCCGGGTGTCGGTTCATTCTACTGCTCTCCCTTCCGATTGTCGGTTCTTTCTTCTGATCACTTGTTTCTGTTCACCTTTATTGCTCCCTCTCCCTTCCCTTCTTCAAGCTCCCTTTTCCTCCCCTTTTTCATGCTCTCTCCGTTTTTCTTTCTTTTCATCTCCTTTTTTTCAAGTTTTGCTATTTCTGTATTCTTATTTTCTTTCGCCTCTCTTTTCCCCCTTCCCTTGCACCCTCTCCTTTTATTCATTTTCTTTCATTTGTCTAGCCGCTCCTTCTTTTTTTCTCTTTTTTCCTCGTGTTCCCTGTGACTTTTTTTTTTTTTTTTTTCGAATCTTCCTCTTTTTTTATTTCTTTTTATTATTCTTACTTTATCCAAAATCAATGTGCGTCTTCCACTGTTCCCCACACGTTAGCTATTGTTAAGCTAATTTCACCTTCTATCATAACTTTCCAAACTTGTTTCGTTTTTTTTTGTTTTTTGGTTATTGGATTTTTATCTCTCTTTCTCTCGCTCTCTGACCCACCATCCTCCTTCAGTGTGCTAAATGGTAAAGTTTTTTCTGTATTAATTTTTACTGTCTCCCTTCGGCAACTTTGGCTGTTTTAGATTTATCTTCTTCAATCAATTTTTCAACTGCAGCTCTTTCCAGCTCCCTACGCTATTCAGCCATTTCTAATCGCCACCTCCCACTGTTTTTCTTTCTCATCTTCGATTTTACTTTCTCCTAACGTTGCTCGCAATGCGCGAACGTCATTTAAAATGCCAGTCCAGTTTTCTTGCTGTCGAATTGGTCGGGGTGCATGCTTCGCTTAATTTTGTCAAAGCATAGGAAGGAATTTCGATCAACATAAAGGAAAAGAAAGTCGAACCTCGTTGTCCAGTTAACTAAAGATTCTATAGAATTATTAATCCAAAATAAAAGTCTTTCTACAGTGAGTGTTTCGAAGTTTTCACAAACATAAAATCCAGACGGGAAGTCTTAATCTATATGTAAAATGTATTTGTTCCTTTCTTGGCAAAATTTGGTTTCTGTGATTGATCTATTGAATGGCACTTTCGTAATTTCTAATCGTATTTATGTAATTATATAATCCTGCCATATGTCGGGTTTGTGGAACCAACTATAATACTGTTACCAGGTGACTATTTTTTCCACTTATAACGCCCTAACTTCCCCAAGGTTGCTAATTTCTAATTAGTTCTGGCCGTTGCTTTTGGGTGGTTGGGTCGCTACTTTGTTCCAGCTGATAGTCAGTTTTTACGTTGTACTTTCAAGATCCTGGAAAGAATATATCTGTGGAAACCCGTTACAGAATTTTTTTAAAAATGCAGTGGATTTAAGTAATATTAATTAAACTCAAACATTAACTCATTTTTGTGCAACTTTTCGGCACCAATTTGAATTTGTATATTCGTATATGTTAACCAATCAGCGACGTCATATGAAACCGGCCGTAGTCTTTGAATTTACAAACAGTAATGGTTATCGTCTGCTACGTAAATTTGTAGGATCACTTCAGGAAATGATCAACAATATTTTCCCACCTCAAAATATATATATAAAAATTGGGAGAATATTTATTAACCAAAAAAGTTTTAAAAATCTAACTTCGGAGCTGATTCTTCGGTTATAAAAGCGATTATTTTAGTTCACAGAAGTTATTTTTTCAGGTACCCTTTGAACATGAAATTCTCAAACCTTAATTACCGTATTTCCGGCTTGCAAGACGTATTATTTCCCTAAGAACATACGTGTGCGTCTTCCAAGACAAATGTTAAGCAACACCCAGACTCCAGTAAGCTTGGACGGTCACCTAATTGGTTTGAATGATAGGGACGTGGATTTGTATGTTGAGTCATTACACTATAATGTTAACTATCTAATTCAGCCTTTTATATGATGCAACCTCAGTACTTAGCTGTTACAGCATTTCCAAGTCTATTAACCTTCCTGGAGCCGATCCACAAGCTTAAACATGCTCTGTTTACTAACAACAGCGGAAGCCTTTCTGCTCTTCACTAATAAATTATAGCCACACAAACAAAATCGGATGAGGGATTATTGTAAACAATGCATGGCGGCAGTGAATGTGTTGTTAAATGAGAATTATTTTTTTCTTAGAAATTTCTTTTCAAAATTAGAGTGCATTTTCCAAGCGGGAAAATACGGTAATTACTCATATTTTCTTATATATATCCGAGCAAACTATTTTACGAACAAGGCTTAGCGATTTTGAGTTAAGGCAAAAACATACGAACCGAGTCAACACAGATTTTTAGCAGCAGTATCAAAGTAGATTCGTCTGCTGTTATCATGCTGCTACTGAAAAACGATTCTATTTTTATTGATTTGATTGTACTGTAAAGAAGATAAACAAGGATATTTTGTGTTAAGTTGTTTCGCAAAGAATCTTTGTAATTCATTTCTTTCAATTTAAAAGAAAAATAATACTGAATAATATAATTTCATTTTGCAGAGCCGTGTTTGAAGATTGTTTATTTCTTCGTTTATGAACGCACATTCCTCTACATATCCTACAAAATCAGAATTTTCACTATTGTTAGTAGTGTTAAGTGTTAGTGGTGTGAGTCTAAAATTCAACGATACGATATGGGACTACTGGTTTAGATAAATTCTCTGTATTTCTGTATGTCAAAGTAACTATTGCTGAGGACAGCTACGATTCGGCGAAGGTGTTGTGATAGAGAAATTTTGCCATCTCTAAAAATAGATGCATAATCATAATTGCCAGGCTACAATACCATGTGTCGACCAACCCATCAGAAAATTATAACAACCAAAAACATGTAGCTACTAAATAGTCCTGCTGCACTGAAAACATATACTCTTTCCTTCACCACTAAGTAATCGAAGGCTTCCACATTTGGATAGATACAGATGTATATTGTTACTGGGCTCAAAACAGGCGACGAACACGTATATAAAAAAAATATATAAATATCTTTATTGTTCGATTTGCAGCGAATTGGAAGAGTGAGGGAGAATCAGAAGTTATGATTGCACACACATGAATTGACGGATCCAAATCTACGTTGAACCTCTAGCCACACTCTCTGTCCAGATCAAGAATGGGGCCGGTCGGCTCGGAGCGAGAACTCTGAGAGCACAGTTCGTTAGATTCAGTTACGCATAAATACCCTTGGGAAAGATATAAATCCATATCCCCCAGCTATAGGTTAAATAGCAGGACAGACTGGGTTCCTTAATCTCGGTTGGCAACCAGTCTGTCACAGAAAGAAATGGCAACCTACTTCGGGAAAAATCTGCATCGTCAGTTATATATCGAAAGATACATGATCGCTCAAATCGATATCACGTATGACACTTAACTAACTGACATAATATTTGGACATCTACGCAAGTTCAAGTGGCTACGCCATCTTCCGGTATGTCACCTATACAACTTTCTGTAGCCACACCTTTTCCGGCATGCACCTGCGCAAGCATGCATTTCCTTCCGATTCCGTTTTACTATTCAGCGTAGTTTTATCCTCTTCAAAAATCTGTCATACTATCAGGTTTGACATTTTCTCAGGTCACATATTCGTACAACTACCAGTTATAAAAAAAGATGGAAAATGTACTAATGAAATTCGAAAGTGCATAAGAACTGAAAATATTTCCAAAGCAAATGAGAATTTTAAGAAAATGTCGCCACAAATAATGAACAGAGTTTTCGACTGTTATCTAATATTGACCTTATTATATACCAATGCATATTGAATTATTTCTTCCATTATAAAAAGGATAGTTGAGTCAGTAGATAGGGTTCGACAAAAGAATTCTCAGAATACCATGAACGGAGCATGTTTGCAAAAGTTTTCTAGAAAAACAGAAACGACGAGGAGACTTCTGCTTAGGATCAGAAAGACATAGTTCAATTTCCTGAAACACGTAATGAGAATAAAGGGCTTGGATAATTAAACACTCAAAAGGCACATTTAAAGCAAGAGAAGCAGAGGGATACGTTGAGCAATATAACTAAATGATGTAGTGCAAATCAAAGACAGGACATAGACTAGAAGTTGTAGACAAACATCCCTAAGAGCAACAAAGGATACGAAATTGTGTAGCCATGATCGCACAGGCTTCATATATAGCGAATTGCTCCATTTTATAGAGACGGTATTCTGTGTTCGAAATCATATTTACAGACGTGAGGTATTGTCGATTTTTAACCTAGTCGTGCGAACTCTGCGGACAAATCTATAGCGAACTTAAACAAGATAATGGAATTTATTCTTTACCGGATATTTCAAAATATAATCGATATAAAGAGAAAAAAATGGACCCGTCCTTTTCGTCCCCTCTCTGTTTTTCTACTGAACACGCGTTTAATATCTGATTCTGTATCGTTTTGTGAGCTGAAAGAAACTTTTGTTCGTATAAATCAGTGTTTAAGAAACGTACTAATACAGCATAAACTATTGATACTGCACTGTAGTCTGGTGATATCTGCGTCGCAACACGTCATAGGTCAGAAGATATTGTAAATAATAGCTTGATATTAAAAAATGGGAAAATAACACGGAATATTTGCCATAAATATATCGCTAGAATAGAAGGCGTTTGCCAAATTGTAATGCACAGACAAGTGGCTTTGTAAGCGAGCCCTTAACTTCGAGATATGTTGTATATCATTGCTTTATAATAAGAAATGTACAAATGTCTTCACTTATATATATATATATATATATATATATATATATAATGTGTGTGTGCTAGCTTCAATAACATAAAAAAAACAATTATGTAGAGAGAGAAAACAGTTTTTCCTCTTTTTGTCCGATACGTTGTATTAAAAAAATTGTATGCAAAGACGTCCATTGCTCAAATGTAAAAAAAAAAAAAAAGCAAGTAACACCAACGGCAGAAGCTGTAAATTTGGGGAAGTGGCAGTGCTGCGACAAGTACGCTAAAATTATTTTTGTAAACCATGCGATATATAGGCTTTCAGAACTATTGTCGGTTATATAATATTATCTGGTAGAAAAAAGTATCCAGCTCAAGTGAATCTCAAGATGAATAATCGCAGTTTTTTCACATGCATAAACTTGTGGCTATACAGGATGCAACAGGAAATAAATCCCATATAGAAGATAGGTTCTCCTCTCTTTCGGCTCAGATTCCTAAAGACCAGAGACCAATTTTAACCACTTCAAGTCTAGAGTTAACCGTTAACTTTCCTGCATGAACAAAACTTTTTGGCTTTTCTTACGCTCATACAACACCTCACACTATCTACCTTGACTGGCTCTTAGGTCTTTTATTAGGTGAACATTAATAAATCAGAACTCTGCTCATCGACGTGGCGTGACGGTTAGCATGCTTGTCTCGATAGATCAATTACGACTGAGTAATGAGTTCGATCCTCACTGGATGCTCCATACTTTTAACCTTTTACCACATTTTAAGATACGCTTAGTAAATTACTATACGATGCTATTTTGAAGAGAACTACACAAGCCGCAATTATTGAACCAAATATACCACAATATTCCTTACATCAAAACAACACTTTCTTACTAAAAACATAATACCTCCGAATCTATCATGGAGGCAAGTTCATCAGAACAATTACCATGAAAGTATTTATGGAAAAGTCACAGGGAAGCTATGTTACGGCGATAGAAAAGTCACTGTAGCCAAGATACCAGGTGAGTACCAGTAACATTGCAGATTGTTCTTTGGATTTTATCAAGAATCTCTAAATATATAATAAAAGCACCAGGTCAGATTTGATAGCAAATTTAAAATATGGACAGACATTAGATTTATATATATATAACATTATGACTAGTAAAATTGTCTGGCAAGACAGAGTGGGCATACTTTCTGGAAGTAGACCTAGCAACTGATTCATTATAATCATTCCGCCCAAGTCTGAAACTGTTAAGATGATACGATCATCGTTAAAACTGTTTTCCCCTAAACGGAATGTTTGTTTGTTTCATAAAGCGTGGCCATGGACTAATATCCTTGAAGCTTCTAAACAGACGAAGCAAAAACGAAATTATTAGACTTCTATCACAGGGATTATCCTGTCTATTCCAGTATGTTAATCTTATGTATGATGTATCTATATAGACATCTTTATGCTGTATTAAATATATATTAGCTCCGAGCATCTAAATTGTCCCTTATAATCTTAAGGGAGCGTAAAGAATTCTTGTAGGACGCGAGATGGTTACTGGACAATTGGTTCTTGAATAGTACAGTCGTATTTATTAGTTAATCAGCATTGTTCTAGGTGGGGTGTGTATGGCAACTGCTTTTTATTGATGTTTTTTTTTTTGTTTCGTTTTATTCTTTTTTTAATACGATTTTGCAACCCCTCCCTCATTAGGTATCATAAAGTTAATATCTCTAGTGGGTGCGAGATGTTCGTGATTGTATTTGAATGAGTGTATCCTAGTGTCTGTATAATTAATTTCTTTTATGGCTTAAAACTAGTATTTTTCCGGTTCTTGTCTGCCATAATAAGAACTTAGACGTACTCGATTATTAACATTATTCTCGTCATACTTCTGTTTTGCTTGTTCCATAGTAAGGACGTGCGTTACGAACTGCCATTGCCTGAAATGAATAAGCCATTCCTCTGATCGGGAGGATAGATGGATTGAGAGAAACAAAGAAATAAGCCATAAAATCATGTATGCTTCAGTGAAATAGTAAACATTTTCAGATTTGAAACTTTACATTTGTACCCTCTTACTTCTTTAAATAATAGCGTGCATTTATATATCTAATTATTAGTATGTTCGCTGAAATAGTTACAGAGGCAAAGGGGAAATTTCATGAGAAGTTTGTAATCGGAGAAATCCCAATAAGCTTATTCAATTGTTAACTTATATATATATATATATATATATATTAAGGTAATTTTAGATTTTGTGTACAAATTATTTGCTCTGAATAATAAATACATTGAGCTCTTTCTGTCGATCAGTTTTAATATTTTATTTAACTAGGATCCACTTGGATTATATACTGATTTATTAACTTTTATATATATATATATATATATATATATATATATATATATATATTATTATTATTATTAATCAGTGTATTTATTAATATGCATTTTTTTTTTTGTTGTTTTACTTTTCTTTCAATCTGTCTTTGTGTTGCAGATTTTTATCTCATTTGCTCCAAAATGCTGATTCTATTGCCGGTGAAATTCTCTCTTTTGTTATCCTTTCACCAAAAGCAAGCCGGGAATGCCAGTAATACTCTAGGGGTTACATGAAAGTGATAGAAAAGATTAGGTAGAGGGGTCTATTGATAAGAAAAAAAAATGAACGGGATTCAAGAATATACAAGATAGCGATTGACGTTGCATTTACATTTTTGAATAGTGCATTTATCAGGGAAGCAAGTAAACGGAAGTTCCACAGGCGGTAAATGCAAGAAAAGAAACTATTTGAGGTCGTATTTCGCTATTTCAACAGTAAACGAGTGGGCTATAAATGCATATCTATTAGCACGCTTAAATTATTTAGTCGGGCACCAGGGAGAAAAGCACGTCAAAGTGATTGCCATCAAAATATTTGTAGAAAAGACAGAGGGAAGCCACTCCACTTCGGTGAGAATGTGACTGAAGTCGAAATGCCAAGTCAGCGTCGATAATTTTCTCATTGAATTTCCTCTTAAATTTATAACTATAAAATGGTAATAGTTCATTCGCCGTTTCCTTGTGAGGAAACAATTGACCTTCATTGACCGCACAGTTTGTCCTGTTGCCGATTGAAATTTAAATCTTTTTCTTAAAACAGTTTTTTTAGGAAATTAAGTTTCTCCTGTCAAGCAGTTGTTAACGTTATTGATGACGGTTTCCTTCCTAACCTTTTATTTGATGTCGTGTGGAATGTCAACATCTTGATTATTTAATTTTCTCGTCAAGTTGCATGCGATATTTTGATGTGATTATTTGGTACAGATCTTTGTGAATATGTAGGGTCAAAGAAGGAGGACCTTCGCCAAAACCCACGGGAATCACTGGCTCAAAGCCATTTTACTCATTGATCTTAGAAAGCCGTCGTATACAGCTGACAGTTTATATATTTCTGAACGTGTCTGGCACCAATCATGACATCTATATGAATGTCTACTTCTAGCGTGACTATTTAAGATGACTGGAGGTTTTAAATAAAAGTTTTGGTTTAGTATGATAAAGATCAGGACTTAGCACTAAGTTGCTTCTTAGGTCATGCTTTAACTCTCATTTTTTTAATTATTTAACCACGCCTTTCCTGTGTTTTTTTTTTTTTTTTTTTTTTTTTTTTTTTTTTGTAATCACGCTCACGACACCACTTGCGAATATAAACTATACACCCTCTTTTGCATATTTTTGGAAAAACACAACGATAGGTGATTTTATTTTTAATTTGTTTGGCTTCAAAAGCCCATAAGCATAGCAAACATCATTAGAAAACTGCTTATGAAATTGTAATGAGAAGAAAAGAATACTCTAACGATGACGAGATACTTCGCCATCTTTTATTTTTATATTTTGGTCTATAGATTTCATACTTTAGCAATGAATCGGATAGTGATCCAAGTCGATTCGATATTGATCCTTACTAATGTCTCCCTCCAGTACAAGGCTCGAAAACCACATAAGTTAGAGGATTACCGATATAACTATAATAAATGAGGTGTTATAGAAATGAAAAAAAAGTGTGAGATAATGAAAATGAAGAAGATAATGAGAGATAACGACTGACCTTTGACTTGCATTTTAAGATTGTAATAATCGTGGAATCAGTTACACGAGATCCTGTTCTACAAAGTAGCAGTTCTTAGGAAAAAAATCTCTCCAAGTTAAACTTTTCACTTATATTTGAAATATGGAGTGATTCGATGCTGTAGAAATACATGGCTTGTTCTAACAGTAAATGTCTAAACTGGTTGAACTAAAGAATGGAGCTCATCTGGACATTTGCCATGGAAAAAACCTATAGAGTGGAGATAAGCTTGCTTCGTTGCGTTAATAGGAAAGAGGCGTCAGATAGAGAATAAATTTTCTATACAAGATTCCATAAAAGATTTTGAGCCCTTACACCATTGGAAATTGAGGATCGGGAAGATCCAACTCGGCAATATCCTGTTTTTTCGTCTAATCTGGCATTTGTAAAGCTAAATTATGGTAGAATGAATCGTGCGCTTCCTGGAACGATAAAATGAGTTGATCATTTTTCCGACATATTTAGCAATGGATCATACCGACGAGTTCCACCAAACACGAGGATAATTCCATTAAGAGAGGTTACATTTTTATTGGGTGTAAGAAAAATGAGAACAAATGCGGAAAATCCGTCCTAAACAGGATACAAAGAATAAATCGTCCCCCCTTTTCAAAAGACCATGGAAGAATGTGAATCGGATGATAGGCGAACCTATCTATTCCTTATGAGGAAAAATACAATCAAAATAAATCAAATTTCAAAATTTAGGTGAAGACGTTAGAAGGATAGTTGATTAATCTTTAGAAGGAACCGAAAATCCTATCCTAAACAGGCGACAAGGGATAAACCTCAGCTCCTGTTCAAAACACCGGATAGACTGTGATAGGCAAACCTATGTATTTCTGTATCCAAAATACTTTCAGCAAAGGGATCTTCATTGCGAGTGCAATTGTGAACGGGAAAAGTCCGGCTCTACGGGTTAATAATGAAAGGTTACACAATTGTGTGACAGAGGTCTTCAAACTTGCAAACAATTTGTTTCCCTTTGAGCCGTTACAGCTGGTTTAGAGAAAAGAGCAAGGCTCCGATCAACTTCATTTCTGAATTTGCGTCTATAAACTCTGGTATCACGTGGATAAAATTTATACATAGAGATTAATTTCTTAATCTAGGATTGGAACTATATCTCGATATACATCGTAAAGTTGTGCTGAGGTGTGTCATCAATGATTTTAATGCTCTCGAGTGCTTCAAACATCATAACATATCGCTGGCCTCGCGATTGTAAATCACATGCCAGAGCGCATCCCAGGAGCAAACTACGTTCATTGTATTGTATTGATTTAACCTAAGATAACTACAAACTACGTGGAGGCATGGATAGCGGCTCGGATTGAGGAGTCGGAGAACCGAGTACGAATTCCAGTCGGGTTCATTACATTCGACGTGCTAATACACGTGCTTATAACCTATGGATTCCAGTCGGATCTATTCAATATGAATCCTTTTCTTCTCCTCCCAACAAGGAGAAGGAAAAACTCTGAATTCAAAACCAGTCTGGTGAGGGTTGGGCGCCGCCAAGCTATCTTGCCCAAGAAATACCACAGGGTGTCTACGAGTCGCGAGAAAAATACAAAAAAAAATGTTGCTAATTTTTAATAATTGCTCAGAACGCCAGCTAATAAGATGTATTTATTGTTATTTATCTCGCCTCTGATAAGACATGACATCGACTTTATAGTTTTTTTCCAGCTTCGGGGAAAACATCGGTGAACTGTACAGACTAATATGTTTGTTTTTTTTTGTTTTTTTGTTGGATGTTGAAGTTGTGTAATATTCAGGAGGACGGAGTGAGTTTGAATTCCGGTCATTTTTCGCAGAAATACACTGGAAAATTTTTGAATCCATCTGAGCTCACCACATCCAGGTATGGGATAAATATATACGAGACATCCTTGACTTTCTAGCAGCGGTTGACAGTCTAGTAGAACTGCTGTTAATTCAAAACTGTATGTAACTCTATCAATGCATATACCTGAACTATCAGATCTGCTCATAATCGTTGCAATATGTACCACGAGCTGACCCTGGGTGTTGAAGAAAGGCAAATGCACTGCAGATGGGCGTGTTCGAAAAGCATCCGACATGCTGTTGATGAGAAATGACATTAAATTGCATGCTACTTGCTATGAAACCAAAATATCAACCTAAAAACTCGTGTCATGATCCTAAATAGCCTAGTCAGATCAAAACTTTCATACGGACGGTACGCATGGTACCAAACGCGTAGAGAAATATGCAAAGTGTCAGCTCTATACAACCACTTTCTAAGATCAATGGTAAAAAAGGTTTTAAGCCTGAGGGTCGAAGCAAAGATCATTCTTCGTTGAACTTTGGGGACTGGCGCTAAAGAATCACAAAGAACTTTACGAAATTAGGAAAACAACGCCACTTGAGTTACTACCAACTGTAGTAAAAAAAATTAAATAGACAGTATATGTAACTAAAATAGGAAATAACATTCTTATAAAGAGCCACTCCACATCAAATAGAATTTTAGGAATGAAACTACCGTCAATAGTGGAAAGAGCTATAACAGCGACTGGACTTGAGAAACTTGTTTTTCTAAAGTATTTTAAGAGAAAAATTTTATAAATTTCAAATGAAAGTAGCACTGGCTACTCGGTCAGTGAATGGCAAATATTTCCTTGTAGGGAAACGGTTAATATTACCATTCAAGTCGAAACAGTCGATTCATAATCAATTGCAAAATTTTTCAGCGGCTCTTATCGATCCTACGTGTCAACTAAAGTCTTCACCGATGTGCAGTCGAATTACTCTCTATAAGACGAACTTAAGAATTGATCCGGTGAATTAAAAACTTAATTGGACATTAGCCTACAAGTTTAAAGCATCTAATGAAGATCGAACGCAGTTTTGGCAGCCGCAAACTGGTTAAAACTCGTAGTCAGGTCGAAATTCCCAAGCAGTAAAATACAACAAAATACCAATAACAAGAGGAGGCCTGGAATGTTAGGCGTATGTATCGATGAATTTACCCGCAAAACCATTTTTTTCTTACTCATAAAATTACTATTTTGTAAAAGCAAAAATAATGCATGCAATGCAAAAGTCTATTTTCGCAGGGTTGTCAAGAAATTTGTCTATACTGCAAATGTTAAAGGAAATTAATTTTAGAAGTGTCAAAATACTTGAAGGTAATATTCTTGGCAAACGATGCCAGATCTTATATATATATATATATATATATATATATATATATTTGTTGTTTTTTTTTTTGTTTGTTTTTTTGCTTTGCGGCAAAATTATCTTCGGGAATTTTAAATGTAAAAAAAAAAGACTTTTTGCTGAAACATTGCTTGAATGTTAATATTTACAAAAAAAAAAATAAAACGTAAAACATTTATTTATTTTTTTTTTTTTTTTTTTTTTTTTTTTTGCGGCCATGTGAGTGAATTCCGTTTTGTCGAAAAATGTAACTTTTTGTTTTTCTAATTAAGAAAATAAACGTTGTCCTTCAGACAAAAATAAAATTGCTTTTTTTGTGTTTTTTTTTTTTTCTCTTTTCCCAGTTTTTGTGGTGTTACTGATTTGTTTGTTTTCCTTGACATCCATTGCTCTTTCCTTGCACCTTCCCCATGCACAGTTTATTCTCTCTTTTGATCTCCCTCTCTCTCTCTCCCCACACTATGCACGCTCTTTCTCTTTTGTTAACTTCTCTCTTCAATGACGAAAGAGAACAACATACCATACAGAGATGTATCGACAGACCAGAAATATTAAAATCTAATCTGCACTGGCCAAATTAAACAGAAACAAAGTGGCAGGACCAGACGGAATCTTAATGGAGATGCTGGCAGCCTTAGATGGCTTCATTGTTGTCAAGATTAAATAAATCTTAAATTAAACCTACAACAGTGGTGATATTCCTGAACACCTAATACTGCCTAAGAAACTGGATGCAAACGAATGCGTACTACATGAGATAATCAGCTTAATGAGCCACACAATAAAACATCATCCGAATTCTGATGAAAAATCGCGTAGAAGAATCAAACCGAAAATAGGACAAGAACACTCCGGTTTCATCAAAGACACTGGAAGAAAGAACGCGATATTTATGCTCATAATGTTATCAGAAAAAATCAATACAAATGCAGAAGGATACGTAATTATAGATTACGAAAAGGCGTTCGATAAACAACGCCACAATGATCTGTGGGAACTGCTCAGTAACCTTGATATATTTGGGAAGTATATTAAAATAATCAAAAAACATATACTGGCAGAAAACCACCTGCGCACACACAGAAAATGAGTTCAGCAAATAGACAAGAATGGAATCTAAGACAAGGATGTCTTTTCGCAGCACTTATTCAACCTACATAGCCAGGCGATTCCGAGAGAAACAGAAGTCCTACCAGGTTTCATTATTGTCGGACACAACCTCAACAACATAAGATATTTAGATGAAACAGTTTCGATGCCAGACACGGAAAGAAAATTTCAAGAAATCTTACAGCCGTTCATGAAGGAAAGCGAAAAGAAAGAGTTAAACATCAACTGCAAGAAGACAGAATACATGGTAGTTGGCGAAAGGATGAGCCAAAAATTCAAATTACAAATTGGAGATACCAAACTCTAACAAGTAAAAAAAATAAATATTTGGGAAGATATTTAACAGGAAACAGAAATAGCCATATTAAAATCCGAAGGCGCATTGGGATAGATAAAAATGCATTTCAAAAGCTAAGCAGAGTAATATGAAACAGGAAACTTTGTTAGAAACAAATAAAAGAGTACTGTAATGTTATGCTATATCTATCCATCTAAATGGCAGTGAATACTGGATAATCTCCTCAAAGATGAAGAAGATCTTTTAAGCAACAGAAATGTAGTTCTACAGAAGGATACAGATAGTTCTACTGAGGATACCATGGACTGAATATGTGATCAAAGGCGAAGTTCTAGAGAAAACGGCAACAAAAAGGAAATTTATACTTAACACCAGGTGGAGACAGCTGAAATTTCTCGTTATATTATGAGGAAAGAGGCATTGGAAAATGTCATGCTCACCGGGAAAATTGAAGGTACGATGGACAGAGAAACGCAACGCATAAAATGCTTAGTGAGCTTCAGTAAATGGGACAGGGTTTGGGACTAATGACAAAAAGACAAAATTTATTAAGCGCTACAGAGAAGACGAATGTGTTGAAAGTCATGACACATGAAGAACCTCTCTTTCTCTCTGTGTATTGTCCTCGTTTCAGTCAAGTTCCTTTCTAATTCGCCTCTGTATAATGTCCGACTTTAACTCAAAACTCAATATCCGTGATATAACGTATTACGTTCATTTTCGTCTTGATACGTTGGTCATGCATCTCTCTCTTACTGCCTCTCCCCCTTGCTCTCTCTCTCTCCCCCTTGCTCTCTCTCTCCCCCTTGCTCCCCCTTGCTCTCTCTCTCCCCCTTGCTCCCCCTTGCTCTCTCTCTCCCCCTTGCTCCCCCTTGCTCTCTCTCTCCCCCTTGCTCCCCCTCGCTCTCTCTCCCCCTCTCTCCCTCGCTCTCTCCCCCCCTCTCTCCCTCGCTCTCTCCCCCTCTCTCCCTCGCTCTCCCTCTCTCCCTCGTTCTCTCTCTCTCCCTCGCTCTCTCTCTCGGCAAGCTGTTCACTATATTGCTCTGTCAATTTCTCCGCGTACGTTCTTCTCTCTATCACCCTCAACGTGTTTTTCATTATTTGATTTTCCGTCTATCGCTCTCTAAATCGTTTTACTCCTCTACGAAAATTTTCCCACTTCCGGTATCCTCTTGTCCGCCCGTTCGACATTCTTACCTGTCCATCCACCCGTCTGTTTTAAATTCTTGCCCGTCCGTCCGTCTATTCGAAAGTCTTGTCCGTCCATGCCTCCGACCGTTTGAAATTCTTGCCCGTCCATGCCTCCGACCGTTTGAAATTCTTGCCCGTCCATGCCTCCGACCGTTTGAAATTCTTGCCCGTCTATGCTTCCGACCGTTTGAAATTCTTGCCCGTCCATCATTCCGAAATTCTTGTCTGTATCTTCAAAATTATTCTCTTTTCATCTGTCCCTTCGAATTTTTTCTCTGTCCCGGGCCCCATCCGTCCGTCCGCCTCTTCTCCGTCGTGGACCCTATCCATTCATCCATCCATTTTCGAAATAGAAAACAATTGATAATTTGTGTAAACCAAATGAAACTTTTAAATTGTTTCGTTTAAGTGAAAATATGACCTTTCGACCTTTTATAAAAAATGATAAAAAAAGTTTATTTTCATAAGATGAACGCTAAGAATTAATATTGTGTCGGTCATAGAATTTTTTAGATTTTTTTTTTACGAATTTTTCTAATTTATTATGAATTATTTGTGTTACTATTTCTGTAATTAATACAGGGAATTATATCACAATGTAACAGAAACGAATCGGCCCGATAAAAACTCTAAGTTGCTTGTATGTGGTACTGTAATCATCAGGAGTTGCGTCCCCTTCCACAATGGTCTGTTGAGAGAAGACCTTCTACTTAGAGTGGGTGGGGCTGACTATTTGCATATGAACAATACTGGACAGGTATTAGCTAATAGGTTCTCGGACATAGTTTTTTTCTCAGTCGTGAGAAGCACTCCCAACGTGCGGACGTGCGAAAAAGAACACACACACACACACACACACACACAAACAAACAAAATAATGCAAATATATACTATTCACTAGTTTCCAAAGTTTCAGGCATCCAATTTACGTCTATAAATGTTTCCAGTTTTCAGTCATAATTTTTAAATAGTATTCCTCTTACTTTTGTCGTCTTGTCGAAATATCATGGAAAAGGATTTGGTCGATGGTCTGGCTGGCAAAAGCTTTTATCACCGTAGAATGTGCCGCAATTTACGATTGATGCCATGAAGTACATTACTGGGTTTATTATTGAAAATATTTGTTTATTGTAGCTGTTAATATTCAGATTCTTCTGATTACGGCTGTCGTGACGATTCTCTTTGAGCATCGGACGTGATGAGTAATTAAAAAGCGGGCCTTTGATGTCAATGGATTAATTAATTGGAAATAATTCAATATAAGAGGCCATGATTTAAAAGAAGCAAACTGATATGATCTTAAGCTACACACGCAAGCACACAAATACAAAGGTGCAGAAATGTTAACATTACAGTTAGGTGACTTAAAAAATCTTTCTCTCGCCCAAGATAAGAACTTCGAAATTCATAAACAGTGCAAAATGTGTGTGAATATATGTTTCAAAATATTAAATTTAAGAACCGGAACATTTTAGAAAATTAAGTATATTTTCCTCCACTTTTCTCTGTTTAATAATAATAATATTAATCCCCTTGACTTTTTAATCCTAGAGGTGTCCGAATGCAGAAGCCACATTTAATCTCCGCCACGGTCTGTCAATTGAAGCCATCAGCAATTCTGGTACACTCATACTTTTGACAATGTTTAGCCAGTTTAAGACCGAACCTATTTCCGCTTCTAAGACGGACCGAACCTATTTCCACTTCTAAAACGGACCGAAGCTATTTCCGCTTCTAAGACGTACCGGACCGAGGATATTTCCGCTGTTAAGACGGACCGAGGATATTTCCACTTCTAAGACGTACCGGACCGAGGATATTTCCGCTACTAAGACGGACCGAGAATATTTCCGCTTCTAAGACGGACCGAAGCTATTTCCGCTTCTAAGAGGGAACAGAGCTATTTTTTATAGACATCCCCACCATTGAATAAGCTACTTTCATGGGTCTGGAATTGCCGCTACTTAAAATAATGAGTTAAGCATGAAAACCTCCATTAATCCTGAAAAGATGAATAACAGCTACTAAAATTGAGAAAATTATTTTTCTGAAAAATTATTTTAAGAAATTTCTATCAATAGCTTTACTGCTTTCTTCGTCAATGAATGCTGAATATTTCCTTATAAGATAACGACTAATATTACCATTATCAATGCTACGATTTCAGTGTTTCTCACACAGGCTATACACTTTCTGTCACTGACAAGCCATCCATAAAATTTCCTTACTGAAAACAATAAAAGTAGCCAATAAAGCTATTTATTACAAAATTTTACTACCTACTGAAAAGGCGGCTGAATTGACTTTCATTAAGAAAAACTGACTGCGCTTTTGATGCATTAATTGGAAGACCACCGTGAAGACAGACGCGGCGGCACAACCGACAAAACCCATTACGTAAAGACGGCCGTAATTGTTACAAACATTTTGAGTCATATGCTCTCATGAGATGCAAGAAGGGTAACTAAAATGTATAGTTCCTTCAATTCACGAAACCAGAAACTTTTAATAAAAAAATTATATATATTTAACAAAATTAAATACGTATTTCGGTTTCCAATAATCCGTGAGGAATTATATATATTTAACATATTAAATACGTATTAGGATTTCCAATAATCCGTCAAGAATTAAAATTAAAAATAAGATATTAAATTAAAATTTCTGTTCTTAATATAAAATACCCCCAAAAAAGAATTGAATAAAGAAAGAAAATAAAATAAATGTGTTTAAAATTTTAAAAATCATTTACAATCTATTATATATCTCTTTTTCATTCGAGATGCCGTTGTGGAGAGACCTGAATGAAATCTTCGTTTTAGTCGTTTAAATCAGATCTTAGTTTTGATTTAAACACTCTTGAATCCTAATTTATGATTCATTATACAACATCAATAATAATTTTAAAACGATTTGTCGGTTCTTAGTTTTGATTTAAATACTCTTGAATCCTAATTTATGTTTCATAATTCAACAGCAATAATAATATGAAAACGATTTGTATCCTTTGTTTGGTCGTGTGTTCTAGACACCCAAAGAACCCATCATTTTGAACAGCCTTGGCTAATTCCGGCTTCTTCCGCCGATCACCGAAAGTGTTATGACGGTGGTGAATATCGATTCCATCCAAAGATACATTCCTTGGACGATATGTTCCGTATGGAACGTCGGATACAGAATAAATTTAAACAGATCGATTGCCCGATAAACCTACGAACACATTTGCGGCGGGTGTGACCAGAAGGCGAAAGAACTCTAGATATGTTATCCGCCAATTATCCAAGCATCCCTTTTTATATAAAACCTGAAGAGGAGCAATAGTCTTACTTTAACTCTGTTCCTCTTTTCAGGCACATATATACTGGGTGTAACAATAAAATTGCCAAAAGTCTCCATCCTTCAAAAAATCCCACTGATCAAATTGAGTTACTTTTTTTCTAGGTTTTCTGATAACACAGTTAGCCATCTTGACACATTCTGTCTTAAGAATGACTGAAAAATCCTTTGAGCTACAAAGAGAACAGTTTAAATTAGTTCTGTATCAGCCCCCACTCTTTTCCCATTTGAACAAATGTGAGAGAAAAAAAAGATTATTAAGGTCTGCAGTGATGTTACCAATATTTATACTCTGGCTACCATCTTCAAAGTCCGTTCAAGAACCATCAAGAGAATGTCTATTAAGTTTTAAAAAGAGGGAACACTAGAGAGGAAAACTGGATCAGGAGGTTACAACAAGAACGGGGATCATTTCAACTTAGATCTAAATACAATCTTACTGTTCAAAGTAGACTTCAATAGTGTTATCTCGGAGATGTAATTGAACAATTTTGCAGTTACCCGCGAGATTATATATATATATATATATATATATATATATATATATATATATATATATATATATATATATATATTTCTAAGCAACGATAAACACGCGCATGTAAGACGCTAGACATGAAGCATCTTTTCATTCATACACGTTTCATTAAATAATATAGACAAGTGTTGTCTATTTATTTTATGTAAATTTTTTTCGTAACTTCTGATTAGTTTAATAACATTATCGTTGAAAGAAGAAATTCACAATAGTCATCCATATTTTTAATACGATCTAAGCGCGTGTTTATCGTTCCTTAGAAATCATCTATGTAAACATTGACAGACCATCATCACTGTCGTGTCCGTATATATATATATATATATATATATGAAATGAACAATGTATACTATATAGATATATATATGAAATGAACAATGTATACTATATAGATATATATATGAAATGAACAATGTATACTATATAGATATATATATGAAATGAACAATGTATACTATATATATATATGAAATGAACAATGTATACTATATATATATATATGAAATGAACAATGTATACTATATATATATATATATATATATATATATGAAATGAACAATGTATACTATATATATATATATATATATATATATATGAAATGAACAATGTATACTATATATAAATATATATATATATATATATATGAAATGAACAATGTATACTATATATAAATATATATATATATATGAAATGAACAATGTATACTATATATATATGAAATGAACAATGTATACTATATATATATATATATATGAAATGAACAATGTTTGACAATTATTTTAAGACATTTTTATGTTTATACATTCTTTTTATAGATAAAATATTTAAGTAAATGCTCTGTTTATAATAAACAGTATTAAATAACATTTACCGGCCTGAATGTCCGAGAAATTTTCCGACATGAATCGTACCTGTATCCTATACGGGACCGTCATATAGCCTGACGTGCCTTAACCGATTGGACCACAGAGGATCGTGCGATTAGCAGGGTCGATTTTACTGTTTTTAAACTTCAATCTTCCATGAATCTCTCACGGACATTCATATCTGCTCAATGTGCCTCCAAATGGAAACAAATGATGTCACACATTATGAACTGGACAAAATCCGACAATTACTTTAAGAATTTTTTTCATGTTTATACATTCTTTTTATAGGTACAAATATTTAAATAAATGCATTGTTTATAATAAACAATATTAACATTTACCGGATTGAAAATTTCTCGGACATTCAGGCCGGTAAATGATGTTAATACTGTTTATTATAAACAGCGCATTTACTTAAATATTTGTATCTATAAAAAGAATGTACAAACATAAAAATGTCTTTTTATATATATATATATATAGAGAGAGAGAGAGACACACACACACACAGAGGGAGGGATAATGTACGTATGTAACTGTAACTTTTTCCTATCACACCCATCTGCATGGGTGGATCCCCTGCTATAGTCGAGCTCCGATTTATATTGCAATGAGGCTGATCGAACATTAGTTACAGTTTCTGGGATTGAAAATTGAGATCTAATTTGTCATGATCAGCAGTTTGAACAACGCCAATACACTCAAATTCTCGGTCACCATCACTTGTAGCTTTGAGCTAGCACAAACATCGACGCTTCATATATAACCGTGAGCTACTTTGGTCGTGTTGCAATTTCTAATATAGTAGATTTATGTATACATGTATAATTTATTTATTTATATAGGAACATTATCAAGTTAATTGCAATGATTTTATGTTGCAATATGCATTTTTTTATATATCAGTTACATAATAACTTATAAAGTTATTCATTATAAAGTTATGTCCCATGAGTGATACACGCTTAGGCGATTAAGTATCTTTTGATACATGACTGACGAGGCAGATCTTTTCCTGCAGTAGGTTGCACTTTTCTTTCTGCGGTAGAGAATTTGCCATCCATGGCTGCTATTTATCCATGGCTGGAGGGAAGAAGAGGATTCATAACTTTCCCAAGTTTAAAAAATAGGGAACAGTAGAGAGGAAAACTGGTTCGTGGTGGGAGTCACAACAGGAAGAGGGATCATCATTTCAATCATCATTTAGATCTAAATACATTCTTATTGTTGAAAGTAGAATCCAATAGTGTTATAAAAACCTCGGAGATTTCCAGTAAGTTATCTTTAATCATATCTTAGGTAATGGTTCATACCTAATCTACAAGGTAACCAAAAAAGTTCTGTTCGTTTTTTGATTAGTCATTGAATGAGGATGAAATATGTACGAAATGCGTGTAGCAATTGTTTTCAAATTCGGACAGCTGGAAGTAAGAACATCAGACGTTATAAAAAACACGGGCAGTTATAAGCCGGACAGCTGTAAGAAGGATGGAAGTGCCTAGAGATCTCGTTCGGGGCTGTTTGCTTTACGATTTTTAAATTGGGCTTATCAGCTGCTGCATCAAGTCGCCGCATATATCAAGCGTTTGCGGATAGTGCTATGGATGAATGTACTGCAAGGCGTTGGTTTCGAAAATTCAAGTCAGGAGTTGTCTCTCCATGATGGGCCTCGCAGTGGACGACCACAGGTCTTGAATGACGGAGTCCTGAAGGCAGCCATTGAAGAGGACAATATTCTAACGTATGTTGAACTTGCAAGACAGTTCAACGTTTCTCCTGAAATAGACTTCACCTGCACCGCCTAGATAAGACGTACAAACTGTGCAAGTGGGTTCCGCAAACGCTGTTGGAGGTTCACAAGGGACAACGAGTGGCAGCCTGCGTATCGCTGCTTTCTCGCCACCGTACCGCATCCTTATTCAATCGAGTGCTTACCAGCGATGAAAAGTGGGTTCTGTACGAAACTCCCAGGCGTTCCAGACATTGGTTGTCTCCTCAGGATGCTATCCCTCACACCGCAAGACCGCCTATTTACCCACGCAAGATTATGCTTTGTGTCTGGTGGACAGGTCGTCAAGTGGTTCATTATGAACTGCTACCAACGGGCCAAACGGTCACTGGAGACCCATACTCGCATTAATTGAAACGTGTGCAACAGGCATTGCGCCAGAGTGAGCCAGTACTCGTGAATCGCAAAGGTGTGCTTTTCCTCCATGACAACACCAGGCCGCATGTCGAGCGAGTGGTCAGGGATACCATACAGCAACTTGGGTGGGAGACTTTGTGCCATCCACCTTATTCACCTGACCTTGCGCCATCCGATTACCACCTCTTCCACTCCCTGGATAATCACCTTCGTGAGAAATCCTTCACCAATGAAGCAAACTTGCGCAAAGCCCTCACGGACTTCTTTGCGTCAAAACCCCCCGAGTTCTACCGCAAAGGCATTGAACAGCTGGAGACACGTTGGTAGATGCTGGATGCCGATGGCGATTACTTCGCAGACTAAATATAAGTTACACATACTGTGAAGCGTTTTCTTTTTTTTCCCTGAAAAACGGACAGATCTTTTTTGGTTACCTTGTAGCAATTGAACAATTTTGCTGTTACACGCGGTATATATATATATATATATATAGAGAGAGAGAGAGAGAGAGTGAATGTAATGGATTCGACTGGAATTCGAACTCCGATCCCTCAATCCGAGCTGCTATCCATTATTCCACCGTACCTCCTTCTATTTATTTATAGGTTTCAAAATTGTTCTATTTAAGAACGACCTAAAATATTCTAAAATCTGTGGAAATGCATATAAACTATAGAGTAAAAAGAGCGATGTAATTCATACATAGCCTACTTTTACTTACATCGTTAACTCTCAGGATATTTTAGAGCGATGTTAAATTTGAAAATTTTGAAAACTTAACGATTTATTTACTTCTGTTAAAACGTTCTGGGTACAACGATAAACTAAATCCGAAAGCAAAAACTCTTATCGGGTGTTTAGAATTTTTAAGGAGCGTGGTACTACTTCTTAATTGACGCTGTCCCTAGGTCCATCTAGACCCGCAGTGGTAGCAACCGTTATGGTCAAAGCTATAAGCAAAATATTAACCTCAAAACTGGGGTGAGAACATTATGAAAGTATGAAAAATACATTTTTATGATGCTAGCAATAATTTTTTGTAGAAAATATTACCGACTGTGAATTTTTATAAGAAAAAAGTATTATCAGCAAGACATTCTTGTAAAAGAAAAATTTCCAAAAATACATGGTTGTAAAAAATTACAATCAATGCATTTTTTTAAAAGGAGTTGCTAATGCTCCAAAGAAAATTTAATTTCGGCATTCAATGACCCATGAGGAGTTGATATGTCACTAAACAAACAGATTTCTGTTCATGTTGTAAAATAAAATTATTCTTCGCGTTGATCAGGAAAATGTTTCCTTTTGTCTTTATGCTGTTACATGTGTGTGTGTGTGTGTGTGTGAGCACAGGAACCAAGTTCTTGGAATGTGTGCCAAATCCCACTGAATTATGTAATCGCAATATTGTACTTACACCTGCATTGTACTGTTCTGTTGTGAGGGTTGTCAGTTACCATCCAGTGCCAACAGGGTTCAAATCAAAGGTCGGTGGAAGCAGAGGAAATGAGGTCGTGGAAGAACGGCTCCACGGAAAACAAAGCGAGAAGATCAAAAAAGATCGGTGTGGGGAGGAAGGATAAGATGCTATCGAAGCTGTCTCTCTTCACCTTTTGTCACCCTCAGCCTCCACAGTGCGTCGCACAAAAGCAGACACCCACTCAAGGCCTATTCAACTGACCTGATCAAAAACGAAAAAGAACGCTTGCACAAGTTCAGCGATAACACCAATTTTGCATATTCCCGTCATAATATGATCTCTGCTTTGGGGAATAATTTATATCCCCCTGCTTTTGTAAGAAACCGCTTGAAGAATAATCATTGTCTGCAGTTGCCAAACTGCGATAACCGATGGATTCTTGAAAAGAGCACGCCAATTTTACCCTTCCTGATATTGCCTTCTGATATGGGTATCATTGGAACTACAACAACCAGGCCACCACAAAATAGGAAAATAAATCTGAATTATTATGTTTTAAAGTTTGTTTATTTTCTATTTTCTATCCGATTCTGGTGTTTTATACAAAACTATATTGCTACTATAAAAACATTTCCTTTATAAATCGGCGAGTTCGAATTCCAACCAAGTTCTTTCTCGAAAATACTTTGAACAAACGTATTAACCCCTCTCTTCTCCCCCCCAGCTTTGGGTAAAATAGTTTGGCAGATAGGGCTTTCTAGGACTGGCTGGCAAAACGTCTAGTAGACGAGCACATTTCGCTAGTTCCCAAACTGCATGAATTTAAACATACCACTAGATGGGCATATCAGTCCCAGCCTTTCACTGTCGAAACGGTTAAATGTAGCCGTCTCTTCTACTCCAACAGCTTCTTGTCCCGCACTTCCAGGCTGTGGAACTCCCTTCCTCTTACTTGCTTCCCTGATAGTTCAAATGCAATGTCAATCGACATCTCCAGATGCCTTTATCTATTTACCGTCCTCCTCTTCATCCACTTTCACGCCTCTTTACTCTTGCTCCCACTCTCTGTAACCCCTTGCATGCTAGTGACACCCCGCCTTGCTAGGGGTGAAAGGCTTTAAAAAAATATTCCAAAAGCCAGTGATGATTTTATATTAGATCTCATCTTCAGTTTTCTTCGTATGTGTCCTTTTAGGCTCTGGTCGGTCATCGGTCACCAAAACCTTGTCATTTGTAGCGCTTGGTAAGGATTCCTTTTTGCTTTTCTTCGTAAACTCTATTCTGCTAAACGTTAGCACAAACTCGTTAGGTAAGTTATTCTATACTTTCCTACGTTACGATTCAATATGTCATATGAGCGTCAAAATTCTCCAGTCCATGTATCCTCATTGTGCGCCTCGGAAATTTTAATTGCCTCCTTCTCATTGAAAATATAAGCGTCCTTTTTGTTTCCATTTTCCCTAAAACTTCTTCGTTATTCACATTCTCAGTATCCTTCTGTAGAAGCACTTTTTTGTTGCCACGTCTTTCAGCATTCCCTACCGTCTATGAGGAAAGATATTTCATAACAGTACAACATTATTTTATTTGTTTCTAACGAAATTTTCATATTTATTAATAGTATAGCTTTTGGAATCCGTCTGGGCCATTCCAATGTGTCTTCGGCTTTCGGTGCCGTATTTTTTCGTCCTTTGTTAAAACAATAAACAGATATTGAAATATTTGCATTTAGGTCGATTTAGATATTTCCAATTCGTAGTTCAGATCCTGGACTCTTCCTTTTACGGACATTGTCTTACATTTTGTCTTACATTTAGTGTTTACTTCGTCAGGTCTTGGGCAATTATGGTTCTCCACAACTTTTTGTCTCTTGTAGCTGTTTGTAAAGTTTGTCTATCTCTCCTAATCCCTGTTCTGCCAACCATTTACACAAGCTAATTAGGTACATTATTCGCTGATTTCCTCTGTCGTGATTGTTGTCAATATGTCCTTTCTTTGCCACATTCGCCAAACCCTCTTTCCTCATTGTGATTTGGTTTCCGCTGGTATACAACTGGCTTCTTTTTTAGACCAAAGAAAAAAAAGACATCGATCTATTTATAATTCCGACATTAGGTATTATGAACACTATTTATATTATTCGGACTATTGTCATCATCTTTCTTGCCATATTTATCACAACGTTTCGGCTGTTGTACGCTCCGGCCTTCTTCAGTTGGTTGGAATTTCGAACTGAACTCTTTATTTCGCTCACTGGAGTAAACTGTTCTAGTTCCACATGCCGTGTCTAATGGATGTCAGTTACCAGTTATCTCCTGTTAATTCACCTGTCCAAGTTCTCCACTGCCTTAACCAGGTATTGAACTTACAACACTTTGTGTCCTGTCACTGGATTTAACCAACGCCTTTATCCACTGCACCATGTGTCCTTTTTTTTCCATGTACCCGGGAAAGATGAATCGTTTCTTTTTGACTGTATATACAGTAAGTCCACGGGTTACGACAGTATAGTCCTACGTGGATTCGTAGTTACGTCGCAATCTCCATTAATTTTGTTCCGACTTACGCTGTTTGCCTCGTACATAAGGCATCATGTGTCCATTACTGTTTGTCAGCCATATTGGTTTGAAAAATGAGAAAAAGCGATGCATATTGGCCAGCTACGTAGCTTAAGTCGTTTAAAACATATGCGTATGTTTATACATACGAGTTTTCCCGAAAAGATATTTTCTTTTTAAACTATGAATTAATGAATTCTCATGTTTTGTTTTTTCTCTTCTTCAAAAGATTTGATGCTGTTTCCGAATATACAGCTATAGAGACAAGCTCTTACGATTCGTCATCTGACCTACCGAGAGGTAGGTCAGATGACATCATTAAAAATAGATATACAAGCAGCTTGAAACAATGTCATTTTATAAATTATTTTCATTTCATGTGTTATATTTATATCCTCAAATATATTTTAGCCCTAATTATGTTACTATAGCTGATAGAAATGTCTTAACTCTTAGATTATTACTTTACTATCGAGGTAACATAAGTGATTGACGTAACTGCTTATTTAGAGAAAATTGTTGATTTTAAACGGAAAATCGGGTTACGACGCATAGTAAGAACGGAGCTCTGTCGTGAGTCGAGAACACCTGTATAGTTTTCCTGATTTTGATTTTAAATATCAATTCCAATTTAGTTCCTATTTTTCTTAAAGATTTCCCTGCTGTTTTATTTACGCTCTTCTCTGCATTAGTCAGTAGAATGTCGCTTCAACACTATTCTTCACCTGTGGCGATTTTCCAGCATTCATAAGACCTGAGATTTTAAAAATGGGCACTTTCTTATAGAATTTCCGCTAAGTGCCAGTGCATCTTACACTATATTTCAATACAGACAGAATATAATGGCAGCACATTTATCCTAAACTAACCAATAGAAATTCCAGCTGCTTACGGTGTTCTCTAGTAAGTAGAGCTTTTAAAACTTCTGCTGATAACTCTTCAGAAGAAAATAGTACTTAAATTTATGAAGAATTATACATCTATCCGTGTATATATATAATATATATATATATATGATGTGTATGTGTAAATTTTTATGGAAAGATTCAGTACAAAAACTTTTTCTGTAGATTAAAATGCACCTAATATTTACTATAGTGATATTTATTTATAATATATTATTTTTACACAGAAAAACTAAAACTTTGTTACTTTCAATTGTATTTTCGGTGCTTTTTTTTTCTTAGATAAATAAGTTGTTGTTTTCTTTTTATTTTAACCGGTTTCGCTTAGCTTTTCAAAAAGTTTTAACTATTTCTATCTCCACGTGTTGATGCTTATGTTTTGAAAAAATGCAAATCAAGCGGTGTAACTGGCTATATATGTCGTTTATTGTAAGGGGAATTTGATAGAACCTATTTATGCAATGAATTAAGTATGGATTTGAACTTGTTGGTGAACAAAATGTTTCCTTATTAATCCGCATTTGTCCTGTAGTTCTGTAGTCGCACTGGTAGAATGGGAAGTCACACAAATTTGGCAGATTTTGTTCTCTTCATTGCTCTCTATGTTGGCTTATAGGTATTTTTCTAGTGTGCAGATGCCTACTTTTTTTTGGCGATGAACTGTCATTCTTTTTCGGAGTGACTGGTCTGTTTGGCTAATGTAATGTTCCTGGCAACATTTGCTTTTAATTATGTATATTAAATTCTCTGAGTAGCACGAGAAATCATTTTTAGTTTTGAATGTTGATCCTTCTTTGAAGTGAAATTCATGGCCCTTTCATAGCTAGTTGCATACGCCGCAAAGTGATAGGTTGCATTTTTTTTGCCTAAGGGTTTTTTTTTTCACATGAGGGTCTTTGTGTTCTGCAGTTTTATACTCGTCATTATCTTTTCTTTAGTAATTTTGATTGTCGTTTACTTTTTATGATTGGACATTTTTGTAATAGGCTTTTCATTTTTTTCTTTAGTATAATGTATTTAACTCTAAGTTGAAATGATGAACCCTCTTGTTCTTGTGGCATCCTGATCCTGTTTTCCTCTGTACTTATTCACCGTTCTCTTGATGGTTCATGAATGGACTTTGAAGATGGAAAACAGAGTATGAATGTTGGTACCATTACCATTAAGTCTGAATGATTTTTTTTCTTCAAATCATTTCTCATTGGGGAAGACAGTTGGGCTAAGACAAAATAATTATAACCTGTTCTCTTTCTAGCTAAATCACTCATAGTTTCTCAATAAGACTTATGACAAATAATGTCAAGATACCTAAATATCTTATCTGAAAACCTGGAAAAAGAGATTCAAAAAGTTTTGTTTTTTTATAGATATTAAACATTTTGTGGTATGGACAATTGACGCCTCCCGCTTAGGAGTGTCGTATTCAATAAAAAAATCGAAAATTGCTTTTTTCACTGTAAATTATTCATTATTTTATATACAAGTATTTTACAAAAAATTAGAGAGAATTACACAGTATAAGCTCAGTTTTGGTTTATAGTTCGTAAGCATGGAATGAGATGAGGTAACATAAATCGTAGATTTGTCTGTGGAATACAATTATTGTTACATAACTTTAATGATTTCATTAGAATTTTATTTCTCAATTGTATTTCATAAATTCATTTAAAATATTCCTTTTTGCAGGTTTTATTTTTTAAATGGAGTAAGATCATTCTAAATTTCAGAATTTCACGGTTGCCCATCAAAATTGACTGGAAGAAAATGATCTAAAAAAACTATGGAAAAGAGAGATATCAAAGCTTAAAAGAAATAGCTCCAGTTTGTTCAACTTAGCATTGCAGCCAAAGAATTCTAAAAAGCTGCCAATAACAATGCAGAGAATGAAAAATACCTAAAAACAAATCGAATATAGCATCAAAATTTGTATTATTTTTATTTATTTGTGTAATTAAATAAATAATATTCAACAATGTTTCCGTAAAACTTGATATTTCCTGTAGTAAATTCATAACTATTATTATTGTTATTATTTTACTTAAGTGTGAGGTAGTCCTAAATTTACCAGTCGTTACGGTTAACCATGAAAAGAAATGTTCATCAAAACTGACTAAAACCTTGAAGCGCGTATTGAAGCGCTACAAAATGTTGAATACGCCCCTCCTCCGCCGAATGCGTCAGTTATCCCTTGCTGTTAAACCCGTTGTGTGTGTGTGTCATAAATATATATATATATATATATATATATATATATATATATATATAAATTCTGTGACTTCGGTAGTTCGAATGTCACACCCTCTAAAATAGCCATATATTGACGGATCAAAACCAAATTTGGGGGAGAAGTGTAAACAGTTAATGGAGTACAAAGTACAGATGGTTTTACTAGGATGCGTAGCTTAGTACAATAATTTTTCAGTCATTTTGGGGGGAAAACTAAAGTTTTATTATTGAACATACAAAATACTCCCACTATTCTAAAAACAATTTAATGATAAAAATAACAAATACTTATTTAATAAAAATGGATTTTTTTTTTTTTTTTTTTTTTTGCCTATTCTTTAAGTTTTTATATTTCATCGATTGGTTTGCAAAATTAAACGAAAGATTAGCGTTTGTACATCTCGACAAAAATGTTCGTAATAACTTCAACAATACTAAATATTTGAGAAAAGCTGCTTACCTGTTTTAGTAATATAATAATCGCGAAATATACTTGCGGCTTACTTTCGAACAAATATTTTTAAAGAATAGTCATTGTTAAATGCTATATATCATTGTCATGTATGTGGAGATAAACAAAATATTAAATCCTGTATTTCTTTTTAATTACTATTGGTTACTTTATTCCGTAACCTTACTTTAGTGTAGCAGACAGGCTCAAGAGAAGAGATGGGGATGTAGCTCAGTGGTAGAGCATTCGACTGCAGGCTCAAGAGAAGAGTTCTCAATGGAAATTGAAAAACTTATTAACATCCTACAAGACCAGGTTTTTAATTTCTGTTTGAATTTCTAGTATGTGTTGATCCCATTATTTACCGTTAGACTCGTGTGTCTGTGTGCCTGTGGTTATTATCACAAAGTTACAGCATTTGCGGCCCCGATCGTTTCAGTTTGGCGATACGGGAAATCTTCAGGGACTTTCGTACTGAACCCTTTATTTAATCAACTCGGTATATTGTTCTCGTTCCTTTCTCCATATCTCGGAATATATCGTCTTGTTTTTACTTAGTGTGGATTACAGCCAATCACCGACTTCAAGCAAAGTCGACTCTTATCTGTAGCTAGATGGGTAACCGCTTGTGAATAACTGGTGCTGTAAGCTTGGATATGCGGATGGTATTATGAATCGAAATTGTTAATCGGATAACAGAGTTCTAATTCCAGTTTGGTTCGTTATATTTACTTACGCGCAAATACCCTTAGGAAATATATGAATCCACCGCCTCACCCCCCAGATGTGGGTTAAATATTAAGACAGTTATCACTAAACAATTATCCCCCCAATTTTTTTATACAATCGAATAAAATATTAAAATAGCCTGCAAAGTTACCTACTACTGATCAGATATTTTTTTACTAATGTTCACTCGATAGAAGGCCGAAGAGCCACTCAATATAGAGGGTCACCGTATGGTATTGTATTAGCGTAAGAAAGAATAGAATTTCAGAGTACAGTCGGAGACGTCAGAAGTATAGTGTGGAAATAGAGACGAAAAGGAACCGGAAACTCAGTTCTAAACAGGAAACAAGGGATAAAACCTCTACTACTCTTTAAAAAAACTGGGGAGAAGTTTCAACCAGACGATAGACGAACCTATCTACTCTGTATGCCTGCACTATGCTATGTAAGTATTAGATTGTCTAGATCCTTTTTTTCACAATCCTCTCCCAGAAATTATATCTTATTGCATAACGCCTAGTTCTTCCTATTTTTAAAACTGAACCCCTTATTCAATCTACATGTACAGTTTGCTCACTTTTCGCCGTCCATGTCTAAAGGTATCACTTATGGTCTTTTTTGGTTTTTAGTGCTGTACATTCATTGCTGGTCCTCTTTTCACTGAGTTTAAATGTCTACTAAACACCATTTATGGTACCACCACATTCACGAGTTTGATGACAGAATATGAGTTCCATCTCAAGGCTGAGTAAACACAAACTCAGACTGTGGAAACAATTGAAAATATTAAAAATATCAAGACGAAATATCCCTCAATGCGAGCAGATGAACTGAAATTGATGCCAAAACAGGTAAAGGGAAGTACAATGTAAAATAATTCACTGAAATCTATAAAAAAACAGTAATTTTTTGAGAGCCATCTTAAGACAAATTTTAACGTTTGGACTGGTGCTATAGAATCACAGAGATCTATCAAATAACAAACTACATCATGTGAGGACTTTCAGCAATAGCAACATCAAAAATGGATATCACATCAAACTCGAAGAGAAAATAAAGACATAATGAAGATGTTGGCATTCCACACTTAAGATAAAATGTTAGGAAGGAAGCCATAATCAGTACTAGGAAACAGTAAGAGCTACTGGACTTGAGAAAAGCTGATTTCCTGAGAAATTGCTTTAAGAGAAAGGTTGCTTAATTTTCTACGACATTCGTACAAACAGATCGGTTAATGAATGTCTAACGTTTCCTTATGAGGAAATGGCTAATACTATCGGTAGTTGGACTTAAGATGAGGAATGATAGTGGAAAGTTAAGTCGAAAGATAAAAAATGACAGTGGAGAAACAGAAAAAGTAAGGAACTCTAAAATAGATTTAAACCTTGTTTAATGGTATGAAATTTAGGAAAACAGAACTAATTAACGAAGGAATTAAAAAGAACAGAAAATGAAAACTGAAGAAATATTAAGGTTGAAAATAGAGCAACTTTAATGTAACAAAGTAACAAAAAATAGAAAATTTAATGCTAACGAAAAAAGTTTAATGAAAGATTGGATGAAAAAAATAACATAAAATAAAAATTTTAATACAAAAAGTTTGAATGCATAAAAAAATAAGTTAGAAGGCAAAAATAAAGAATATATAGAAGGATAGAAAAGTATTCAAATAATAGACGTAGAAAGGATTACGAAACTCTAAAATGGCGGAAATCATCGTCTGTTTGAGATGTCAGCTTTGGCATGTCGGCCCGCATCTGTTATCGTATTTCCAAAGGTCCCAGGCCAGCCAAACGTATTCACATCTCAATTGCTGCATTCATTGATCAGAGTGACCGGAATATCTTGATCTGTCATAACCCACAATGCACTTTGCTTTCATCAAACAATGGACGAGGATAAATCAATAAAACTACAAATCGATTTTAAGCGGAGCGTAGAGACAAAGAGAAAGATCGCGGAGGGGAGAATACACAGGAAATAATTGTGGGTGGGAGACCGATGTTTGTGAATGGAATATAAAGTAAGACAGAATGTATGTTTGTCAGCAAAAGAAAGAGCCCAAGAAGCGAACTACGAATTGAAGAGACCGATATCAAACAAGTCGGAAGATTTAAATGTCTAGGAAAACTTTTAACAGAGGATGGAAAATCCGAAATCCAAAATTGCATTGGGATAACGAAAGTTGCCTTTGAAAGGCTCAGAAATATATTGAGAAATAAGAAAATTTTCATAGAAACAAAGAAAAATCGAACAGTTGCGTAGTTTGGGCCCTCATATATAGTAACGCATACTGAACAATCTAATCACAGATGGCGAGAATTAAGCCAGATGAAAGGTTGTTCAACAGAAGGATGCCGAGAAAACCAAGGACTGATCATGTGAGCAATGAGCAAGTTATAGGTAATCTGACACTAACCGTATATACTCTAGTAAACAGATTTTTAGGATCAGTTTTTATGCTAAAATAGTGGTGGTACTATACACTGAAAATGCTTTATTTTTAACCTCTTCAAAAGAATTACTTTTTTTCCTCACAGAACCAGTAATAAAGTCTGTTTACAGATCCCAGAAAATGTTTTCAAATGTTTAACGGCAAATAATTATGTATTAGGTTGGTGCAAAAATAATGACGTAATAATGTCGTTTTTTTGATGTTAAAAAATACGTCAAAATCGACATTATGACGTCATCATTTTTACACCAACCTAATACAATTTAATATATCAACTAAAACTGTTAATGATATAGAAATTAACGAGAACCTTGAGAAAGATTGTACATTTTCTAACTAAATAGTAATTTTTTAAAAATATTTTATTAAAATGCACTTATTGACTGAAACTGTCGTAATTTCAGTAATTTCTCATATAGAATGTCATCTAGTTCAAAACATTCCTTTTGAAACTATAAAATTGAACAGATATAAACTTGTAGTCATGAACATTTTAATCATAAAAGGTAATTAATTCAACATAAATGAACCATCCATTTAAAATACCTATAGTTTAAAAGCCATATTCATTGATGCCTGATAAATCTAAATAAATAAATACAATGCCGCCGTTACACATTTACTGGCACATGGTTACTATATCTGCTCATTAGATAAACTGCAACTATGTTTTCCACATAAAAGACAATTTTCGTTGTTGCTTGTTTAAAACGTTTGACAGCCAGATGTTTTCCGAATGTATACGTTGGTATCCGTCCGCTCCCAAAAATGGTAGCATGCTCTACCTATATACACCTGTCTTGTTTTTAATCATTTTACTACAAGTTAGTCAATCTTACTAAGATGCAAGGGATTGCTGGGCGTGAAAGAAAATTAGAAATTTTTAGTGACAATAAATGATAATGGATTCAGTTAACCAATTAGTGGCATTTAAATATTTGAAGATATTAACTGACAGGGAACAAGTTGCCAATCTTATAGCACGCTTAAATTCAAGCAATCGAGAAGGGCTCATCAGAGCACTAGCCCTGAAAATAATTGGAGAAAAGGCAGCGAGGTGACATAAGGGTGAGAAAGTGACAGAAGTCAAGATGCCAGGTCAGGTTCGATTATATTGCAGACTCTCCTTTGAATATTAAGAATCTCGCGATATATAGTAGGATCACCAAACCAGATATGGCAGCAACATTGCTTTCACGAAACAATGGTAGGTTGTATAATTTGGGAAAAATAGGTTTTATTACAGTAGTCGTCACAATGTCATATTATGAGTTCAATGAGGCACCATATCTACCGGCCCGTCCTGGGTAGGACGATAAACTACATCCGTGTCCTGGGTAGGACTATAAACTACGTCAAACAGCAAGGCCTCTGATCAGGAGGTTTTGAGGTGCGTGAAACCACCTCTTAATTGCTGGTGTTCCCAGGTCCACACTAACCCGGGTGGTAGCACCTGTTAGGGTCCCAGCTATGGACAAATATTTAACCCCAAAACTGAGGTAAAAAGCATTATAAAAGTGTAAAAATAGGTTTCAATACCAGAAATGCTTTGTAAAAAAAATTATTACCAAAAATACGTTTTTGAAGAAAAAAAAAAAAAAAAAAAAAAAAACTATTACCAGTAATACATTTTTGAAAAAAACTATTACCAGCTGTACCTTTTTTAGGAAAAAATATTACCAAAAATTGATTTTTGACAAAACAAAATATTACCAGTTGTCGGCTAAAATAACCGATTGAGGCTGATATGCCGTAAAACACAACAAACCCAACGAAACCAAACATCTACCGGAACTATAGTAGCGGTGATGTGATAGTCTGAGCTAGATAGTCTGTAGAATCCCATTCTTCTTCCAATTTTCTTAGATTGGTTGGCACCAAAATGCAAGTAAACTCATTCAGCACGGTTAATTTATGACATAGCTGGTGAAGAGAAGAGGTGGAGTTACACCTTTCCCAAGGTTTTTTTTAAGAAAGTGAATTCACTTTCACAGTTGCTAGTCACTATCCACAGATCAAAAAAATATCTTGCTTCGACAAATATAAGACTTTAGTTATATAAATATTTGATGAATAAAAACACAAACGACTTCCAATTAAGACACCGTGAAGACTGAGCAGTCTAGATGGGACATTTTTGTATCTTACATGAGAATCCCAAATTTATCAGCAGATGAATATTTTCTTAACTTTATCTTAGTCTTAGCCAAGGCCAAATCGTGGATAGCTTTACGTGGGACGACTAAAACAACTCAATTGTTCTAATGGAAAATATTAAACTTTGACTATGTATCTACGTAATACAGAGTTTTTTCATAAACTGTGGACAATGACCGACTTTCAGTAAGTTTAAGAAATACGCAACCACACAGGCTAAGAGGTAGATCCCACTCCAGTATTTGTTTACTGGCCTTTAACCTCGGGAGAGAAATGAAGATAAACGCATGCATTGATTGCGACTCGACACATAACAGGCCCTGGAAAAGAGATTCTTGGCCGTAGACGAAAACTAACCTGGAATGACGGAGAGGAGTTTTGGAGACAGGCGTAATCGGAGCCACTGAGTTAGGTCAAACAGATGAGACACCATTTGAATATAGATGAAGATAGGGCGAGTTAATCGAAATATGGCGCCGAATAGCGGTTGCACCATATAATGTTACAGCTGGAGATCGAAACGCATACAATTATACCAATGAAATCGCTTTTAGGAAGGTATGGCAATAATCCAGCAAATGAATACAGAAAGCGCACATACATATATATATATATATATATATATATATATATATATATATATGTGTGTGTGTGTATGTATGTGTTTGTATTGATCTAATAAGAACAGTTAGAAAGTTTTTTAGTATTTGTTTTTTAAAAAAAACACTGCTCGATACAGAAGTAGAGCTTAAAATTATAATTCTTTTAAAAATATAATTCCACTGCGACACGGAAATTAGTATGTTTCAAAATTAAAACTCATGTCCTAAATTTTAATTTCAAAATCAAACTTTAAATATAGAGCACAGTTTTATTCCCAAGCGATGTTTAGAATAACTAACCGAAGAAATGTTACTCATTTATTGGTTGAAAATGGAGGTGTAATCTGGGGACTCTTTTATTATCAAGGGGATAAAAGTAGGAATGCTTATTATGTGTCAAATTTTTTGTAGTCGTATAAGGTTGGGTTGAGATTTTTGCCTGGCTATAATGGCATTAAGTATACGGCTCTCATGTTTTATTACTGTTAAAACTCTTGAGTTTCAATTTCGAAACGTAGTAATTTCTGTGTCCCGATAGAATCATATTTTAATATATATATATATATATATATATATATATATATATAAAGAATATCAATCACTTAAAATATAACATACTGATTTGAGACTTAACAATAGTATGTCATTTCAGGAAGGGGAAATGATATACTAATGTTAAATCTGAAGCCAGTATATCAAAATAAGACAAGACTTCTCTAAATAAGTTAGCAATATTTCTTGATTTTAACTCTGAGTATTTTTCCATTTCATTTGTGATTTTCTGTGTAGCTCTTGCAGGTTTAGAGCTGCCCTTTTTAGACCTCTCATGAAATAAAATTAGTACCTATGGCATTTTAAGCGTTTGATATTATTTTATTAATACTAATTTTCCTCTGTCTTTTGACATAGAGCTCTCCCTGGATCTATATCCTCCTGGAAATTCCATACTGATTACAATATTGTATTACTTTATATATATATATATATATATATATATATATATATATATATATATATATATATATATATATATATATAATGTTATTAAACCGCTAGTTTTACACACATCTCAGAGTGAGGAATCAACATCTGATTCGTACATATAAATTTATATAGACGAAAACTTGAAGAACTTATACATGTTATCATGCATATGAATCTATACATATAACTTTCCTCAGTAGCTGTGTATTTCGCTAAAGAACAACTTAATTTTTTTAATTGCATATTAACTCATTACGTGTCATTTAATGCTGGGTAATCTATTTTGAAAAAATTATTGCTGGTATTTGTTAAATATGATAATATATTTTTATACTTTCACAGTATTTTGACCCCATTTTTGCGGGATCACTATTTACCCAAAGCAGTGACCCTTACAAATGCTGCCATTTTGTATCAGGGGGACCTGACACCAACAGCAATTAAAAGCAATGATCCCATGCTCAGAGTCCTTGCTTTTAGTTGATCGTTATACCCAGGACGAGCCAACCTCGATCAATGTATTACTGGAGGATAAAGTTTTTAAGTCAAGCAGTCTTTGTAAATAAAGAGCTCAATAATAAGAGATAGATTATTAATAGTAAACAGATGATTAATTAAATATCTTAATTAATATTACGTAAGACTGCGGTCTTATTTGTTCAGCCTTTTTTCTTAGAAGGCGCTCAGATACCCTTGTCTTGCTTCAATTTGGCCATGAGACGCCATCTTTATTTTGATACTGAGCATTTTTCCTATTTTGAGTCACTGTTATTTTAAACACATAAAAATTGTAACCTGAAGAGATATTGACCAAAAATCGTTTTCTATAATACCAGGTGTAATCAATGAATCATAGATACGATTGACCGTTAAAAAAAACGTAATGCGAACGGATTAGGCGGTTCATTGATCTTTGTGTTAGTTGCGGATACTGGATTTCCGTTTTATTGAATCACGATACATTGTTTGAAAACTTTGGATCCATTGCATCTCATTATCAAAACATTCTGACATTTCCCGTCAGTTTTGTTAGATGCACTAGTTAACGATAAAAACAAGGTAAAAAGTTTCGAAAGTTGATTTCTCTGTCAACTCAAAAAGAAACGCGATTAGACGAACGTGTAACACCAGTGATATTAAATCTATCTTTTGATGTACAACCTTGTGCAACTAATTGAAAAAAAAAACGAATAATTTCGTTATTATTTACTTTTTTCGTATTTTTCCAATGAAACATGACACTGTGTACATGTTAGTACTTCGTATGTCCATTCCACGATGTCTTGCAGATTGACCACAGATTTTCGATTGAATTTAAATCAGGAGGCCAGCCTATAGTAATTTGATTTGCTCGTTGGTAAGGCTTTCTAGCGTGTTCGTAAAGCGTTACAATTTTCGTATGCAAACAATGGCCGGAGGACAACTAATCGACAGTCGAGACAATAGTGTCTGGCCGTGATAAAAATTTAATGTAATCACTGATGATGCAGTATTTTTCAAAGGCAAATAAATTTCATCAAACAACCCGAAATCAGATTCGTATTACTGCACACCACAGCAAACCTAATCTGAGAAAAAATAGAAACTGTCACTCTAGAGTGTCTAAAACTGACCGTATGGTGAAAGAAAAGAAAATAAAGCGGTTGTTTCAATTAATTTCAAGAGTGTAAGTATTACGGAAACTGTTTTACTTGAAGACGTCAACAGTCTTTGTGCAAGCGCCCCGTTTCCAATACTCCTTGAAGTTTCCAGGCTTCACTAAAGTTATCTTACGATCTGTGATTATTAGTATTGTTACTATTATTAATTGTAACTTAACAAACAAAGTTTACTTTCAAGACGTTTTATTTATCTTCTCATTAGAAATTCTGTTTTATATTTTAGCATTTTCGAATTTATCAACGATCATCTTGGATGAATGTTGAATGGATCGCTTGAATGTCTCCGCTTCTTCAAGCTATATTTAGGTAAGAAATTATTAACTGATTAGATAATATTTCTAGCAGTCTCTTTAGAATAGCCTGGCAACATTTAAAGGATTGTTTTCTAAATTTAATTTCTGTAAAGTAGAAACGTTATGGTATAGATGATGAGGGAAGATTAAAATCTGTTTCTCGTTTATATTGAATTTCTTGGATAAGGAGTTGTCATTATTTATATAATTTCTCTCATTTTTTTTGTCATATCTCGTTTTGTTCTTATTTATTGCTGCTCTCTTAATGTTCTCCACTTAGTGGATTAAAACGTTTTTTTGTGAATTTGGAGGCTTAGTAATTATGAGTTCAATCCCTAAGGTGGGCAGTGTGTCAGTGGCCTACGTTAAATCGTTGTGATACCTACAACCGATTGTTTTGTTTTGTTTTGTTTTTTCCACGGCATATCAAATTCAATGAGATATTTAATGCTAACAAGATTTTTATTGCTGGTAGTATTTTTTTTAAAAAAATGTATTAGTGGTGTAATATTTTTCCCCAAAAAATGTATAACTGGCAATATCTTTGCTTTTTCAAAAATGTACTGCTGGTAATATTTTCCAAAAAAGTACAGCTGGTATTAAAACCTATTTCTGTACTTTCATTGACCCCTTTTGGGGGATTAAATATTTGCCCATAGCTGGGACCCTAACAGGTGCTACCACCCCGGGTCAGGGTGTATCTGGGAATACTGGCAATTAAGAGGTGGTTTCACGCTCCTCAAAACCTCCTTACCAAAGGCCTGTATGTATTAGGTTGGTGCAAAAATAATGACGTAATAATGTCGTTTTTTGACGTTAAAACATACGTCAAAAACGACATTATTACGTCATTATTTTTGCACCAACCTAATAGTTTATAGTCATACACAGGATGGCCTACTAACGAGATGAGGACACTAAATTATATCAATACAGGTTGTTTTCGGATGATACTGGCCAAGGTATATCAACGTTACCTTATGAACTAAACTGTTTTGGGTTCATTAACAGTAATCTTTGGTTATGAATTTCTGTTAACTAAAATGGCATTTTTTTTTTTTTAATACAACAAAGTATTCTACATTCCATTTTGGAAATTCTGAATGAATTGATTTATTTTTCTATACAGGTTTCCTTTATTATTTTAGAATGGTTCGCTTATAGACACTACGGTGTTACAAGAAAATTAGTAATTCCTTTCCTGCAGCGTGGAAGGGTTTTATCCGAGCATCATCCATCTTTTAAACGATGAACAATGTGTACACGAAACGAGTAAAAGGGGTAATTTTATTCTTATTTTTCCGTTTATTATATAATTAATATAAAATATTTTAACTCTTTCTGTGGTGAAAGAGAGAATCACCTATCCCGAAAAAGAGTTCATGTTTTGTGTGCAATCTGCCAAAGAAAAATTACCGGTAATTAGCAAAAATCTGCTACTTTAAGTATCAGAACCTATGAAAACATTCTTTCTACCCCGGATTGGCGTGACCAATCAGAAAAATAGCTCGGTGAATAAAAGCCAGTTTTTGCTTACCGTCAGTACGATTTTTTCTGAGCTTGGTATACGAACATGCGTTTTTGCTGGTGAGAAGTGAAGTTTGGATTTGTGACCGCATTTTGTCTTACTACGTTGCCTGTAGTACTATTATGCTGGACTCTCGTTTGAACTGTGATTTGGCTACAAGTGTTGCGGACGAGAGACAGAAGAAACCTATTGTATGCGTTTATTGCTAAATAAGTTTACAATTGTTTTATCTCAGCGGTTATCAGTTAATGATATCCGCTGAGATGATGCTAGCCGTTTTGAGGTTGATGTTAACGGAAAAAAAGCCAACTTATGGTAATAACGGTTTAGGCCTCGTCTGAATAATCCATTTAGAAAGTTATCTTAACGTCACTTCCGCTTTACAGAACATTCTGCCAAATTCGCTCGTTCACCATCATTATGAGCTTGTTTCTTAAAGTTTTCTGACTCTCTGCTACGACCTAAAATCTAAAAAAAAACAAACGTATAAATAAAACTAACATACATACAAACCTCTGCTGCTGATTCATCCACTTACATCTCTGCGCAGTATCAACTCCTTCCCCTCATTTGAACCAGATGTGACACAAGGTCTTTCTTAGGTGGGGGTCCAGGCGCGTACGCCTGGGACAAGGACAAAAATTGCCCTCATCAACCGCAACCGTCGGTTCCGCTGGCCTCGGTGTGAGCAATGATCCCTCCCTTTGGTGCAATTGGAGGGCGCGGCCTCGGGCAGCTGTTTCCCAGTGCTGGGAACCTCTTCAGTATAATTTTCTCAGTTACCCCTCTGTCCTTTGACGGAGTCGCGCCTGAGTGCACTCTGCTCAAAGACAGAGACGCAACTGAGAGATGATAAGCCATGCGAAATTTCTCCACGGAGGAATTTACGCGCATTTTCCAAGCGAAGCTTAGATGTGGCACAAGGTCAAAAGTATAGGGCACCCAGTGAGGATCGAACTCACCACTCAGTCGTAATTGTTCTAGCGAGACAAGCTTGCTAACCAACATACCACCTCGAGGTGTCGTTTTACATCTCTGCGCCGATTTAACAAAACAGGAAGAGTTTATATTCTCACAGGCACAATAAGCTATCCTCCGATTGGTTACTAACATTATATAATTAAGCAACCAATCGGATTAAAGCAACAGTTTATCGAAATCAAAAACAATGCTCTAGCCTGTTCAACTGTCGATCTCTCTGCTTTGAGCAGAGAGGAACCCGGACGAGGCTTTGCCGAAGGGCAAAGTTTCGTCCAGGGAGGTAGACAGGACCGGACCTGTTTATTCGGGTTCTACGGGAATATTTTGGCCGAGCCTACGGGCTCTGAGAACCCACGGTAAACTCGGCCTTGTGCTATATACGCCCCTTGTGGGGTGGAGGCAGTTAAATATTAAGTTTATTGAAATGCTCAAAACAGCTGGATTCTTTCCGGACAGATATAAATGATCGCGCATGTTCTCTGCACCATAAATATTAGGTTGGTGCAAAAATAATGTCGTTTTCTCACATATGTTACTATGTGAGAAAACGACATTGACTTTATCTTTTTTGTCTTTTAATCTATCTCGCTATTTATAATATTTATGATGATGTATACTGTCCCTCGGTTCTTACACTGTTTGGCTGTCTATTCAGTTATCTTTCATATATTTAAACACGTGTAGGTATATAATACCTTTTGAAAGGTATTCTCTTTCTCCTCCTTGCTCCGCAAGATATGGGTTAAATAGCAAGATAGTCTGAACTCATTCGTTTTAGACGGAAACCAGCCTATATATATATATATATATATATATATATATATATATATATATATGGTGTTACGCATTAAGTATTCAAAGTAAATATCACAAAATATTTTTCGAAAATAGTTTCTACTTTTTCATATTTTAAGCCCAGACATGAATTTTGCTTCCGATTAAGTTACTATTTTTTAAGTACAGAAAAAATACATTTTTAACTTTAATTTTATTTTAAATCTTTATAGCAATTACTTTAACTGACATTTTTCTTTTTAAATAAAACGGTTTTTAATTCTTTTTTTTTTTTTTCAAATTTTATTTTTGTTATATTTTTTAATTTTTTATCTATTATGTCCATTTTAAATTAAAAAAAACTTATTAAACATTTATTTTTAAATTCATATAGGAATTTCTTTCACTTGAATTTTCCTTTAAATTTTTCACCGCATTTTTTCAAATCTCTAAAGATAAGATTGCATTAAAAATTAAATGGAGCAAAATTATTAATAAATCGTTAATAATTAGACTATTTTAAAATGTTCACTGTCGGCATGGAGAAGCAAGCGCTAATCATTGAAAAGCACGGCCTAGTATTCGATCTGGCTGATGCAATTAAATAAGCAGAAGCCACTGAAAAAAATAAAAGGATTTAAATCGACAGACTAGAACAAAAAGTATAAGACGGAAATGATCTTTTATTTCCAAAGTCAAATTGAATATCTTTATTTAAGCTATTTCAAGAACTCTGTGAAAAAGATGAATCAACCCATTACGAAATCATTGTTAAACTAAAGAAAATATTTAGATGCGTGGGTGACTGTCAACAACTGTCTCCAAGCATTAGTATCTTCATCTCTGATCGGAGGGTTGTTTTCAATCGCGAAGATTTTTTTTTATAGTTTCAAGGTAGGGATTATAGCCGGTCTTATTTCTATTCAAAACGATACTTAAGAGTAAAACTTTCTGTAGGCAAACAAATATATTTTCAAGTCTTGGTTGAAGAGGCGGCTGAATATTAGGGTATTTAAATTGTGTAATGACCTTGAATATAAAAAGACAGATGGTTGTTTTTCTCAAGTCTTCTTCAGAAAAATTAAAGAGGCTTTACTACTTGCTTATCTGATAAAATCCAATGTATTCTTGACATCGACGTTTTTATAATATTATGTCTTTTTTTTTGTTTATATTTTTATAATAATATATTTGTTTATATTTTTATAATATTTATTTTTTTGAATAAGAATTATTTTCAACTAGCAGCATGGCCCGGCGTTGCCCGTGCTTGATTCAAAAATCGTCCGACTCGTACAGCAATCGCTATCACTTGACTTAAAATTTTTTGATCTTCCTTGCCTTTAAAAGAGTGCCCTTTGCCGTTCTGATGTTGCTACATGCCATACTTCTTTCCTATCTCACACTGCGAATTTTTTCTAAGCTCTATGCTAAACATAAAATCTGTTACGAAAAAAGAACTAAACAAAATGAACACAAAACGATCAGCTTTAAAAAAGGACTCGTAACTGGAAAAAATCGAATGATAAAAGAATGTTAACAACAAATACTTTTTCACACCCAATACGGAACCAGAATCAACGTTGCGTTTAAGACAGCGAATGAGCCAACTGGAGTAAAATGCCATGGAGATTTAAATTTGTGCCACTTGTGACGAATGCAGCTATCGATTTTTTTTTTGCATGCTAGCATGCTACTTAACATTCGCGTCAGTTAGCTGTTGGCTCTCACGCTGGCCAGTAGAATCTTACTGCCCATTCATGGAAGCCAGCTATTGGCTCTCACTCTGGCCAGTACAAAATGGCTGCAATCTACATGAAAACTTCCGTAGAAACATGAAAAAATCGATTATTTCCACTATCGATGGGAGTTGGGAAATACAAAGACGGTCTTGGCCTTCCCACTAACTTGGAGCATGTGCATGTAAATTTTGGTGCAAATCCGTCGAAAATTGCGGGTGTGCATTCGTTACACACACACACATCCTGATATTTTTACTATCTGAGGGTGTAACATATCTTACCATTATGCAGGAAGTATTTCTGGATGGTATGTGGGTGAGGGATCTCTGCCGCACCTTGTATAAATTAATAAGCTTCTTTGATTTTCAAACGGGTGTCTTTTTCAAATGCGAGTCATTGAATGACTTGAACGTTGCAGATGATTGAATTAATTAAATTTATTTTTAATAGACTCGCTGTTAGATTATATGTATTTATTTTGCACTCATCTAAATTATCAAACGCCTTTGCATAATTTTAAAAGAAACATAGGTATAAATCCTTTTGCATTTGTTTTTACGTGTTTGTCATACGTTTTATTTTCATATTCATCAGTTCTCAAAACTTACTTTTTTTGTAACTTCCAATGAATAATGCCAATTACATTATCATGCCTACATTTCTTATACTCTTGAGCCATACACGTGCATTCTGATACAATAAGATTGACAGTCTCACTTCTCTCGTGTCCCATTCTGCATTACGCAGAAGTACTATTATCATCACCATCAGATTGTTTTCTTTCTCAAATAGAACTTACGACGTAATTTAACGCTCAGGATCATTTCATAACAAATGAGTATATGTTCTCGCAGTTCTTCTCGATATTACTAACATTTTTCTCATGGTTCTGTTTGTTGAAATCTGCTGTTTTCAGATCATAGTTCAAATTACACTCTGAATTTTATCAAGTCATGTTTATAATTTGTCTATCGCAATTCTAAATCTACCGAAAACAAATCATTTCTGAAGTTCATACAAGCTTGTTATCTCATACTTAAAATCTATTATCATTATTATAAAATCTTTTCTGCATATTTGGTTTGTTTTGTTTTGCGGCATGTCAACCTCAATAGTTTATTTAATGCCGACAAAATTTTTATTGCTAGTATTTTTTTCAAAATGTATAGGTGATAAAATTTTTATTTTCAAAATATATTGCTGATAATATTTTTTTTTTTCAAAATGTATTGCTGGTAATAACTTTTAACAAAAAAGTATTTCTGGTATGAAAAACCTATTTTTACACTTTAATAGTGTTTTGACCCCAGTTTATTGGTTTACTGTGTGCCCATGGCCGGGACTCTAACAGGTGCTATCACCTCGGGTTAGGGTGGACCTGGGAGCACCAGCAATTAAGAGGTGGGTCCTCGCTCCTCAAAACCTCCTGATCAGAGGCCTTGCTGTTGGTTGTAGTTTATCGTCTGACCTAGGATGCTTTCTGTATATTTAATCTGGAATAGAATTACCTATAAGATTTGTTAGAGTGGTTAATACGTTAATAGACATGTCAATTTCCTGATATTATATCCTACCTCAATAAAAAAAGCGTATCATTAGAGATCTCACAATTCATCGGAAATATTAGCGAAATAGCCCCCTTAAAAATCTACATCTAATTTCATGCAATAACATTTTCTGTGCAGTCTTGATTGGTCGTTGTAAGAAAATTCTCTCCATATATTCTGATGTAGGTTTTTCTACTAAAAATCTTATTCGTTCATTCTCCAAATGTATACAACTTTGCTATTCAAAAACCCGAGCAAATGAGGATTCCTGTTAAAAGGTGACACTGTGTCAAGTCTCAAGGGTTTTTCAGTAATCTCAATTGCTTTATCTGCTGAATGCTGATTGCTTTCTACATTGGCTACATTTTAACTGTTCTTCTATAATGATTTGTATGTGGGAGATAAAGTATTGCCATACCTGAGGTGATTTCGACAAGCGCAGCGCTATCTGCCACCGAGCAGAATAGATTATTTTTTTCAATTTCCTTCCTTAATCATCCAAAGTTGTCTCCCTAATGATTCAGCTTTGACAGAAAACCAGAAACAGAAGTTTAAATTCCTTCATGAGTGAATTGCAATAACCAAACGTTTCAGTGTTGAGATAATATCCCCATTTGGTTTTTGAAGTTGCTTCATTCCACGTTCGGATTGGCAAACAATACATTTACATTCCAGTCTGATAATCTCCTACACCTGAATTATAAGATCATCAAATGATTGTATATAATGTTTCTCAAGCTGATTCTTTATAATAAACATATTCTTTGGCATGTCTTAAATCTGATGCGAAATCATTGTCTATTTTCTGTTATATTTTTCTGCATAGAAATTTAAATATTACTAGGAACGTTATTTAAAGTGGATAGACATGTTTTAAATGATATTCTCTTTATTTGAAGCTGCGAATTTGATTTCTGTCGGACACGACATCAACAAGCTCTACTAAATAAAAATATACGGCTATACTAAATAAGCTAAATGAGTTTTTTCACCTATGGAAAAATAATACAGGTTCGATACCATTCGGGAGATATATTTTTCTTATTGTTATATGGGAATAAAATGTCGCTGCCGACACTAGAGTTTGAACACAGATCACCAGTAGGCAAACACAGGCGATCCCAGTTTGAATAATTAGATCTCGTGATGGTAAAGGAAACGTATATATGGAAATTAAAGTGGCGTCTAATTGATTACTACACGGATCACTATTCGGTGGTTACTATCTGAGTGAGTATCAAACATAACGTTCAAAAACTAGCTACAGATGTGTTTATATGTCGATCTTGATTCTTTCTATGACACTCTCAGCTTGAAACGAGTCTAACTGTCAACTCATACGTCTGCTAAAGGTGTTAGCCACCATTGGGGTACTCCAAGGTACCTCAGTTTTTTACTTACTATATTAAAAACAAATGAAAAAAAATAGTCTGAAAAAGAAACGCTTTTCCCAAAATAATTCTTTAAGAAGGGTTTAATGCCCCAGAAGAAGGAACCGGAAATCCTAAACTTAAATCGTAAACAAGAGATAAACTTCTATTCTTATTCGAAGGATGGGGAAGGAGTATGAAATGGGCGATTGGCAGACCTATCCATTTAAAAAAGTATATAAAAATAAAATGAATAGATTAAGAACCATAATCTCTGTGCATAGGAAGATGTGTTAGAGGTATACAGTTGACAAAATGCGAGGCTCTACTTTATGTCGCCGCATATTCCTTACAGTTTAACCGTCGAGAAAATACCCCACACCCACCAATAAAATGTCCAGAGACGGTGCAGGCCAATAGAAGGTACAAAATTACTTACCTTAATTTGCGAAAAAAATATTTCCTTCCACGACGTAGCTTAATGGTCTGATAACTTGCAGTGAGTCATTAGGTTGGTGCAAAAATAATGACGTAATGATGTCGTTTATTGACGTATTTTTAACATCAAAAAACGACATTCTTACGTCATTATTTTTGCACCAACCTAATACCAGAGGAGCAAAGAAAAGGAGGAAAAAAATTCTTTATAACCACCTCAGGGATCACGTGGTAACAAGTTACGAGAACCTGTAACTATAAAAAAAATAGTAAAAAGGGTAACGGCTTTTAGTCAACAAAAACTAACAACCAGGTACTTACATTATATTGTCCGCCGGATGAACCGTCAATTTTTCCGCATAACAATCAAGTTGAAACTTCGAGCTGAGAAAAATGAAAGAAAACAATGTTAATATTAATAAACATTGTGTTTCGGAATAAATCATTAATATACAATAATTTTGTTTTCAGATTATCTACCATATATACTCGTGTATCGTGCGACGTTTGAAGACCTAATTAAACTACAATAAATGGATATATCGTTTGATCAATGTCATAGCCAGAGCCTGCAGTACTTACGCTTATATCTCTGGGATGATGCGACCCTCTTAAAATTAGCTTCAAAAGTAGATTTTAAAAAGTCACATGATCCGCGAGTATATAGAGTAAATATGTGTATAATTAGTGAGGCTATTTTTTAAGCAGTCCATAGACTTTTCAGTCCAAGTTTTATTTCTATACAATTTGCTGTTCACTATCTGTTTTTTTTTCTTTTTCTTGTTCTGTGGTCCATTCACATATAAGCTAACTAGGTCCCACGCACTTATCCTTCGATTTTCTTGGCTTCCTACCATAACACATTAAAACAACGCTTCTCATACTATTACCGAAGTTAAGCAACGTCGAGAAGGGCTAGTAACAAGATGAATATAGGGTGGTGTAATGGATGACGGCTTGGGATTGGAACTCTTAGAACTGATTTCCAGTCCATTATTATTATTATTATCATCATCATCATGTTGGTGTCGCTCATTGACGTAGTCAGTAAGAATTCTGTTCTTGAGGCAACTTCATAGGAGAATCCTGATCAAATAAATGATGACCGTTTTCCGTATATCTACAATCGTGAACTCAATTTCCATTTCCCCTAAGCGCTCTTCCAGTTTTCAAGTTGTGGTGCCAAGCGAACCCATGACTACAGATTCTGGCATTTTTTTCTATCTTTTAACTTTCTTTACAGTCCATTCTGTTTGTTTGTTTGGGTTTTATGGCATATCAACCTCTGTGGGTTATTTAATGCCAAATCCAGTTTATATGAATTTTAAATGCCTATTTTGTATGGAATAAAAAACGTATAGCTGGCCACATTATTGTTTCAAAAACGTACAGCTGGCAACATTATTTTTTACAAAAAACGTATAGCTGGCAACATTATTGTTTTAAAAAACGCATAGCTGGCAACATTATTGTTTCAAAAACGTATAGCTGGCAACATTATTTTTCCGAAAACATTATCTGAGGTCTTGCTGTTGGATGTAGTTTATCGTCATACCCAGGACGCGAATGTAGTTTATCGTCATATCCAGGACTTGAGTCCATTCTGGCATCGTCTTCATAAGCAACAATCACTAAGTTGACACATGGTGATTTCTTCATCTTCCACATTAAAGTCACATCTCCATATTTCATTCTCATAAGCTGTTTAAACCGAGAAATCCCATAAGTTTTAACTGTCATTTTCTACCCCTACCAATGTCGGATATTCATATTGTTTCTCATCATTCTTAATATCATCGTGATTATTATCATAATTCTCATTATCATCATCATCGTTATCATTATAATGAAAGAAAATAATGATTGAAACCTACAAGAATTTTTACATAAAGCTCATCTTCGATTTTTCACTCTTTAAAAAGATTTTAGCTGTCAGAGGTCAATGATAAACAGCTAAAGTCAATCAAATTTGGAACAGGGCCAATACAACTAATTTTACATTAGATTTTTGTTTCGTTATTATCCTTGAAATATTTTTAATCCTCCAAAGGCCAGTGTACCGATGATGAAAGCGAATTGGTATTCATAGTTTCGATAAATACGATCTGGCGCAAAAAAATGAACTTACTTTACTTTCCAAGATATAAGATTTAAGATAAACTTTTCCAAAACAGAAACTGTGAATATGGATTCGAATTGACAGTAGTGATAGCACATGATTCAAAATGAGGAATAATTAAATTTCGAAAATTTCGAATACCTTAGTCGATATATCTGTTAAAGTAAATTTACTATAGAAGATATGAAATTGAAAATACAAAAAAAAATCTACTTGGATAGTTTTACCAAACACCGCAAGATGTTACAAAATCAATGTACAATTCGCGGTGGGTTAATTGTCGACATTTTATATTTTCAAACTGTTAGTACTATACTAACTCGTAATATATATATATATATATATATATATATAGTTGGATTGATAAATACGTTAGCTCTATCACTGATATTGAGCGCTTTCTAATAAATATCGCGCAGATATATATATATATATATATATAGTATTAGGTTGGTGCAAAAATAATGATGTAATAATGTCGTTTTTGACGTTAAAAAATACGTCAAAAAATGACATTATTACGTCATTATTTTTGCACCAACCTAATATATATATTATCTATCTATCTATGTTATATATTATTTATATATTTTGTATACAAACATCATTTACAAAAATAGTATGACAAATTGTAAAAAAAGTTTTTTGACGCCTTTTATCCGTCTGGGCATTGTTGATATTGTCACGTCTACATAATTATATATATATATATATATATATATATATATATATATATATATATACACGGTGCGATGTATAAATTGTAAAATTACGAAATTAATGAAAATAACACTGACATCAGTTTTTTAATAGATATATTTTGGTAAATATATCTGTTAATTTGAGATATCAGCGTTATTTTTAGATTTGCATAATTTAGGCGACAATTATTTCATCGCAACCTGTAGTTTTCCTTAGAACTCATGCTATGCACTTAAATAGCCTCGTCAGATATAGACTATCATGTATGCATGTGGCGCGTGGCGTTAAGCTCTTTTCTGGAATGCCAGATGTGTCAGCTAGATACAAACCTTACCTTGGCTTGGCTTGGAGCAGATGGATCCACTAGATCTGAAAGAAGAGAGCATTTAATTAGGTGTTTATTGATTGTCCCTACACAATCACAAACAAGAAACTTTACCAATTGTTAGCACGTGTGACTAAAAGAGAAACTAATGATTTAATCACGATGTCGACTTTTGACGGTACCTTAAGCAAAAGTTTGGAACGAGAACCTCATAAATACTAGAAAGTTTACAATTTCAACGTCGTCTTGACTTTTTACTCATGTCTTTTTACAACAGAGTAAACATGTCTCAACGAATGAAACGTGTCACCCGAACTGTTTTTTTTTTTCCCAATTTGTCATTAACTTATATCTTTTTGGATGACTAGGTTGGTTGTATTAAATTTAGTATAATATATAATTAACTTTATTGTTGTATTTGGATCAATGATGTCTTTATTAATGTTTATCAGTCTTTAGAATTTTTTCCTCCCGTTTGTAACTAGGATGCATTTGATTACTCTATAGTATTTTATGCTTAGTTATTTGAAGATGTCAGAGGTGCATACTTCATAATATTACATGAAATTGTCTTGTTTTATGACTTTATAAAAGTGTGTGCATCAAAGTGTGTCGAATATATGCAGAATATAAATAGTTGGAGATGTAAAATAGACACTGAGTGCAAACCTTTTTTTTTTTTTTTTTTTTCATATTACATTAGATGAAAGACTACAGATAATGAATATCAATTTCTTTTATTAAATATTATAAAATTTAAAAGAGGAGTTCAATTTTCTATGTAACCTTAAGTTCTATATTATCATTTTCTTCTCTCGCACTTCTCGCTGGTAGGACTCTCTTCGGGCTTCTTGTTTTGAACTCAACTTTGATCTTCAAAAATTTAAATGACATGTCAATCGTTTTGTTCTCTCTGAATTTTTGTTCTTTTATTCTCCTCAATAGCAGTTTTTCTCATATTCTCTTACAACCCCTTAAGTCCTTGCGTCCTCGTGACTTTATTGCCTTTCATGGGCTGAAATGATAAAAAAATCTTAGTCTTTCCTATTGTGATCAGTTTAAGTTCATACTACATAAAATTTTAAAAATATATTTTTTATTTCGTAATCTAGTCTTTAATCGATAGTAATATATGAAAAAATAACTTCATTATATACATTATTCGGACTATTGTCCTCATCTTTTCGCCATATTTATTACATAGACATTTAAATTCATACGCAGATGTCTTCAAGGACACATGGCACAGTGGATAAAGGCGTTGGTTAGATCCAGTGACAAGACCCAAAAGAGTGTGAGTTCAATACCCGGCTAAGGCAGTGGAGAACTTTCAGAGGGAAAATTAACAGGAAATACCTGATAACTGATTAAACATGGCACGTGGGAACTAGAACAGTCTACCCCAGTGAGTGAAATAAAGAGTTCAGTTCGACATTCCAACCACCGTTTTTTTACATTAAAAATATTATGTGTTCTAAGTATGTTTACGCAGGACGTTCAATTTATTTACCAAACAATTTGGATCCCCGTATTGACTTTTAGGAAAGAAAGCTGACAGCTTTTATCTTTAATCATTTCACTCGAAGAAAAGTAATACTACCTCTAGTCCGCAAACGGATTACAGGCAGTGAAAGAGAAAACTGAGAATAAAGGAGGGTTGGACAAAGTACAAACGATGAAAAAGTTCCAATTAAATGTTTGAAGATTGTATTTATCAAGAAAGCAAATAAACGGAAGTAAGTTGCAGATGTGGAAAGGGAGAGAAAAGAAACTGTGTGAGTAGGAATGGCGGTTGAATTTAGCTACATCAACCGTAGAATGGCGTGACCTAAATGCCTATCTCATAGGATGTTTAAATACATCTTGTCGAAGCACCAGTAAAAAAAAAAGCTCGTCAGAGCATTTGCCAATAACATATATGATTATTTCTGTTCGCAATGTCTGTTGTAAAAATCCACCAAACAGAATCAAGGTTATCCATATACAAATACGGTAGACTGATTGTGTGGGTTCAAACTCTAAAAGAAGCGATCGGTTTAGATATATGGCTATCAGAAGCATTCGAATAGATTATTGATGCTGAAGGGATGCGAACGAATGGGTCCTAGTAAGAAAATTAAACGCGAATGATTGATGCAGTCAAAATAAAGTTAACTAGAAACAGATTGGAACAGACTTAGTCGAGCTTAAAGTCGGTCGGGGTCATGTCTGGCATCAAATCCATTCAAAATATCTAAATGGTCAGCTGTATCCTGTCGCTTACTCAGTGGTCAAAAATGGCTTCGAACGAATGAATCCTTTTGGACTGTCCTCTTTCGAACCACATTTATGTGGGCTAGAGACAATCATAAACAAAGAACTGTACCAAAATGCAACAACCACACACTTGAGGACTTTAAGCAGTGTCAGCGACTAATATGGATATCACATGTTAGTCAAAGTAAAAATGATGACAAGATAATGACGTTCCAAGCTACTTCAAACAAAAGATCAAGAAGGAAACACCTATCAGTACTCGAATGATAGACTTCTCAAGTTCAGTATTTATCTGTATTTCTGAGATGGAATATTATGTACATTATTTACATTGATCAGACTATCGTCCTCATCTTTGTTGCCATATTTAACACAACGTTTCAGCTGTTGCAGTCTCCTGCCTTCTTCAGATGTCGAACTGAACCCATTATTTCGCTCGCTGTGGTAGACTGTTCTACTTCTATGTGCCATGTCTAATGAATGTCAGTTATCAGTTATCTGTTAATTCCCCTCTCCAAGATGTCTACCGCCTTAATCAGGTATTGAACTCACATTCTTTCACTCACATTCCTGTCACTTGATCTAACTACCGCCTTTACCCACTGTGACATGTGTGCCGAAGTGTTGTGACAAATATGGCCACAAAGATCAGGATGATAGTCCGAATAATGTAAATATTATTCCCAAGTTCAGTAACGGCTTTTTTCCTGATATAAAGCCAAGAAATGTCGAATTTTTTCATTAAAATGAAACTGTTAATATTAGCATTACCATTATAAATAAGAACAGTTACTAAACTTTAAACATAATTCGATGGACAGGGAGTGAAGAAAAGCGTAACTCGAGTAGCATTATCTGCTCGGTCAATGAATGCCACATAGATCCATGTAAGCGACGACCATTACAATTAGATATGAGAAAAAAACGCTCTTATCTCTAACCATTGAGTACAGAAAAGCACAACTCTGGTTGTTCTGACTGCTCGGTCAAGGAATGCTGAATGGTTCCTTATAAGAAAATGACTAATATTATCATTGCAGAACCAGACACCAACTCTGCCAACTGGCGTACGGTATTGTTCAGTGAACATATTATTATTATTATTATTATTATTACACCTACTACTAATTGTCCATTTTTGCGTCAGGGTGGGCTTGTTTGCCTTCAGCAGGATCTTTCTTATACAATCTGTCAACAAATGGAAGATGTCAAATTCCTTGGATGACACGTTCAAGAAGAATTCTACATCTTAGCAGTAATGCTTGTGCCGGAGGGCCGTGCCCAGTGTGTTAGTTGGATGAATGCCAAATAATGGCACAATGCATTTGTCGGAAAGAAAGCGATCGTCACGTTTGCCGATAAAAGAGGAATATGAAAGTTCAGCGGTTCCTTTCTTTAATATGGATTAGTGCGATATGGACGTGATCTCTTCACATTTCTACGTAACGGAATATCTGATACTTAGAACAGTAATTTGCCGTGAGAATGTTTTGGCGACCATTTGCAAACAATACGAAAGTTACGTGAGAAATATGGCATACGGAAAAGACTCTATTAAGTTTTTATTTCTATTCATGATTTGTTACATCGAAACCGGAAAGGAATGCCTGTATGCAGACATATTTAAGTAAACGATAAGTATCGTTAAATGCATAATCTCGAAAACTTTGCCTGCGTTTAAATAGAAAACTTTACGGAGATACTTAGGTAACTGTGTGTAGTATATATATATATATATATATATATATATATATATATATATATATATATATATTTAAATGTTTCTATATCAGCGCAAATATACCCAAGCCAAAAGTTTAGCAAAGTCTACAGACTGAATCTACAGTTAAAAAATGTTCTCTTTTTATTTTTACCTTGACATTTTATTAGCCAATAAAACGCTGGAAACTTTGGAATATATATATAGTAGCGGCCATAATATAAGGAACGGAAACAACAAAGACATAAATATGTGTATTACTTAAAAAGTAATGCATGATTAGCAATGAAATTTTTACCGAATAAAAATTAGGGTGTAATGCAGAAATATTATACAAAGTTACAAAAATGACATAATAGGTTTTTTTTTAAATAAAGATTAAATGGAACAAAGGAAATACTAATGTGAATACCGCTACTGTATATTATATTTTATATATATATATATATATATATATATATATATATATATATATATATATATATATATATATTTAATTTCATTACATACAGTTGACAATGAAGAAATTCGTTTTTCCTTACGATGGAATAAGGGATAGCGTCTTGGTATTGCCGAATCAGAGAGCCGATTTCGAATTCCAGTCGAATCCATTACATTCACTTACGTGTTAATGCCCTTGGGAAAAGTATGAATCCTTTTCTTCTTTCCCCCCAACTATGGGTAAATAGCAGGACAGACTGGGTTCTATAGCCTTGGATCGCAACTAGTCAACCACAGAAAGAAATAGCAACCTACTGCGGGAAAAAATCTGCCTCGTCAGTCATGTATCCAAAAATACATGATCGCCTAAACGTGTATCACGCATGGAACATAAGGGAGTAGAGAAAGTTTCCATAATTTTCATGTCACAAGTGCCTTCGGCAACTTCTTTAACCATTTTCAAGGTGGTTTTGTTTTTGGTGGTGTTAGTTTTTTCTTATGTTTTGACTGTTTAAGTTGTATTTTGTTTTTGTGTAGTTTTGAATAGGGGCGATCATTCCTAAGCTTCGCATGTTGAAACATCCTTGAAATTGGCCAAAGAAGTGGCGGGCATTTATCGGCCTGAATGCTCGAAAAATTCTCCGATATTCAGGCCGGTAAAACTAATACTGTTTATTATAAAGAGAGCATTTCCATATATATTAAAATAAGTGTCGGACTTAGTCAATTTCATAATGTATGTTGTCATTTGTTTAAGATACGCTTTGATCAGATATGATCGTACGAGTATGATCATAGGAAATTTGCACTTTAAAGACAGTAATTTGTACTTAAATACAGAGGAAGCGTCTGCATAGGAGAGCGACGCACACATACACATATATCATTAGATCTGGGGGAATCTGCTGTTTAGTGCGCATTTCTCCCTAAAACGTCAATGTGTACACACACACACACACACACACACACACATATATATATATGCAGTTTTTTTTATATATACGCAAAACCCTTTCAGAAAAAATAAAATAAAAAATTAATAAATTGCCATAGACACGTAAACCAGACTAGTCGAAATCATCTTCCGTTTTTAATTTAGATACGCCAACCTTACCCTGACTTGACATCTATGAATGTAACTCTATACTGATACTAATTATAAACACCTTGCGCTCCTCTCTATATGAACAATCGAGCAGGACGTTACCATGGAAATTTTGATTTCAATAATGAATATGCTATTGAAACGCGTAAATTTCTGAAATAAGTTATTCCAAAAGAAATATTGCTTGAAGATGGAACAGAGCTTACTTTAATTCAATTTAATTCAAATAATTATATTGAAGTTTTCGGCTCTTGTTTAGAAACATGAGAACTCTTATGTAGCGTGTTGGAATCATATTTTTAAATAAATAATCATATATAATGTATTTGGGTAGCAGTCGATCTTTTATACAAGTTTTGATAAACACGACTGACAAGTTACTGTGATGAAGTTTTTTATTTAATTTTTCTTGGGTTGTTTTTAGTCAAAAAATATTCTCGCATTCATGGATGTTTTTGTTGTATCTATTAACAATGCATTTACTATTTTGTTATACAAACACAAAGAGAAACTCTTGCGACCTTAATTAAGATTGTTAATATGCACTTAGATATAAAATAAGCGTTATAGAAGTTTCCTCGTGAGAGCGCGAGAGAATTCATCCTCTCATCCACTTTTCTTAAAGAACTTAACGTGAAACACTTGCTAGTTAATAATGGTTTTCCGAATTACCTCATAGATCACTAAATTAGATCTTTCGTTTTTTTCTTTCTAAGGTAGCTAAAAGCAAGACTGAACATACAGACAAATCAATATCATTCACATTTCCTCAAAAAATCAAATTGGATGATAAATCTTCCCTTGGAAATATTACAAAGCAATAGAAAACTCCAGTCGACAAAAAGAAAAAAAATAAATTATCCCTTATGAAAATTTAAAACTCTTAACCTCATTAATAACAGTAACTCAACGGCAAGATCCAAATTACAGAGAACCAATATTATTTATACATTCACATGCCCTTAAGAAACTGTGCTCCTGATCAAACCAAATTAATCAATAATTATATTGGACATACCACTACATGCCTAACAAGACGACTCACGTTACATTTCTCTGACCATAGCTTAATTAGGTATCATTTCATCAAACATTGAGGTCTACCAAACACCATTCGTACCAAGGATAAAGATAATTGAAGCATTATTAGTAAAAAAGGAAAAAGCCAACACTCAATAACATCAGCTATGAATGAAGACGCCCACAATGTACTGACCGTGTTTGAAATATATATCTAACTATAGATATGTACATGAAAATTAAAATCATCTTTGATAAATGTATTAAAATCACTCGGACATACAGAACATCCGGGGAATTTGTACATTCTTTGTTTAGAAAAGAACAAAAAACATAAGAACAATTAACAACAGTATCTTGTCAGTAATCAAACTTATATATATATATATATATATATATATATATATATATATATATGAATTACAATTTTTGAGATACAAACAATTTACTTCATACAGATGATGACCATTTCGTCCATGGGGAAAGACGTTTTTTTTTCTTGGGCTTATCAATGCAAATACATTTATTAAAGGAATGAATTGTCATATTTCTCCCCAGGAAATTTGAAAGGCAAAAAAGAGGGAGTAAGAATCGGCCTATAATAGACGGGGGTTACATAGATATAAAGGGGTAAGTAAGTAACATGTTTATGGTTGAGTCGGTAGAGTTAAACGCGACGGTTGAAATCGGAAGCTGACCTTAATGTAACCTATCAACACCTATGCAAGGAGGAATACATACATGAATGTATGAAGCGTATGTCAGTAATTTTGAAAGATGAAATGTAGATATCGTCAGAAATTTTATCTGCGTTTTTATTGTATAATATCGAAATTATTGCTTTCACTGTCAGATAAAGATAAAAATCTTCCTGCATAATTTTTCTTACGTCATCAGCTTTCGGAATAAGGGATTTAGTAAGTTAAATATACATAAAAAAAAATTAATGCCTAGGCGAATATTCACGTCGGTTTGGGAAACTAACCGATGGGTTTAGATGTGGACATTGATGTTGAAAATGGGATATGCACTACAAATATTGTTACTGTCGGAATTTTTATTCCTAGCGCCCAGCTGGTCACATCACAGCCTTTCCTGCCCGCTTGCAAAAAGCGAGTTATGCTGGACATTGGATTTATTGAGCAAATACGCTTTGACGCTGTTTTCCTATTGGCTATAACAAAGGGGGATGTGAATCTAATTTCCTCAAATACTTTTCTTTTCTCATACCTATTTAGCTTTCCTTTCTTACTTTTTTTTTAAATCAAGGACTTCAAAGATTTTTCTCATGTCTTCTGACCAAAATTTAATCTACATAACTTTCCACATTTTTTTTCTTTTTTCACAAACCAGGTTCATCATAACTTTCCTGAATATCCTGTCATTCATAATATCTCCTACGAATAGCATAGGAAATTACATGTAATAACAAAGGCTGAAGTCCAGTATAAGAAAAAGGCCGACTTCCAGAGGCAGAATTAATGGCAACGAAAAAAATTGCGTGTTAAAATGACCTTTAATTCTTCGGAGATTTGTGGCTATGGTATCTACATATCACTAAGTTTAGAGCAAAATTTAGTTAATTTTATTTAATATATATATATATATATATATATATATATATATTGATGCATGTTTCATTAAATAATATAGACACGTTTGTCTATTTATTTTAAGTTCCTTTCATATTGTCTGATAATCTTACTAACATTATCATTGAAAGACGAAAGGAAATCACCATATTGATACATGTTTAAATCCAGTCTAAGCTTTCGGCTTACATGAGCCATTGTCAAAGATGACAATAATTACTTTTCAATATATCAACCAATACACGGATGAAACAACAATGATAGTCTGTTTTTGTTGCATGACCATTTTCAAAGCAACGACTAACTCGTGTATACGTGACGCGGAAGCGAAAATCGCCTTGCAGATCGTGACATCACACATGACCACGCGAGAGTGAAAACTGTAGTATTAAGTATGATAAGCCGTTAGTATAAACTAATAGCTTCTGTTATCAATTATGGGTATTAAAGAATATTTGTTGAGATTTCATAGTTTATTTTACGTTTCAGCTGTTTTATGCATAGTGCTTCAAGAATTTTTAGTTTTCGTTTATTGTTTTCATGTTTGAGTATAGTTCTGTTTTCAACAAGGATTTTCCGGAATTGTACGCGGCCATGCATGTTGTTTTTAAAAATGATAACTCTGACATTTTTAGGCATTTAAAACAACATGCCTGGCCGCATATATATATATATATATATATATATATATATATATATATATAAACAGTGTAGGTAATGTAACATATTTTAGATGAAGCCAATATTTTACCTAAACAAATTAACTAACGGACACACACATAAGTCATAACACTCAACAACATAATGCTCGTTGTAGTAGAGCCTTTGTAATTGCAGATACAACAATAATACACCGTTGAACACTGCTAGTGTCGGACGCCTCTGAATAACACTCGCACTGATAGTATTTGCTTGAAAATACTCACTCGAAAGTAACCAACGTATAGAGATCTGAATAGAGGATAGAATAGCAGTCCGTATAGTAATAGAGGATAGAGTAGAAACAGTGATACAAATAGTTATCGAGGATAGACTAGAAATGCAGATCATCCAAACGACATGCTACCTCCCATATATGCGTTTCCTCTATGGTCACCTGGTTTACTTTATTCAACAATGGGATCGCCTGTGTTTACTTACTGGCGATTTATGTTCACACTCAAGTGTCGGCAGCGACACTTTATTCCTATAAAACAATTAACAAACATTATAAAATAATTACTAATAACAAAATTCGGAGTCATAATTTTTTTTCTGTTCATTAGCCTGAAGAATAATTTTCTTCAGAAACAGGAAATGTCCATGATATGATATTTTTACTTCAGAGAATAAATATATTTTTCTGTTAATGTGTTGTCTTGTTATATGACTAAATCAGAAAGAAATCACACGCAGCAACATGTATATCATACAATCATCACTGATAAAACTTTAGTTTTTTGTTTTAATCAGAGTAGAAATCTTTTCTCCAAAGAAACAAAAACCGCTTTTTCCTCAAAGACAGATGCTTACACTAATGGTCTCGTGTAATGGGAAATGACACTGATTTTTTAAGTAGTGCTTATCTCCTTATAATAAAAAATATTGCATGCGGCCAGTAGATTGAAAATTATAGTTTTAAGATATGCTATAATTATGGGTTAAAGTGCTCAATATTAGAGATAGAGCGTATGTGAATATAACAGTGGACGCCATCCAGCTAGGGCGGCAGTTTTTTTTCCGTTTAAACGAGTTGTATTACTGTAACGGTTATTGGGTGGTCAAAATAATTTCTACTCAGTAGCCCCTAGAATAATTTGTAACATAATAGTTACTGCCCATCTAAAAACTGTTAAAATAATAAAATAGACTTACCTATGATGTACTATTGATCAGCATATATAAATAGTCGAGCCGGATGTTGACCTCAGTCCACTTTTTTACAGTGTAGTTCAAAAAAGAAAGACCAGGTTTCGAACATTTAATAAAACAAATTCAAAAGAACAAAAACACATTCAATACATTACTGGATAGAAAAAGGGTCAAAGTTATTAAAGTAATGATTTTTTTCAGTCTTGTTTGATAGATGCTTCATTTTGTCCCTTAGAATTTGTTTTTACTATTTTTTAAAATCTTCTCTTTCTTTTTGAATATTCCTGCATATCTCAATGCAAAAGTCTTCGACCAGTTTAAATTCTACAAATTTTTAACTGCCAATTTCGCTTGTGCAAATTAATCGAAAAACCGCTTTAGTTTCTTTCCTTTTACCATATGTCTAATTTTTGGAGTGACAGGGTGTAATCGATTTCTATATTTTACTCAGATCAAGTCACTTGTTGTGGTATGCAGTAATATGTATTTATTTTCGGGGCGTATGATGAAATTTGTTTGGCTTTGAAAAATATTGTGTCATCCGAGATTGCAACAGATTTTTATTACGCACTGACATTGTCTCGACTGTTGATTAGTTGTCCAACATACATTGTCTGCAGTCGATATTACACCAAGGAAGGGTACGAAATTTGTAAAGCTGCACGAACAGACTGGCAAGCCTGACCAGTGAGAAAATCAAAGTACTATAGACTAGACCGGAAATTCTGATTTAAATCCAATCGGGAATCTGTTGTCAATCTGCAAGGAACAACTTTGTAGAATAGACATACTAAGGTGAACTTCATGTTTCATTGAAAAATATAAAACATGTAAATAAGAATTATTCGTTATGTTTCAATTAATTTGCACAATGGTTGTGGTTAGACTTTTTTTTACTGTAGATACTTGTCATTTTAATTCCTAAAAATTATATTTTCATGCAGTTATTTGAAAGAAGAATTGAGACTATAATCCAAATCAGATAAAGTAGTTAAAAAAAAGAAAAAAAAACTCCCGAGTAAAACTTTATTACATAATGTTGATCTTCAAAAGGTCATTGTACATTAATATTTCTCTTGGCTTTCCAAAACGGAATATTATTACTTTGACGTGCCTGGGTAAGGATGCGTGCTAACCATTCACTTTCTTCACATGTAAACGAGTTGCTACGTTTTCAAGATTTCTTGTAAGCTATTTTTTTTTAGCAATAATAGGTGTGTATAGATAATCCTTCGTTGGGTTATGATATGTACTAAAGGTAGTAAAGGGTACGTCAGGGGTCAGATATCCTGACGGTGTGCATTAATCTTCAAAGGGAGACTTGAATTCTCTCAAGGCTAAACAGTCTAATGTAATCTATTACTTATCCATTGCTAGTGATAGATAAAATAGATTAATGTTTTTCCCAAAGGCATAGTATCAAATGAATGCATAAAGAACTCGACATGCACATTCAAATTACTTCACCCGTAAGTTGGGCATCAAAAAACACGGGCACGTACAGGCGTACATACTTGCTCGAAATTTATATAGGCATTTACATCTATCTGTGAAGATACCACGGCCAGAGCACGCTAGCAACGATGAAGTTTAAGGGAAATGGGAACGAAACGGACGCTTTTATAATGAAACAAGAAGGCGCAGAGAATTATACACTTACAGGACATACTGAAAGCAAGATAGACAGGAAAGTGTACAGTAATCCGACCTTTACGATATGCTATAAATGGATAGTAACCAAGGAATTGGGAGATATTTAAAAAAAAAAAAACATACTAAGGACTACAAAAGTCAGGAAATTGTGGTGATCCCTGATCGTCCACGTGCTGAATTTTTGAAGTTAACATTTGTTTATAATTGTACGAAATATCATTAACCCCTACACACACATATATATATATATCTATATATATCTATATCTACATATATATATATATATATATATATATATATATATATTTATTTTTTTTTTGAAATCAACACTTAGAGACGACAGGTTGTTGGTTCCAAGTGTTGACTTCAGTGTTCACTTTTATATTTACACACGCTCTATCTCTGATATTGAGCATTTTATCCCCTAAATTTAACACAACTTAAGCCTATATTTCTTTATATATATATATATATATATATATATATATATTAATGGCTCCCTAATATATATATATAGAACACAAGCACATGCTTAAATTAACAGTTGATTGTTTCTTTCATGAAAGAAAGTATCTGTAACCTGAAAGATTTTAGTGATAGACAATTGTACCTCAGTATTCTTTGTTATTCTTTAGCGCCGGTCAACTCATTGCAAAGAAGAATAGTCCTCAGTAAGACCTACTGGCTTTATTTGCCGAAGTCATTTTAACCAGTGATCTGATAAAATGGTTGTATACTGCTGATAATTCATCGATATGAAAGCCTCTATCTGGCGAGGATATATAAGAAAATGGATCAAGATTATAGGTAAATGTTTTTGCTTTGTAGCAATTCGCGGTGTAAATTAATAGTTATCGTTAACTAATTATTCTTATTAATAATAATCCTGTTACTAAACCAGTTGCAAGTTATAGTGTAAACATCATTAATTGGAACTTAAAGACATTCCAAAAATTGTTGCAAACATTGGGGAACTATTCATATTGCAATAGAATGCACTACGGCATATGGTGACCGTCTCTATTTGCCAAGGAGCAGTGGCGGTAGGCCCACGATTCAACGGAAATGATTGGAGAATTTAGATTCCATCGGTGTCTTGTCATCAGACTTTACAAATCTAATCCGGTACAGATAATCCCCGATTATCTTGATTGGTTCTTGTCATTTGATTAAGACGGTCTTTTGCGAAGCGTCTGCATCGTTTTGTGCAAGCTATATGTAACAATAACCTTTTGCGCCTGTACCGTCAGATTTAGTCTGTTGATGTTACTCCTTACACAGCAAGTAAGACGCGTTCATATATTTATAATTTGTATCTGTGAACGAGCGCTTTTGGGTAAAGATTGCTTAACGCATTAAATCCCATAGATTTAATACTTGGGCCGTCCTTCTAAGGGACACTTTTCTAGTGTTAACAAATACTCTTATTCGAGAGGATGATTTATTGGCTTTCTGATAGTGTGTCTCCGTTTTCTCTCATTTTTTGTTCTTAGTGCCAAGAAATTTTTAAATTACTAGTATCATAATAAACAGTATCATAATAAATGTGGTTCCCTAGTTATAAAGGGAAAGCCCCTTCACGGTGTTTCACTTCTCCATAGGGACTTTTGTGAAACAGAGAAGTTGTTAGAAACGCTAAAGTATCGTTAAGTTTTCAGAAAGAAATCAAACTCCTACAACAGCCGCCTTTTCTGTTATGAAATTAATGACGTGATAGAGGAACAATTCACTCATTTTTATACAGTTTAAATAATTTAATATTTATATGTAAATTCATCGATAATATATAAGATTGTCTTTCAATAATAGTTAACAATATAATAAAATAATATAATAAAAATTATTAAATTAATAATATTAAAGTAATACAATAATAATAATAATAATAATATTCAAATAATATTAAAATATTATTATTAGGTTGGTGCAAAAATAATTTCGTTTTCTCACATAGTAACATATGTTAGAAAACGAAATTATTTTTGCACCAACCTAATAATAAAAATTATTAAAATAATTATATAATAATATAATAATCATAATAATATTAAAATATAATAATTTTTCATAATATCAAAATATAATAATTTTTCATAATATCAAAATATAATAATTTTTCATAATATCAAAATATAATAATTTTTCATAATATCAAAATATAATAATTTTTCATAATATCAAAATATAATAATTTTTCATAATATCAAAATATAATAATTTTTCATAATATCAAAATATAATAATTTTTCATAATATCAAAATATAATAATTTTTCATAATATCAAAATATAATAATTTTTCATAATATCAAAATATAATAATTTTTCATAATATCAAAATATAATAATTTTTCATAATATCAAAATATAATAATTTTTCATAATATCAAAATATAATAATTTTTCATAATATCAAAATATAATAATTTTTCATAATATCAAAATATAATAATTTTTCATAATATCAAAATATAATAATTTTTCATAATATCAAAATATAATAATTTTTCATAATATCAAAATATAATAATTATAACAGTTCAATTAAATAAGTTTGGTAATAATTCTAATAATAATTCTTCAATAATATGAGATAATTTTTCGAATCAAGCAGCTACTTGAATTTACCAATCAGAGTAGTTTGCTTAGAGATGACGGAAAATATAACACACGAATCCGAAGGTGAATAGCATAGTAAAGGGTAAAATCAATGCATTTTGGTATTGGAAAATGTCGTTAACATCAAAGAAAAATGTGCTGCATTGCTTTGTTATATCTCTTCTGAATGTCAGCCTTTCCGATACGCATGTTTGGGATTTGCGTATTTACCCGACATGAGTACGAGATAGGCACTAGAAACTTCTCTCGACTACCTCGATAATTGTTCATGTTGTTAAATATTGGATGCTTCCGAGATGACAGAAAATAACTTTACTCAAGCTATCAGTAATGAAGTGAAAGAAATTTCGGCAACATTAGATCTTCTTTTATGAGTTGCATACGTTTAGGACGTGGGCTACCAAGCTCTCCACAACTTTCTATAACTCTAAGCAGTGTTGCTTCTCTTACTATCACTCCTACAATCCCAGTGCTGCAATTCATTTACAGTTCTTTAGAAAGGATATTCGATGTTTCCCTTTTGCCCTCTTTGCTTTCAATGTCATGTGAGTGTCAAATTCTCCAAACTCTCTTTCCCCATTAAGTGTCCCAGAAATTTAAACTCTGGTTTCTCATTCAAAATACAAATGTCTTTGTGCTTTCATTTTATGAGCTTCCTCATTGATGACATGCTATATCCATAGTATTCTCAGGAGAACCGTATCCATCTGTAGAATGGCATTTTTTGTCACATCTTTCTAAATTATCGGTGAATAAATTGTCCTGTATTCACTGCCATATAGGAGATTAGGTTCTATATAACTGTTCCGCACTTCACTTTGTTTCTAACGAAATTTTCCTCTTTCTTAATATTTGTTTAGCATTTGCAGCGGGAGAGGGTTTCTATTCCAATTTGTCTTCGGATTTCTGTATCGCATGTTCCATTATCTCTTCTGTCACTATCCAGGTAGTTGAATTTCTGTGTTTGCTAGATTCGTGAATCTCCAAATTCGAATCTTACCTATTGGAATATCCATCTTCCTAACAACCATCCATTCTCCTTTATGGCAATCGATAATTATTCCTTTCTTGTCGCATTCTTTGAATTTTGTCTAAGAGTTCTCATAAAACTCAGTTTTTTTGTTGTTTTTTTTAAATGATAATATACTCCGACGAAGATACATTGCAAGTGCGAGGACTTGCAAATCTCTAACCGTCAACGTCCGACCACAGTTTTCGACAACCAATTTTTCATAATAAAAATGTGACTTACAGCCATATCCCTTTGAAACCCTAGTTTCCGTACGATCAGTGAATTTAAGCAACGTCGACCTTAGTCAGTACCCGCTTGAGTGACCTATTCAGAATACACGGTGCTGTAAGCTTGGGTGCATATGTAGTGTAATGCATTATACATGGAGTCCATAAAGTTCGTGTGCACTTTAAACATCTTTTAACTTTATTTGTATTTGCGATAGAAATATTTTGTAAAAAGGATTAGAAAGAAGTAAATCTATATTGTTTAAGGTGTTATTGAAATTTTATTTAAGTTTCCACATGTCCTCCATCATTAGCAATACAAAGGGTAATACTATTTTGCAGTTCACGGAAAACATTTACTAACTGATTTACAGTAATGTCTGAAAGCACATTAGTTATTTTAGCTATACTTAAAACGAGGTGCATTAAACTTTATAACATATTTTACAGATTATTTCTATCGTAAATATAAATAAAATTATCATTTTTTTAAAGTGCACACGAACTTTATGGACACTCTGTACAAGTCCCTGTTGAGGAACTCGTCCGGTTGATAGAGCCGGCTCAGACAAACCTGCCACATTCAAACAAATGCTGACCCAGTACAGCATAGATAGTATTTATTCTGAGGTGTAGATATATAGTTTCAGTGGAAATTTGAATTCACAAATTCTTCCCAACTTCATGTGTACACACTTTTATGATCTGGTTTGAATTTTGAGTTTCCTTATCCTCAACTTGTTGCTACTCAAAGCTGTAAGGCCCAGTCAGTTCCGCTACCCATAGCAGGAGGAAGAACTAGTTACCGGCTCGGGTTGAGGAACCGAAGAACCGAGTTCGAATTCCATGAGAGTTCAATACATTCACTTTCGTGCTAATGCGAAGTTGTTCTTTGCAGATTGACCACAGATTCTCGATTGGATTTAAATCAGGAGAGTTTCCGAGCTAGTCAATAGTACTTTGATTTCCTCACTGGTAAAGCTTGCTGGTGTGTTTCGCAGCGTTACAATTTTCATACGCTTCCTTGGGAAAGGTATAATGGATAATTATTCGAAATTGTTTAATCACAGAGTGGAGTTCCAACGCCAGTTGGGTTCGTTATATTGACTTACGCGCCAATACTTTTAGGTAAGGTAATAATCCACCTCAGCTCACCCAGGTCTGGGTTACTTAGTAAGTCTTGTATCACTAAAACATTGTCTTCCCCGTCACAAAAATCTTACAATCTAAAAATATTTTCTTGCTTTAAATAACTTGCAAAGGGTTAAGCCGTAGAAATCCAGTCAATTAATAAAAATAATTAAAAATAATAAGATAAGAAAAAACCGATGAAATAAAGGAGACGAAATTAGTAAAATTACTTTAAAATCTATCCACGTGAATTAAATATTAAAAACAAATATATTGTTCATATGAGTAACCGTCACGTCGATGATGGCGTTTTTCAGCAGGGATAGGAAGGGTTTCTTGCTTTCACTTTTGATGAGCAACTTATTCAAAGGATTCAAATTTGGAGAGCTAGGAGGCCGTGTTTGGTAAGACGTTGAAAGTCTCGGCGACTACTTCTTGTTCGTTCGCGTCAAGTCGATGGGAGCAGAGTCCAACAGGAAATACACTGCCAACTTCTCAATCTAGAGATTCCCAACTGTGTCTAGCACCTCTATGGCATAAAAACAAAACCTATGTAGAATGGAAAAGTGCGAGACGAAAGGAATTCTATATATTGCTGAGAGCGAGCGTTTCACTACAGGTGTCGGACATTTAAAACAAGACTTTTGGCCATATCCGAAATCATTAAGTGAAGATCACAAACATGGTCAGACATCAAGCATATGGTGATTAGGAGAATTGCTCTCTTAAAAAGGCATTAAAGAAAGCTGCAGTTCTGGAAGGTGTTGTTTTCACATCAACCATCCAAGATTTCGCCACTCCATATTTCATATGAGTTTTATTACTTCTTTATTTCCTTCTATTTATATTTACTCTCTTTGCTTACAAAAGACTTGGGATCATTAACTTTTTCCGTTTGCTATCATTCATTCTTTAGCTCTTCTGCTTCCTGTCGTTCCATTTTTTATTTTTTTTTTTTTTTTTTTTTGCTTCCTTTCGTCCCCTTTTTTGTTTCCCGCCGTCCGCTCTTTAGCTCTTTTGCTTCATGCCGTCCGCTCATTTGCTTCATGCCGTCCGCTCTTTTTCTTCCCCTTGTTCGCTTTTTAGCTTCCCATCGTCAGCTCTTTTTCTTCCTGTCGCCCCCCCCTCCTTTGCTTCCCGTCGTCAGCTCTTTAGCTCTTTTTCTTCTCGTCGCCCGCTCTTTTTCTTCTCGTCGCCCACTCTTTTGCTTCCCGTCGTCCGCTCTTTTTCTACCGTCGTCCGCTCTTTTGCTTCCTTTCGCCCGCTCTTTTTCTTCTCGTCGCCCACTCTTTTGCTTCCCGTCGTCCGCTCTTTTTCTACCGTCGTCCGCTCTTTTTCTACCGTCGTCCGCTCTTTTGCTTCCTTTCGCCCGCTCTTTTTGTTCTCGTCGCCCACTCTTTTGCTTCCCGTCGTCCGCTCTTTTTCTACCGTCGTCCGCTCTTTTTCTACCGTCGTCCGCTCTTTTGCTTCCTTTCGCCCGCTCTTTTTCTTCTCGTCGCCCACTCTTTTGCTTCCCGTCGCTCGCTCTTTTGCTTCCCGTCGTCCGCTCTTTTGCTTCCCGTTGTCCACTCTTTTGCTACCCGCCGTCCGCTCATTTGTTTCCCGTTGTCCGCTCATTTGCTACCCGCCGTCCGCTCATTTGCTACCCGCCGTTCGCTCTTTTTACTTTTTCATTTCTTGGGTCCCTTGTTCTTTATATTCTTCTCTGCCCTTTAGTCTTCTTCGTCTCTCTCATCAGTCCCTTATTTTTTTTTTTATTTTATTTCTTATTTAATCCACATTTTCTAACTCACCTCTATGTAAATTTGTCTTTCA
>OZ010581.1:119746608-119766608 GCA_963932145.1 Acanthosepion lycidas | reverse complement strand
TAAGCTCGAATGTGCAGGTGCTGTAATGGATAGTATCTTCGAATTATTAATCGGAGAGCCGAGTTCCAATTCCCTTTTGGGTTTGTTATATTAACTTACTCGCAAATATCCTTTGGAATGGTTTGAATTCACCACTTCCCCCGAGGATATGGGTTAATTAGTCTGACTTGTATCACTCAATCATTATCACCTTACAATCTAAACATATTCTCTGTCTTTAAATAACCTGCAAAGGGTTAAGACGTAGAAAACAATTCAATAAATCAACATACATATATATATATATATATATATATATATATATATATATATATATAATGAGTGTGATAGGATAAAGAAAAAATAGGAAGTGTTTATAAATTTAACATGTTTCACTTTATTAAAGCTTCATCGGAGAGTGAGAGATGGACAAAAAGAAATACCTATGTTTATTATCTGTCTATATTTCTAAGATGAGGTATTATGTACACTATTTACATTATTCGGACTATTGTCCTTATCTTTGTCGCCATATTTATTACAATGTTACGGCCGTTGTACGCTCCGGCCTTCTTCAGGTGACATTCTAACCACCTGAAAAAGGCCGGAGCGTACAATGGCCGAAACCTTGTAATAAATATGGCGACAAAGATGAGGACAATTGTCTGAATAATGTAAATAGGGTACCTATGTTTATATTCTTTGATTTTCTTTGGTTAAACAAATTTCACGTGCATTTAATTTAAGTAGCACATCGTGTATATAAATTATGTATAAGTGTGTCATTATTTTAGTTTGTCTATAGGAGATCCGGATATTATTATATATTCGTGTGTGGGACTTAGTATGTATTAGTTCTGTTTATGGTTATCTGCATGTTGATTTGAGGTCCGAGGTATACTCTAGATTCTTTAAGAATAAACTTAAAGTTGATAAGTAATACAGTGTTTTAATGTGTTTATAGTTGTCAAAATATTCATCGAGTTTCCCTCAACATTGGTTTTCTTTTTTTAATTACGGTGGCATTTGTAAAACCAAAGTTATGCCCAGTTTTGTTCCTGTGCATCACGAGCGAGTTTAAAGTGCCATCCCAAAGTATTTCCTTTTTATCTTCATAGACTCGAGCTTTTAGTTTCCGAGATGTCTCGCCAATATAAGTGTTTCTACATTGCAAGTACTTAATTTAATAAATCCCGATATGTGATGTGCTGTTGGATCTATTTGTCTTCCTAATTATATCACTTATTGTCTTGGAGGTGGGAGTAAAGACCTTAGTTTTAGGAAAAACTAATTTATTTTCAGATTTTGTAGATAGTGAAAGAGGATCTTAAATCAATATGCAGACAGCCACCAAATATAAATAATGTCTGCTGGACAAACATATCCGAATACATTATCATCCGAATCTCGCATTATCAAAAACAATGCTTGTCAAGTCAAACAACAAAAACAAAAATGCCAGCTTTTCTTTTTTCTCTAGATGTCACTGTCTGATGAAGCTTTAATAAAATTGAAACATGTTAGATTTATAAATGTTTTCTATCTATTATTTATCTTATCATTTTATTGTATTCCGATCAATTTGATCTGTATTTGATCCAAAAAGATATATATCTGGGAAAATCATCCCTTGATAGGTTCCGCCGATGGAACGTCGTTATCAGAATATATCGGTAAAAAAGGTTCATGATATTTATATAAATTGAATAAAATTTACGCTATATTAACACTCTTCAGGTTAAAAGTAAAATTATTGCTATTATTCACATAAATCTAAGGAAGCTAATTTCTCGAAATTTTAGTCATTTGAGATAAATATCCCGACCATTTTATTTTATTTAATTTATTATTATTATTATTGTTATTTCGTTATCTTCTTAGCAGTGTTATTAAAAGATCCACCCATCTTTATATATTTTAACAAATATATAATTTTAGGCGTTAGTATGGACGTCAATATATCATAGTGTAAGATTAGATTAGTTTAAATGTCATTAAAAAAGAGACAAGCTGACATGTTGCTAAATGGTTCACTCTAAAAACACGCCATATAACATATGTGACTTCGTTTTCAGCATATTGAGAAATCTATTAAAATATCAACGATAACGTAATTAATTGAAATTAAATTAAGCAATTAATATTTTATAGTGTATATATTCTTATTTTAAAATAATTATTTAAGAATAATATTTGCATTTTTTTTATATTTTACCCATTTTAAATATGTTCTGCAAAGTTGTTTTAAGTTTCAAGTTTTGATCACGAAACGTTTTACTGATTGGACTAGCCGGGGATACGCAAAATTTTTGTTGTCCGTCCCGTGGATAGTGAGGTCGTACCTTTTATTATGTGTTAAATCTCGATATTGTTTCTGTCATTTTTAAGTTTAATATATAAACTTTAAATATATATATGTATATAACTTTACATATATGTATATAAGTTTAATATGTTATGGTCAAAGCCAAAATTGTTTGAACACAATGGAGATCTCAGGACACGAAGTAACTGACCTTGATTTCAAAAAGTTGTAGCAAGGCCTAATTTCCGTCATGTTAATTTTTACGGATAGCGAATTTATATTCTAAACTTTTTTTCTCTCCTTGGTAGAGTTGTGATTGCTATTTTTAATATGTAGTTATTTTCTGTAAATTTGGATCAAGGAAAACCAAAAGTCACCCCCACACACCTCCAATTTCTCTCTCTCTCTCTCTCTCTCTCTCTCTCTTCGGGAAATTTATGACCAATGTAAAATAAAATTCACGACTGCTATTACTTGAGATTTTCAATAGATTTCTACTTAATTACAAATTAAACATTTTTATTTTTAATGCAAAATTTCTCAAACAAGACTTGTGATTGCGTTGTTTCTAAGTCTACTCAATCACCAGTATATTACCTCAGTGTCGATGCTGGGAAAGAAGCTTTTTGCTTTCTGAGGCGGTTTGTTGTCTGACAGCATAAATGGATAAGGGAGACGAAATAGGAGAACCTGGATTTCATCTGCTTATTGTGTGTGTGGAATGTCTCAAAGGTCATCATTGAATGAAACCTCAACGTGTCATGCGCAGAATCGGCACCGAGAAACGCTGAAAGACAAATTGTTGTTTAGAATGCATCTCAAACATCAACGATAGTTGAAGGTCAAATGTTTGAGCTGTATTCAAGAGAAGAAAAAATCATGTTTGTTTGCGTGAAATAGCTGAGATGAATGCAGCATTCAGAGAATGATATTAAAGGCCACGTCATGGTTAGACCTACTCACCCACATACGGATAAATAGTTACGGGACAAATAACTGTCTTGATAATGCTTACATAATATAGTGATTTTCTAATGTCTAAAATATGAGGTACCCAGTGCGGATCGATGTCGCTATTCAGTCGTAACTGATTTAGCGAGACAATCGTGTTAATAATTACACCACGACTAATGAGTACATTGACGAATTTAACAGCAGGCAAATATTTCTCTCTATACATCTCTTTCACGATATATAGCTAGCTACTCCATTGGAATAATTCGCAAATTCGCCTCCAAAACTCCTGTTCAGTTTCATTTGTGTTATTAAAAAAAAAACGGTAAAACAAAATCAACCTGTGTTTCATACTGCAACTACATCGATCATACCTTAGTTATACAGGGTTATTCAAATTCTGTTTCATGACACATTACTACATTTCTCAAACATCGTCATAGAGTGAGTCAGTGACCATTTGAAAGTGGAGATTTTTTAAAGTTTTCAATGGCTGCTACAGGGGTGCTGTAGTCTCGGCGTATCTCCAGCAACGTTCAGTTGTTTGCTTAACCCCGGAATGGTGAGTCCTCAGCAACAGGCGTTCTGCGTTCTCATGTTAAGTTTACCTGGTTAAAGCAGTATAGAACATTGAGAGGGGAATTAACAGGAGATAACTGATATCCATTAGACATGGCAAGTGGAACTAGAACAATCTCCCCAAGTGAGCGAAATAAAGAGTTCAGCTCGACATTCCAACCACCGGAGAAGGCCGGAGCGTACAACGGCCGAAACGTTGTGATAAACATGGCGACAAAGATGAGGACAATAGTCCGAATAATGGAATAGTGAACCAATGAGAAATTAGAACAATTTTATAAGATAGTCTTTTTCGAATATTTGCTTCTTTTACAAAAAGAATTACTAACATGACACGGTTTGTATCTACACTGGAAGCTAATATCTTAATAAATAGCCCATTCCTCTAGAAACCTATGAAAGGACAAATTTGTTTTTAAATGGGTTTACTTCATAACAGCCACTTGAGCGGCCTTCGCGTACAGAACAGGAAACTATATATGATGAAGCCATAATATGACACCACTTAGACCTTGCCCTTAAGATCTGTCGATCTCTTCGAAGATACAAAAAAAAAGAGTAAAATAAAATTGATACAACAATCACGTGATGCTTTCTGGAACCAACCTATCCAGAAGAAATATAAATGTGGAACGCCTGATCGGTCTACACCGTCTCTGATTAACAAAGATAATTTCGATCGAGATGATAACAGGCTGCTACCATTACTTTGTCTCCTCCTGATAGCGTACGTATAGAAAAACTAATATCTCCAGGTCATTATAATGTCCAATTCGCGGTCAAAAGCATTCATTGTTTGTCCAGGTGCTTTGTTTCGGTCCATTAACGGTCAAATCACGATTGAAATGATGCACTTAAGAACATATGACATTCATTGTCGCTTGGTTTGTGTGAAACAGTAAGGATGACAGAAAGAAAAGAAAATGTCATCTAGCTTAATTAGATAGGATAATTATTTTGTTAATTAGTTTCGGCGCTGGAGAAGAACATAGAGATATTTAAAAAAAATTTATTAAAGGCTTCCTTCAGCAACGTAACCTGTAAAAATGACAAAAGATAAATAAAACATTTCGCTTGTTATCACTCAGACTCGACATAACGATAATTATTTAAAAGTAATTCGACTGCTATAACTCTTCCTCGTGCGCTGCCTCCATCTTTTTTTTAATATGCCATGTACTTCAGGACGTAGGCGATAATGGCTCTCCACCTCCTTCTATCCCGTGAAGCTCTCAACAAGATCCTTCCCTCTGCTTCCTCCCCCAGACCACGTTCTGTCATCTACTTGCTTAAACCCGCCAGGTATGTTACGCGTTGTTTTCCCTTGTTTCTCTTTCCCTTTATTCGACCTGTGAGTATCAAATTCTCCAGGCCCTCTTTCCTCATTATATTTCCCAGAAACTTCAGCTGCCTCTTCCTGATATTAATATAGGCTTCCTTTTTGTTTGCACTCTCTCTCTCTTATCTCATCGTTGCTCACACGATCAGTACATGTTATCCTTAGCATCCTTCTGTGGAACCACATTTCTGTCGCCTCGAGATCCTTCTTCATCTTTGAGGAACTCGTCTAGCATTCGCTGCCGTAAAGAAGGACAGATGTCACGTAAAAGTTCAGTATTCTTTTCTTTGTTACCAAAGATATACTCCTGTCCAACTTTTGCAATACGCCTACAGATCTCAGTGTTGCACTTACCGTCCTCCGTCAAGACGCTTCCCTGAATATGACTTGCCTTGAAAAAGTTCCCAACTTTGATTGAGATGAGTCAATGCGAATGGACGACGGACAAACAGTTAATGATCTTCTTTAGGGAAAGTGCTCCATAGGCAAAACCCTAAAACGATACAAAGCTTTCTTGAAAAATAACCCAGAAATGCGGAAACCTATAGCTTTCAAACTATTAATTGTGAAGGCTTGCGTGTTATCCGTTGTTCTCGAGAGACCACTGATCTACGCCAAAAATGTTATACCTCAACTACTTATGGTGCTTCAGCATCTGTTGTAGCTCTACAACGGCACACGGGGGTAATTGTTGACTACAATAAATGCATGTGTGGACGCTCTCCCCCAATATCGACGAGTTGTTCTCATTCGTTTCAGCACGCTTGTCTTCGCTCCAGCCCTCGGTGTAAATCGTGTCTTCAACATGAGCGATCAATGGGGACGTCTCCACACTTCTCGATGTCTATGTCCATCGCACTTGTGTCCCTTTTGCAGACGTTTTTGAAGCGAAAATGAGGTCGCCCTCGTGATTACTTTCTAGTGTCTAGTTCTCCGTACAGAAGGGCCTCCCATCTGTAGACTGGTGCCATGTTTTCCTGTCGCCATGAGACGACGCTGGAGTGTCCTCTTCAGGGAGCCGACCTGGCTTTCAAATAATAGCAAAATGACGCCACAATCTAACAATATGCAATAAGCTGACTGAAAGGTAATCTAACATCAGGCATGGGAGAATACACTATGAAACTCTACCTCAACCATATAAAGACATGGAATCGTCGCTGACCAGAAAGTTGCCCAGAAATAAAATGCTGAACGATTAACTTAAAGCTAAAGAAAGGTCTCGAAGCGGCAGAAAACTACTTCTACAAAACGATACTGAGAATACTATGGACATAACACAATGAGAGAAATAGTAAGATAGTCTGGAACACATTACAAGGAAATACGGTTTAGAAAAAGACGTATTGTTGCAAGGAGAGGGAAAAATCAAACAATTTCCCTAAAAAAGATTCCGTGAACGAATGGCAGAGCGGAAATAGGAAATGACGATGAAGAATCAAATTTTGCTTCGAGCTATAAGTTAAAGGAAGTGGTGGAGAGCTGTAATAGACTACTTCCTAAAGGGGCATAGAACATAAATGATCAGTAGGTTGACATTAAAATTGACGACGCCATCAAGGCAAAGATAGCTGGCAGTGATTGTCATACACAAAGAAAATTGGATTTTCTAGACTAGACGTGGTTGACCAGGCCAGTCACAAGGGGTAGACGGTAGAAAGCAGAAAACTTAGATAATTTCAACTGAATTAAACAGGAATATTAAGATGATGGTCGTGCCAATTGTGTTTAGTTAACTTGGAGGCGTGCCAAAATTACTATTCTCTAGTCTGAGGGGAACTGGCATTCGTGGAAGAATAGACTGTAGTAACCACAGCAGTGGCTCTGTTTGAAGGAATACTGAGGTTAGCTGGAGGTTTGAGGAGACAAATGATTGCCAACATATATCCGTGTAAACCAATATGCATAGGAAATAAGAAGCATGTATGACGAAGTGAAGTGTAGCTAAAATCGTTGTTGACAAAATGGGTTACGCAGAGGTCATTTGAAAGGAGAAACAATCGCATCTAGTAGAATCAAGGATACGAACATGCCTACGAAGTCATGTAATGATACACCCCCTCTCTCTCTCTTTCTCTCTCTCTCTCTCTCTCTCTCTCTCTCTGTTGTTATTGTTGTTGTTGTTGTTGTTGTCGTTATTATTATTATTATTTCAATGTATGGTCAATGTATCTTAGGAGAATATTTATTAAACGGTATATTTACCTATTTACGTCTACCGGCCTTATATTTCTGAAATATTCAGACACACAGACGAAAACGAATAAATATACAGTTTAATAAATAACGAAACGTCTACTGAAATATGAGTATCCACTAAAAACAACGTTTAACTACTGAAAATCCACCCTTTCTGCAAAAGTCACGCCATTTTTATGTATTAATATTTATTGAATAAAAATAAATTAGAATATAAGAAATTTTCTCATGAAACAATATGATTTGTCAGGGTTAACAAACTATTTTGCATCTTCAAAACTCTCCCCTTCTTGTTCAATGCTGGCCAGTCTTCTCTTTCCAGTCCCGATAAAGTTGAAAAATATCTGCACCTCTATGGAGAGGGTTCAGATGAACTATACTCCTTATTTCAACCAATTCTAACCTTCACGGCTAAGACCCACTATGCCACGCGTATTTAAGCAACGACCCTAATTCCCATGGTGAAACTTAAGTTCCACCAGAGCAGCTTATTTCCACAAACCACTACCTTGTTGAGCTTGATCCGAACAGATTGCTTCACCGATCATTACAATTTTAACCTACTTGAGACTAGGTTAACTGTTATCTTCCACACTAATCCTCATAATCTGTGTCTCTTACAATGATACCCAGGGTCTTGTACAAGGTGAATAGCACGTTAAAGAATTTTTTTTTTTTTAAATGATGACCCTACCAGTAATTTCTATAAACCATTTGACACATTTTTACATTGATTTCAGAAAATCTATCAGAAATTGCTTTTATTCATCTAGGAATTGATTTAGGTTTAAACCAATATCTTTCACTACACCAGGTTAGAAAATGTCCGGTGGTGTTAGATCTGGTGATCCTCGTGGTCACTCAATTGCTGCACGTCGTTCTAGTCACCATAGCTCGAAATTAAAATTTAACCATTTTCGAACGTGTAATCCACAAATATTCTTAAGCCATCTTAAACTACTGTAGTTTATTTTTGTTCAATAAAAGTTAATAAAAAGGTGCGTTATTTTTCCACCCCATGTGTATATATATTAGGTTGGTGCAAAAATAATGACGTAATAATGTCGTTTTTTGACGTTAAAAAATACGTCAAAAAACGACATTATTACATTATTATTTTTGCACCAACCTTATATATATATATATATATATATATATAATTTCTCAGAGTTAACCTGTAGAAACAGAAAATTTTTTAAATGTAAAAGACAATAGGAAAACTGTAATGGTAGTCGACGCGTTTCGTCCAATGTGGACTTTTTTAAAGGCAAAAACGAAATGAATTTATTAAACAATGTCCTTAGCAAATAGGATAATTTAGTGAACGCTATTTTCATACAGTATGTATATATATATATATATATATATATATATAACCATGTTTTTTTTTTTTAAATGAATTTAAAAGCCACACGGATATATTTTAAAAGTAAAAACTGGTATAGCATAAAACAAAATAACTTTGATAACGACTTATGCAAGCCGAAATTATTAAAATTATTCAGGTATTCGCTAATTCATAGATAAACTTTAAAATTTCTTTACAAAGAACATTCGTTGGTACGCATCGAAACACATAAATGAAAAATTACTGCCCATCGCACCATATGATATTTATGCAATAATCTTCGTACGTAAAGACAACAGTTTTGTGTAGGAAGTAAAAATGTAATAAAAATCCGTTAATACAATGAGATACAATAAAACAAAGATAAGAAATAGTCTGTAATTCGAAACTGTGCATAGAGAAGAAAAACAAAAGTTTATAGGACTTAAAAACAGCAATAATCTTATCAAGAAAAGCAATGATATTATTCTGAACTGTCAACATTCAGAACGCATTCCTTTTGATAAACGTCAAAAGAAAACTACATCTCGACAGTGTTATTAATAAGCAGCCACTCATTTTTAAAAATCGCTAAGCGTGAAACAATGCGATTAATGTGTGAGATTGTTAGCAAGTGCCTCTCGTTGCGGAACATGAATACGGTTGTACGTTTAATCTTTCTAAGTTTCTTGTTCATTATTGTTATTTTCCAGACAATAAAAATCTATCATATATCTATCATATATATATATATATATATATATATATAGAGAGAGAGAGAGAGAGATATATAAGAATATTAATTTTAAATACTGATAAAATAAAATATTAATATAGATTAAGTAATATAGTGATAGACTTGACATTGTGAAAATGGTTGACCTTTCACCCTCATTTATATCGATGGAACCGAATATATCAAAAGAAAACTAGCAAAGGCATCAACCACAGGAATCTCATTGAATAAATTTTCAACTTTTAAATAATTATTAATTACTCAAATATTTAAAAATGATTTGAGTTATTTTACTAGTCTACATAAATGTTCCATTGCATTTAGTTTGTAAATGTATTTTCGTTAAATTAGTTTTACTTCAAAATAAATTGTATATATTTACTATTTCTATAATACAAATTCTAAACTTATCCTTCAGTAAGAAATAAAATAAACTTTTTTTTATCGAATGGTATTGGGGGTCCACCAAAGAATGTAAGAGTAAAAGTGATCCATGGTTAAAAAGGATGAAAACCACTGGTTAGAGATTAAACTCTTAAATTATCAGTAATTTTCGTACGCGTATAAAATAAACTCCTCCAACATTCCTGTGTCTAAACTGACTCTTTTTTCTTGTATTTGGTGAATATTAGTGTATGAAAAATCGTGACAAATTCGCTAATCTATAGCAGAATTGGTCTTCTATAATTGGATTTATATGTGCATATTATCAATGTTTTTTTAACGTCGACTACTATGAATAACTGCGTGTTCCGAGTTTCATACCGATCAACTCGGTGTTTCTCCTCTCTATCTCTCCCTGAAGTATTTCTCATAGTATCTTGTAGAAAGATGCTTTCGACCAGCACCCAATTGACCTCTTAGTTAAAAAAAAATCGTGGACGACATAATGCTGTTGCTGAAATTATTCTGGTTTATTCATATGCTTTGGCAACGATACTAGATGGCTGCTAATAGATGTTATAAAAATACAGCAAAGGATGTGCGCCAGGGTCTATTCCTTGTAGACCTCATTTAGCTGGCGAAGCACTTCCTCTTTATGGAGCATGTACTACATTTTCGGATGGCTTAATTAGGAAATGTCGTAAATCACAGACCAAACAAAATGGTCTTGGCATGCCATTCCCATTTAAAGAGTCATTTTTCGCTCCTAGGTTATTGTGTCAAATTCTTAAATCGTAATGTTTTCACCTTTTTTAAAGCTACTAGTAAAAAGAAAACTCTGTGATCAGATTCTAAATCAGCCAACCAAGCGATCATCCAATAAGAGGCATCTTAGAATAACTGATCTAAGTCGCAACATTATATGATATTATTTACCTATCACACAAGTTTGCTTTTGGCCGGAAGTGGTGCAAATTGATCTTCTTTTAGATAGGAGAAGGCGCTGAGTCCCGGGAATTTCAACTTTGCGACAGTATCTATTAGGTTGGTGCAAAAATAATGACGTAATAATGTCGTTTTTGGCGTATTTTTAACGTCATAAAACGACATTATTACGTCATTATTTTTGCACCAACCTAATACCTCATTACAAGCAAAAGAAGTGGCGTCGGTTTAATATCGACGCAAGCATGATCCTGGTTCCAGTGGCTATTGAATTTTGTCCTTGATTTATAGGTGCACTAGGGCTTGTTGATTTTTTGCTACTTTAGAAAATCAACATTGTACTCTGTGGACAATCTGTGGTTTTATGTGATATATAGTAACACCAAAAATTAGATTTATATCTGTTATGTTCTGTGCTAATAGGAATATATACTTGAAAACAAGGTGGATAAAATAAGTAAAGGTTTATTGTAAAAACCTATACAATAAGAATAAAGGTAACAGTTATGCACAAGGTTGTCGCAAGTCAATCCAGTAGTGAGTGCTACGATTGGAAGCCCGGTTGTTCACGCGTAAGTCTGAGTCGTACTCAACACATCCCAGCTAGTGAATATTTACGATCCCCCCCCACACACACACGAGGGTAGATGTGGCACAAGGTTTCCCCGTAGAACCCCATAAACGGGTTCAGGTCTGTCTACCTTACCGGACGAGACTCTGTCCTTCGGCATAGCCTCGTCCGGGTTCCTCTCTGTCCGAAGGCAGTGAATTCGACAACAGCTAAGACCTGAGTAACAGTTCGCAGCTAGTCTTTGTAGTCCGTTGACTTGCAAATACTTTCAAGGTAGTTACTACCTATAGTGTAGTCATTCATGGGGGTCACAGGTTATTCTATTACATTCATAGCTTTTACCAACTTTTGAGCATTTCGTTTTAAAAAGTGCAAACAAATATGTAGAAGTACATAATTTCAGTAGGTTTTTGATTACAAACTGACTTCAAAATTTTATCATTTAAAGAACAAATCCAAATAAATATACTTTGTATTAGATGCATTGAATGGAAACTATATTGAATCCAGAATTCTATTTATGAATAACCGCAAGGAAAATATGCAATTTTTTTTAATGTATTCGTTAAGTAAAATCTGTAACAAAAAACCCGTAAAAGATTAAAAAAAGGCTACTTAATGAATAAGATTGGTTAGACCATAATTAATAAAATCAAAAATAGACAGTGTACATAACATCATAATACTTCTGGGCATAAATTATAAAACAAAATGTTTTAAATTTGCATTGTTTATTAAAAATCGCTGAGCTATTGCACTATATGGCATATCTCTATTACTACTGCACTATAAAATATATTTTGTACAGTATAATTTCTCTTTGAAGAAGATGAAGTTTTTATTTGATGACACAATGATTTACTAATGATGTCCTTCTGCCATGCATCTTGTCCATATAGAAATTGCAAAGATTTAGTCAGTTTTATAAATGCTATAAAGTTTTCACTGGTCACCAAAATGAAATTCCAACGCCACGATTTTGAACATGAGCTTAATCTTTAAAACTCGTTTCCTTAAAAAACGGTAAGGATTGGGAAAACATGTTTGGTCATTATTTATTATGGCAAACCGCAAATTGAGAGCAATACCACGGTTTAGGTTATATGGGCCCCCATTGTGAAAAACAACCTTTAGTGGGGCCGGTACGATAAAACACTGCATGATAATATATATATATATATATATATATAATGCCTTTAAATTCCTTGAAGATAGGGTCGCAAGATATCTATTTCTATAACAAGCCATATTTTAAGTAAGTAGGTTGTTAGCCTTCACAACCCCCATCTGGTGGAGGAGGTTTTGAATTCAGAGTCGTCCTTCTCCTAGGCCAGTTGCCACCCACGGCTATAGAACCCGTTATGTCCTGCTATTTACCCATAGCTGGTGTGGAGAAGAGGATTCAAAACTTTCCCGAGGGTACTCGCACTTAAATGAATGTAATGGATTCAACTGAAATTCGAACTCGGCTCACCGGTTCCTCAATCCGAGCCTCTATCCACCGTGCCTCCTCGCATCATACTATTTCTGAATGGTTGCGTTTCCTTGTGGTTTCTATTGCCATTAAAAATTCTTCTCTACTGAAATGTTATGTCTCTGTTAATTTAAGCATTGTTTAGTCGAACTGTATCACTGTCGCATCATGTCTCTTCTTCATGCCTGAGAAAATTGTCAAGCATTCACTACGACATAAGAAGAGATATTGCATGCATCGTAATTCATTACTATTTTTCTTTCTAATGAATTTTTACTGTCTTAAGATTTTGTTCGTTTAGGGAACAACATTTCGCTATTCTAATGCGTTTTCGGATTTCCAATTCACATCTTTGGTGGTTTGTTATGTGATTTAAACTAATCCTAATGACAGACAGGTTATTAACTCGAATAGTGTCGTACATATATTATTCGTGAACAGTCCCCTGTACTCGAATAATGTTGCTTTTAAGTGTCTATCTGATTAATACGATTATAATAACAACATAGAGGTATGCCACATAACAGATTTAAACCTATTAGAAATAAATACAGATATAAGCAGATTTAGTTGGATTCAGTGTGTATTGAAATTACATGCGTGTTTGCGTGGTAGTTCAGTTCGCCATGCTTTTAGAAAGAACCGAGACTAAGCCTCTAATATATTGTGAGATATATCAAAACACAATGAGTCCGCCAAAAAAAATGTATACGCTCTTCAGGAAAGGAAAAAAATTGTATAGATATTATAATACTAAATTTATTCAGACATCACGAGATTAATACGAGTTACCTTTGGTCTCTACAATCACAAGAGGTGATCAAAATGCTGGCCTTTAGCATCCAGACATTAGTATGGCATTCTACTGTTTGGGCAACGTTGGCCATTGTGTCCAGTATTAATGCTGCGCATACCTTTTCAATTTCTTGTCGAGAAAATAGCGTACTAAAGTGTTATTACAGTTTGATAAAACTATGAAAGACAAGATTTTCCTTTCTTGAGTTGTGTATACACTTTCTTGGCGGACTCTGTTATATATATGCGGTTAGTATTATATCGATTATTATTATTATTATAAGCGGCTAATTCCTCACCATTATTTTCGTTTATTGTTTCATACGCAAAATTTAGATCGATATAATCAAAATGATTTTCAGTATCTGCATTTGAAATCTTCAGAAGATATTGAACAGAAAGCTAAATTCGATATGAGAGATTTTCATTGTTTCACTGACGTCATTTTCCATATCCTTCAACATTTCTGCAATATTTTTATCTCGGTAAACTTTTCTGTTGCCGGGTCGACATATGACAGATTTCTTAAAGTTCTGATTGATAGAATCAGGTAGGTTACATTCCAGTGTGCAACTCTGTGATCCTTTAATGGCTATAATGAAGGATCGATTCATTCATAAGGATACTTTGATCATGTTACCTAAATTCGAACAAATGAAGCCCTTATTTTTTTTCAAGACAAATTGGCAACTAATATCACCTTTGGAGACACTTTCAGTATTCTGAGATATTACCTAATAGAGATAAACTCAATTTTCACGTATTCTACATGAAATTCTAGGGCTGATTAATGAATCAATTTTGTTATCAGCTCCGGAGAACAGGTACTTGGAATATTTTAAAAAGAATATGAATTTCTGTGATAAGCTTTCCTTAATGAATAGAAATCAAAAGTTACAAATACATCTAATGTTCAGAAACTTCAATTTACTTTTCAAAAATATATAATGTTATTAACTGTTCATTTCAGTCTCTTAAACTAATATCCGATTTCGTTTTGGATTACGGCCGTATCACGTTGAAAGTTAAGTTCACCAAAGTTAAGTAAGTATCTGGTCAGTACCTCGGTGACTGACCGCTTGATAAAATCAGGTGCTGAAATACTCTTGGGAGCGTATTGTCTACTGCTTTGCCCCAGCTATGTGTTAATTAATAGCATTTGCATCAGCACATTAATATTAACTTAAAACAAACAAATTCTTAGAATCTAAAAATATTTTCCGGCTTTAATTTTCACAATGTTGGTAAACTGTAAAAAAAGGAACATTCATTATTAATATAAGTTGTTATAATTTCTTACTCTGTTTAATTTATAAAATTTAGCACAGGGAAAAAAAGCATAGGATAAACTCAGGATTTATTTCTGAATACATGTGACATATTCTTTATTTATTATTATTATTATATGCTTTTTTTATTCGGAAAAAACATAAGCTATTTATAGGTTATAAACATAATGTTTCGGAAGTAGTACTCTTAGGCTATTTTCATGGACCTCTCTTCTTATCTGTAAATCATTAACTTCAAAAACTCCTTACAATCTAAACCTAGCTTTAAATAACCTGCAAATGGTTGATAAGCCGTAAAAAACAAATCAGCCAATAAAATCGACCTCATTTTATAAAATCTTTTAATTCATTATCTTATTCGTTATGAGAGTGATTTAATCGTAATTCACTATCGGATTTCACATCAACGCTTATGACCCAGTTGGTGATCAGACCCCTGGATTATTGGCCCTCGGCAGATTTATTCAAATAGAAAACCTTTCAGTCAGTCTTGTGATCGTTAACAGTGCAATAATAAAACATTGTAAATAGAATTCCCGTTCATATTGTTGCTACAGCTGAGAGCACTAAGAAATATTGAATAGCTTTGATGAAAATAAAGACATTTTTCTTTTCTTTTTTTTTCTCTGTTGTCATTATTTTTTTCCTGTCTTCCACTCGTGATTAAAATCACATATCGCTTGGAGGCGTTGATAAAATGTCTACATATCAGTGTTTTTCTTGTTGCTGCTTGTTTGAAGTCTTTTTGCGTTTTCTTTTTTTATATTTCCGTGTTTTCGTTTTCTACTTCTTTGAGTTTATATTGATGTTTCTTTCAAGTGGGGCGGTGCTGCCATGCCGCTAAGAATTTCTGACAATTTACTTTTTACCTGGACTCGTAATCCAACTATCTTATCCCAACATCTCTCTCAATTAAAACTCTACACACATCATACTCCATAATACTCCAGGTGCATCAATATATTTTTACCTGTAGATTACTACTTAAAAAGAAATGACACTGTAAATGTTGCTAAAGAGTTACGTCTTTTATGCAGACGTCGCCAGATGGCAGTGTCGTCCTCTTGTAAACATTTTTGAACAGTGACATATTCAAAGATGCTGACGAGGTCGGGAGTTGAAAAGGACATTTTTTTTTTAAGATCAAAATATTTCTTATGTGCAATAACATAGCAGTCATAGCTCTCCACATCTTCAGTTTTTTTTTCTCTTAGTAAATCTTGACCATTTACCAACCAGCTTTATCCTTCTTCTAGCATCCATTTCCAAAAACTCTTTAAGTATGGTAATCGCGGTTTCAGCCAAATTCTAGTTCCTTCAGTTTGTCATGGGGGTTTCAAATTCTGCAGACAGTATTTCCTCGTTAGTTGTTGATGTGTGTCTGGTGTAATTAACAGTGGCTAAAAATGAGAAATTGTAGAGCGGAGTTCGAACTCTATTTGCAAATATCTTTGAAAAAGGCATGGATCTACGCACTCCTATACACAAATAGGATGACATGTATCTAGAAAAAAAATCATTGTTTCTGAAAAATGTTAATGTATTATTCACTCACATAAATAATCAGTTCTACTATCCAAAACAGATTTAGTGTTATAACAACCAATAAGCTTTAAAAATCAAATCGATCCATCTTTGTCAGATGTTAGAGGATGTTCAACTGTCTCTATCTGAAGATTTCGATTTCCTTGTCGTTTCTATTTTCCTTAACAAAATACCTCACTACTGAAATATCCTGTATATGGTAATCTAAGCATTGGTTAGTCAAACAATATCTCTGTCGTTTCAAGCCTCTTTTTCATCTCTGACCATTTCTAGCTTTCATTGTCATATATAGAAAAGAGATAACATATCACCATTCAGCACAGTTGTTTTTTTCTTTCTTTCTAGTGAATTGTTCCTTCCCCAAAGACTTTATTTCGTTTAGGGAACAAGATTTCGCCACTCCTATGTGTCTTCGGATTCCTATGTTACAGTTTTGGTGCTTTTTTTACTGTTATCTTCTCATCGTGAACTGAATGAACCCTACGTTTCGTTCAATTTCGCAAGCCAGTCGATGAAATTTGAATTTTTTTAAAAAACATTATTTCATTCATTTTTAACAGCGAAGAATAAACTATTACGATTTCTTACTCTCGAGCTTGCAACATACAACTGGTCATACATCCATATTTCTTTCTGGAGCCAGATTCTAACTTTTTGAAACGTTTGGCCTTGTGATTTGTCTATAGTTTTCGCAAACGCAGGGCGAACTGAAAACTAGATTCTTCTATATAAAAACTTAAAATATATGCAAAAAAGCAATATTTCATTTTCATTAAATAATATTGGTTATTTTAATCATTAAATGGTTTTTGAAAGAGTGGGAGTATTTTGTATTTTAAATAAAACTTTTAATTTCTCCCAAAATTAATGAAAATTTATTGTACTAACCTACGCACCCTAGAAAAACCGCGTCCTGGGTATGACGATAAACTACATCCGCGTCCTGGGTAAGACGATAAACTACGTCCAACAGCAAGGCATCTGATTATACGTTTTTGAAAAAATAAAGTTGCCTGCTGTACGTTTTTGGAAAATAATGTTGCCAGCTGTATGTTTTGGAGAAAATAATGTTGCCAGCTGTATGTTTTGGGGAAAATAATGTTGCCAGCTGTACGTTTTTGAAAAAATAATATTGCCAGCTATACGTTTTTGAGGAAAAATATTATCAGCTATACGTTATTAGAAAAATAATATTACCAGCTATACGTTTTTGAGGAAAAAAATATTAACAGAAATAGGTTTTTGATAAAACACAAATATTACCAGGAAAAAAAAAGTTGTCGGCATTAAATGACCCATTGAGGAGTTGATATGCCACAAACCAAACCTAGTAAAACCAACTGTACTTTGTACGCAACTTACCCGTTTGACTTTGCATGGCTATTTTAGAGGGTGTAACGGATGGACTAGTGGAATTCACAGGATTTTATATACATATAAAGAATTATGTGGGCGAGATGTTTATTTTTTTAAACATTTCATCCCAAGAAAGGTGATAAAGACACTAAAAATAATTTGAGAGTGAAGGAAAATAAAATTAACGGAATTCAAAGAAACAGAAGATGCTAGACTGCTGTTAGATTAATTTTTTTAAAGATTTTAATTGACAGGAATGTAATAGACTGCTAAAATAGTTCCACATACGAAAAGTACTCAAGAGTGCCGGTAATCATCAGCATAATATAAGATTACGGCAACGGAATAAACAAATATTAAGGATCTAGTTCTTTCGATAGGTGTTAAATCAGGTGAATAATGCTACAAATCCCGTTCATGGAGTATGAGGAAAAGCAAACAAGAGTTCGTAATCTATCGATCGTTATTCGGCATTACAAAAATATGAAGCCATTTTACACGATTGTATTTGACTAATAAGTGGAACGATTTAGCCGTGCTATATGCCATCTCGTATAAAACGAAATAAATATTTGACGAGCCACACAAAGGCACTATTCAAACTGTTGACTTCAATTACGGGGCATTAGAAAGACTGAATTTAAATGCCTACATACCTGGGGATGCTAGACGATAGTACAAACAGTAGGGAATTGAGATTATGTTCGCTAGACACTAGTGTGATTGTTCTCACATACGAGGACACGTCATCGCTCTTCTCTGTTAAAGTTCTATACCCTTGATGAATCAGTTTCCAATGATTCTCGAAAGAAAAATAATTCGTAATTTATGACCTGTAGTAAATTCGTTTGCAGTCTCTTTTGCATTATTCATCTACTACGAAACGTTGTTTTATGTTCCACCTGATGGTGGTGGGGAATGGTACATAAAAGAAATATATATAATATCAAGAATATCAGCATCAGCTTTTAACAAGCTGTGATCTAAATGCTAAGGTAGTTACCCATCTCGGGGGAGAAACAGCTTTATTTAAATAGCTTTACAATTTAATTATTTTATACTAAATTTCACTTAACACAAGGCTTGAAAATCACTCAGGTTATTGTGCGTAACACATCCCCTTTCATTTATGTCCCAAAGTCAAGATTATTATGAAAGGGTATAGATAATAATAGACCCTTGTCTTGAAGAGTTTTAAGTTTGTTGTGCACAGGGAAGGATCAATTCAATAAAGTAGCACTTCTTGTGAAAAGATTCATGAGTAAAAGAAAAAATAGCTTTAAAATTTGGAAAGCATGTGGTGGGGTAACTCGACTACATAGGCGTAGCATAGCGTGTTCTTGCGGTAAAGGTCTGAACTGCTGAAACAAAAGAAGGAAAGTCTTCTGAGCATTTACCGATAGGAAAAGCGATAAATTTGTGATCTTGGAAAAAAGGCTAAGTTTGATCTCTCAATTGCGTTTTTCCCCGTTTGGATATAATTACATTCATGATATAATAAAACCGTATTTCACTGACCAAACGGAATAAGGAAAAAGGAATGGCAAACATTTTTCTCCTCCAAGAGAGTTTTATATTACTAAGTCGAACATATATTCATATGTACATATATACATTAGATTCACATAGAGAAAATATAACATGTATGCAAGAACAAGCATCTGTATAAAAAAGATTTTGGTAGGGGAATATTAATTGTAATATTTCTCGAAGGGAAAAAACTGGTGTTATAGCGATTTATCTATGAACCTGGTGAGGCTGTGTGTGTGTGTTTTCAACGGCTGTGTCCTCGGGACGGCCTACTTCACTTTGCTTTAAATCGCCGGCTTTCATGTTATGCACGTGACTTTCTCAGCGAAAGGGGGATAATCGCCTTTTGTGTCCTTACAACGCTAAAGAATGGAGAAAAGGTCACCCCCTCCCACCGTCGAAAGAGACCAGAAACGATTCAGTATTGGACCAACGTTCGAAATGGAGGATTAAGCTATTCCGGCAACGATACTTTAACTGTTAACTTTGAACTTTGATTCAAATCTAATCATTTCAACTGTATCCTTGGCATGGTTGGTCTCAGCGGTAAAGATGTGACCTGCTGAATCTGAAACACAGAAAATTTGCTGAGAAATAGCGATAGAGTAGAGAGAAGACGTCGACATTTCGTTTGTGGGAAATCCCACTTAATGGTTTAAAAAAAAATTAGGATCGAGCAGCTCCAGTCCATAT
>OZ010581.1:119681608-119741608 GCA_963932145.1 Acanthosepion lycidas | reverse complement strand
TGATTAAGAATTTTATCACAGAAAGTTAATTTAATTTTTTCTTTCTCCTATTATTCTTCATAATAACGTATATCTTGAATATGAAATTCATGTTTGTAAGGAATAATTCGTGTTTTCTTTGTAAGAAACCTAGAAATGAGTAACTTTTTGCACTGCTAATTTTCCAAAATGACTATTTTGAAATTTGTGCATTTGAATAAAAAATTAATTTAACATTTTCTTATGATACTATTCTTCATAGAATAAAATACTGATTTGAATAATATTATTTAAAAAATACTTGTTGGATTTTAGTAGCGTTGCTTTTGTTAAAAATGCAAAACAATTAATTCAATATCTTAAAAATTATACTGCAATAGTAGTAAATTGGTTAATTGTGTTTAGATAATGATATTTTATAGATGAGGGGGTGATCGATCCACACCCACCCCATAAAATACGATTTTCCGAACAAAAACAATTAACGAGGAAGATTCAGTTCGCTTCATCATAAAACGGAACCTGTCCAGTGAAACAATTTGGAAAGCCTTTGGAACCTTGTAAAATACAACCGAAAAAATATATGAGAAATTCATATAAAATTTTAAATTCTGAATTCTCAATCCCAAACTCTTCAGACCTTAGAATATAAGATTCATACACTTCTTACAAGCACCATGTAATTTTTACGAAATAAGTTTTTTTTTCTTTTTTATAATTTCAGTAGTCGAAAAATCTTTCAAAATGTGTAATAGGTTGCCTATGTAACTGTGGTTAATAAAATAATTACTGTCTATTTTGTCTTCCCTAAGATTAGAATGAGTTAGATGATTAACGGTAATGCCTCGAGACAACACCACTGTTGATTGGGAAAGGCATTTTGAACTGATCATGAAACAGTGGTTATATAAGAAAATGCGACCCAGAAATCCGTTAATATTTTAATCATTTGCCATAAGTGTACTAGAAAGTCCTCAACCAAAAGCAACAAGTAAAGATTCTGCTTCTGTGTGAAATGGGCAAAATGATGAGATGGTAGAGTTTCTAGAAAGAGACAACGTCCCCAATTTTGAAAATTTTTATCAGAATATTAAACAACAGGATTTTGACTCAATAGTTATTTTCTTATAGAACAATCAGCTGCTCAGCCAATTAATTTTATTTTTAGTTTTTTTTTTCATTGGGTGTATTCAAATATTTTTAAATAAAATTTTGGAAAATTTGAGATTTGATACTTGCCATGCTTGGATTATAATATATATATATATATTATATATATATATATATATATATATATATATATATATATATATATATATATATATATATATATATATATATATTATATTATATATATATATATATATATATATATATTATATTATATATATTATATATATATATATATATATATTATATTATATTATATTATATATATATATATATTTTATATTATATTATATATATATATATATATATTATATATATATATTATATTATATTTTATATTATATTGTATATATATATTATATATATTATATTATATATTATATTATATATATATATTATATTATATTTTATATTATATTGTATATTTATATTATATTTTATATTATATTGTATATTTATATTATATTATATATTATATTGTATATTTATATTATATTATATTATATATTTATATTATATTATATATTATATATATATATATATTATATTATATATTTATGTTATATTATATATTATACATATATTATATTATATATTTATATTATATATTATATTATACATATATATTATATATTATATATATATATATATATTACATTTTTGAAAAATTGTTTGTGGCCCAAAAATATATCGTGACACTACGAAAAATGATTAAAAATCGGTATTTAGTAGTAAGGTATTCACGTGTCTGCCCCAGTTGTGGCCAGGTGCATGGTTTCCAGGTTTGGTATAACTGACGCCCTTTGAATAGAGATTAATTTGGAATGTATATTACGTTTTGTTTTTAATTGTTTTAAAGAACAAATAATCTTCATTTAGTTTTAATATAAACAATAATATTCACAACTCTAGAATAATTAATATATATATATATATATAACATAAAAGTACCGTTTATTTTAGGTGTCATACATTAATTGCTGTTGTTCCCAGGTCCGCCCTGACCCGGGGTGGTAGCACCCGTTAGGGTCACGTCTATGAGCAAACAGTGCCTATCAGGGCTGACCAGACTCTTTAGTGTTATATAACACGACTGGTCTAGGTGATGGAAAGCTCTTACACGAAAAGCCAGAGGTCTATTGTCTACCTCATCTGTGGTATATATTTGCAGCGACTCAGTGTATCAATAGTTTCGACAACCTTCACCACCTCATAATATTAGGCAGCATATATTTTATATATAAAGAAACTTATTAAGAACTTTAGCGTTGCGACTGGCACGTTCCGAGATTGTACATCCGTCAATGAATAGCACATTGTTAAAAAAAAAACATCTTTCGGTCTACAAACAATTATTTCGTTTTCAAGTTTTAACTTTAAAAGAAAAATTACAGCCGGATAATGGAGACATGAATCTTCGAAAGTACTTGCTTAAATTAAAAAAAATATGCACTAGAAACATCTGACAACAGTTTTATAAATGAGGATCACATCATTCAATGGATTAACAGAATTTAATGCATAAATTATGTTTCTACTCGCGAAGTGATTTCGCCATTAATGTATGATTATTTCTTTATATATAAAATATATGCTGCCTAATATTATATATATGTGTGTGTGTGTGTGTAAACAATAAACTGTAATCTCCGTATAATATTTGATTGTGCCAGCATTGCGGTAACCAGATATATATGGCGACAAAGATGAGGACAATAGTCCGAATAATGTAAATAGTGTACATAATACCTCATCTCATAAATATAGACAAATACTGAAAGGCCGAAACGTTGTAATAAATATGGCGACAAAGGCGAGGACAATAGTCCGAATAATGTAAATAGTGTAAGCTATTACTCCTCATAAACTGTCCACATTAAGTGAAACATCTTTCATCATCTCGTGCTTTATCTTGAAATGTATGTGATATATTTAATATGTGCATATAAAATAAATATAAAGCATCTTTTTTGTTGCTGACTTACACAAATCTGTTACACGGGGAGACATTTTGAACATTTTTAGAATTTTAAGCTTCCAAAAGAATACAGGGATAAAAACAACGAAATCCTTTTTAGCGCATTGATACAACTTGTGTTCTAGAAAATAACTGAGATGGCCGAAGTATTTAAACAAATCAACATCGTACACACTCATTTCGGACAGCGCTAAACTTCGATCCCAACACGCAGCATCTTTGGAAATCTAAAATAGTCTGACTTTGTCGGTTCTATAATCAAACATTTTCAACGGTATATATTACAAAGATTCAGAAACTTTTCTCACTGGAATACTTGTAAATGGATAGTTTACACTTAGCAGAATATCAAATCAGTATATGTAAATAATATGGCATTTCTTTCCTTTGCGACTGAACTTTATTGCCTTATTTACATATAAGGTCGTTTCATGACTATTAGTGTCTAAATATTGGTGTAAAAAGAACCTAAACGTCAGTGTTTAGCATATTTGGCACTCTCTATCTTCAATGCAAATAGTAAAGCATATATTTAAGGCACAAAAAGTAATCATTCACGCGTGTGCGAGGCTGGCAAGGTCCCCAAAAGTAGATAGCTGTCTAGGTTTGATGCTATCGGTCTGCTATCTCAAAGATAAGAAAACGATCTGGTTTCAAACTGTCCAAGTTTGGTTCCAAAAGCAAGCCGACAGCTAGAGATGAATGTCAGCTAAATAGGATGCTGTTTTCAATTGCTTTGCCAATTTCTAATGTTCCATAGCCTGAACTGTTTCTTGCGTAACTTTCTCGATCCACAACATTCTGGAAAATCCATCAGGACGAAACTAATTCCAGAACTAAGTAGTTTATTCTTGGCTAGAGACCATCAAATTTGGTCTGTTGGTCAATGGAATCAGGTCATTATCATTGACGAATGAAAATCTTGTATTTCCCGCGTTGATCGTGAAAGTCGCATCTGGAAGATATTACTCACAAGATGCAATGCCAAATTCGTATAAAAAGCTCTAAAATTCTCTCGGCCTTTAAGGGTTTGTGCTTCTGTATCTCTCACCAGTTTCACAAAGATTTGTTTCTACAAACAGTTCGGTGTTGGTTCTATTTCAAGTTTGAATATTGATTTATTCATTTTTTTTTTTTACAAGCAATTGTGGCACTAGGCCGAAGGGGAAGTGGTCAGAGGCTGGTCAACATGTACTATCCTAAACCTAGCTAATCTGATTCATGACCTATTCATCCACTAGAATTTATTCAATTACCACAAGAACTCAGCTGTTTCCATTCAATCCGACATATACCACATATTCACAGGGAACCTACAAAAACAAAAACACTTTGACATAAAAATGACCTTTTTTGTTTTCAATTTTCTTACAAATATATATATATATATATATATATATATATAATATTAGTGGTAAATATACATATACATATGCAAAATATGTAAATATATATGCATACACATACATATATATTTTTTGTATAAAAAACAATACAAGAGGATAGAATCCAGGTAGAACTCAATGTCCAGGACAGAGTAAGGATATAATAAAAAGGTTTAAACACTAATATTCCATGGTCGTAATTTATTACATTGGAATCGTAAATACAATGCAATTCATCAGACCTACAAATTCAAAAAGCTATTTTCTTTTTGAATCTGTAAGTCTGATGAATTGGATCGTATTTACGATTCTAATGGAATAAATTATGACCATGGAATATTTTTGTTTAAGCCTTTTTATTATATATATATATATATATATATATATATATATATATATATATATATATATATATATATATATATATATATTATTAATACCTGAAATCGGAGGGTGATCGACGAATGCAAAAAACAAAACTAAAATATAACATTCAAACTAAAACAAAATTCAAGTTGGAATGAACACGAAACACTTACCCCCATCCAAATATATTGGCAGAAATCCAAAAATGCATGCTTTGATTTCTTCCAAGCCGTTTCTCGGTTTCATCTCACTCGGTCCCGGTTTGTCTTGTCTTGAAGTCGGAATCCTACATTTGCTTTTCCGAATTTGCTCTTGTGCGTCACCCCTAATTCTTAGTTTATGAACTTTTTTGCCATATAAATGTTGCATAGTTTTTGTTTATTTTATATTATTTTTGCCCTTTTCTTTTGTTATTGTTGTTATTGTTCATTGCAAAGTTAGTCAATTCTGTTTGTTGGAGAGTTTTGTAATTTATTTATATTCAACCTTGACCAGTCGCTCTACAGTCTGTCAGGAGTTTCTAGATCATTTCCTTATCCCATATATTCAAAACAAGTTTACAGCCAGTTGATTTGTCTGTCAGCATGACCTTACCCCAGTATACACATATAACTATACTAAATAATGGCTTTGGGACGCGAAGCCAGTTTTAGTTGATTGAGCTGTAGATAATCCAGGTGTAAATTAATTAGAAATCTTTTGGAGAATCATCAGGAAGAAACAATGAAATTGCTATCCATCTTAAAGAATGAATGCAAGTTATTACAGAAAACCGAAACTGAAAGATTGCGGTCTGCTAATCATTTCCTTACCGCAAAGAACCAAAAGAACAGTTATCAATATAGGTTCTACATAAATTAATTTATTTAATAATAGATTCTTCAAAATTGTATTCATTATTAAATATTAAGTCTTGATCAGTCGGGATCAAAGTCTTTACGATTATATTTTCTGAATTGTTTTGAACCTGTACATGCATATATATTTACGCTGTTTTGATTTTCTACCAGCACTCACTTGATCTTTTTTTTTTCTTTTCAGGTAAGAACACATTTTCATTTGCTTCGAACTGATAGATGACTTGGTCATTTCGAACTGGTCACAAGAAAATTATTTGACACGGACAAGCATAAATATCCAAGTATTGTTAACAATTTTGAACTTTTCAACTTCTTTTTCTATTTCCAATTGTATGTATTGTTCGAAAAATAATGTTCGATTATTGAATCGACCACTTTTATTCCTGAATGAATGCAATGTAAACGGTGTTTAAATTGTTCAAAATATAAACCCCAAACATCTATATAAGTGCGTAAAATTTGTAAAATTATACTTTCTTCTTGTTATCAATTTTCGTAATCAGTTACTTTATGTCTAACAATCCGCTGACAGCAATTATCTCTTGTTATCTGTAGAAGGTTCCTTTCTGTCTTTTGCCTTGTCATGAACTATTTTAGATCTACACCGACAGCGAAATTTACATAAATAAGAAAAAAAGGCTCACACAAGAATCTATCCGACTTCGAGATCTGTTCTGAACGTGTGACCCGTAAAACCGCCATTGTTCCTTTGGGGATAGTTTTCATGCGAGACAAGTCCGGATCCGTTTTCGCCCTGGAATAAGTCATTTTCTCTGTTGCTACAATGGCTGCTGCAAAAAATGCATGCAACCCTGGGCCTTCTGCCGTCGAGTTACAAGATCATTTATGCTTGTACGATACAACTGTAAGGTTGTGGACGCCATGAAATCATTGAAGGCAGTTTCCACATCTTTGAAACGGATTTCTAAAATAAATTGTCATAAAAGAGTCAATATGCTTGAAGAAGATGTGGTCAGTTGGCGAGAGAGATCAAGGAATATGTTGGATGTCCCAAAATCTCATTCCTAATGTCGGTGAACTTCTGCTGTGTCAGCCTGGTAACGTTTGACCGAGCATGAAGCAGAATTGTACCTCGTCGATTGACCAGTGCTGGTCCCATTTTGCTTACCTGAATGTACATTTCTTCCAGTTGCTCCAGTAAACACCGGCAGTGATGCACTAATTAGATTCCAAAAATCTGTAATAGAAAACTCCATTGGCTGAAGACTATATCTTCGGTGTTTGGAAAGTGTTTGAGTGCTTCGATATGACCAAACTATTGAGCCGATCGTTCATAAAGGAACAATTTCTTATCACAATTCACTATTCGATCAAATCAAGAAAGATACCATTCGAAATTCGCAGGTACAGCATAGAACACACTTAAAAACGTCAGACTCTTTGACTATCTCTGTTTTCATGTGGAACCCTTGCCGATTTCCTTAAAATCGTTCTATTTAAATACTGACACCTATTATCTGAGACATTTCTCTAGCACATCGATGTAGTTTTTTTTCGACTATGTTGATTCTCAATTGCAAATACATGATCCCTCCCACCTTGACCTTCAAACTCATATCTTCACAGTAGAACTTTAGAAATAAGCGCCGTATCGTCCAATGTCAAGTGGATCCACCATTTCATGCAATTGTTAATATCGGTGACAGTTTGAGAAGCATTATGATTAAGTATGAACTCATGAAAAAAAGTAAAAGCATCTCTTTCTTCTTTGTGTTCAAGACTATATAATGTTTTAAGTTCATTTCTGAAGGAGATTGATATAAAATAACATTTGTCATTAAGAATGAACAATATTTTCTAACCTATTATAATATATTAGAACTCATAATATTCAATCTAAAATCGGATATGATTTTCCGAAGAACCTCATGTCTGAAATTTATATTTGTAAATGTGTGTACATAACAGAAACGGTGACGTGCGACTTCATACAATGGTTTCTTCTCACCCACCGTCCCGTTTTCCGTGGTTTCAGGTCAACTCCAGCAAGAAAACAAATTTTAAGTTTTTACTTCTTTATAGTCCTCTATTCGAACGCTATGATATTGTCAAATGGTGTATGTGAAAGAGAATTTATGTAATAGTTCCTAACTTTTTTTGATCCATACAACTCACCTGAAGCTAAATAGTTATATATCTAAAAAGAAAAATGTTGTATTGCTCCGAAAAATCGCCAACTTCTCTTTCCAAACTCAACTTAATTCCAAAGCATTTACACAGACCACTAAGGGATGAATGATTCTCCATTCTACAACCCTTTTCCTTCACAGAAAAACAAACACTGTTAGCCAATCCCCATTCTATCGCTTTCCGAATGTAAATCTTCTGTCTCTATTCCCTAGTTCCATCAGTTCAAACCTCTACAGCTAAGACACACCATACCACCTACAACGTGTTGAATCATACTCATTTAATTTCTAAACCATTGAAGAGGAGGAGGTTTCATTTGGATGGCTTTTCCTCGAGAGCTACTTTATTGGAACAGGCTCTAGAGGGGGTGCTTCTCCGATCACTAAACTATTTGAAATCTTGGGTAAATTTTATCAATTCTCCATGTCCTATAATTTACAATTTATAAAAACAATCACATTCAGTAACCTTCTGTTTTTTGGGGGGGTTTTTTTGTTGTTTCTTGTTTGTTTTTGTTTTTTTGTTTTTGTTTTTTTAGAAAAGATGATATTACTTGATTTAATACGAAAATAAAAAATAATCATATACAGAGATTAAGATGGATGGTAATCAAAGGGTTCTATCGCTGCCTCGATATAGCAGAGAATGCTGGGGATTGTTGTCACAGAGGAAGAGATTTGGTCCTTTTAAATGATACTGACAATACCATAGACAGAACATATAACCAACGAGGAAGTTTTAGAGAAAATAAGAAAAACACTTTTACTTGAAAATAGTCACTTGAAATAGAAACAGGAACCTACAATGAGGAAAGATGACTTGGAGAAGTTAACACTCAAAGTACATATTGGAAGCACGAATGCCAGGAAGAATCAACGAGTCAGTTACCTAACCAGCTTTGGTAATGAATGGCAGAACGGGAACCGATAAATATAATGGAGGCACTAACATTGCTTAAAGTTACAAATGATAGGAAGTTATGGAGAACCATAATCGCACACATCATGATAGAGCAGACCCCGTAAAAAAGCTGTAACGTTATTGTTATTACAGTATATTGCTGTATTTCTTCTGTTTTATTATATATTAGCTTATGGCCACATTACGTTGAAACACCAGTTCTCGTAGGATCAACGAATTTAGGCCTTGTCGAGTTTGGTCCGTGCCGAAATGGGTGATCTCTTGAGAATACCAGGTGCTGTAAGCTTACACATCCGGGTGGTGTAATGGATAACGAGTGTGAATTCTTAAACGATGAGCTGAGATCAAATTCCAGTCGGGTTCATTAAATTCAATAACGTGCAAATATTCTTTGTAAATCCGCTTCGTCTCTTAGCTAAGGGGTTAATTAATAGTTCTAGTAAATCATCATTATCTTTTTAAAAAATCTTAGATTTTAAGAATATTTTATGTCATTAAATAACCTGAAAAAAGAGTGATACGCTGTAAATATGAACTCATCAATCAGTTATTATTAGAATTTCTTACTATGCTTAATTTATAAAATATAGTATTGCGAAACCATAGAATAAACCCAATTATGTATGCCTGAATATTTAGAACGAGGCATTAACTTTATTATTATTATTATCTGTTTTTGATTCAGAAATGCAACCTCATTTTGACCGTTATCTTCATAAAGTTTCGGTCGTTGTACTGCCTTTTTCATAGATCTCTCGTCGTGCTGGAACTGGACACTTTATTCAACCTATATGAGTAGACACTTCTCATTCGGCTTTCCATGTTTTTGGAATTTATTTTTTAAGTCAATGTTCACGTATGCGACATTTGTCCGTTTCTCCCACTACAAACAGACCGATACTATAATAGATATGATTGATTTCTATAGCCCTTGATTTTCGCCCATGTTTTCCTATAGCCCTTGATTTTCGCCCATGTTTTCCTATAGCCCTTGATTTTCGCCCATGTTTTCCTATAGCCCTTGATTTTCGTCCATGTTTTCCTATAGCCCTTGATTTTCGTCCATGTTTTCCTATAGCCCTTGATTTTCGTCCATGTTTTCCTATAGCCCTTGATTTTCGCCCATGTTTTCCTATAGCCCTTGATTTTCGTCCGTTTTCCTATAGCCCTTGATTTTCGTCCGTTTTCCTATAGCCCTTGATTTTCGTCCGTTTTCCTATAGCCCTTGATTTTCGTCCGTTTTCCTATAGCCCTTGATTTTTGCCGATGTTTTCCTATAGCCCTTGATTTTCGTCCATGTTTTCTTTTAGCCCTTCATTTTTGTCTGTATTGCTTTAAATATTATATAGACTAGAACAAACAAAAACTTTAACCCGAAATTTATTTATATAATATAAAATTTTGTCTTTTGGTGCGATGTTTATAATTATTAGATACACACAAATTTGTCAAAACAAGGATTAAAACTTTAAAAAAATGCTGAAATTCTTTACACCAACTCATATTTAGAACAATATGAAATATATTAATTATCTTTTGCAAAATTTTTACAATGCGAATTTCCCCCTCAAAATATATCTTGTTCCGAGATTAAGTTTTAGTATTATTTTTTTATGATTAATTTGAAATGAGAAACCTTAAAATCGGAAGCAAACAACCAGAAAAATATGCTGCGAACTGACTGACTTTTTTTTGTTGTTGTTTTTCTTAAACAGCGCTTCGAAATATAACAAGATTTTATTTTAAAAATATGATAAAATGGACAGTTCTTTTGCTCTTATTGTCAAAGTCCAAAATTACATTATTTTATATACTCTATAATCATTTTTACCTTTGGGAGATTGTTCGATGAAAACAGGAGATTGCCAGACGATATCGTCACGTGAACTACTACTTTCCTTATATTCTGATTGGACAATGCGTCTTTTAATTGTTATGGTTGGCTTTCCCAGAAATCGATATTTCCCAACAGAAATACTTGGAAGTAATTATATTGGCAAAGTAATTATATTGTTTTTAATATTTTGTTGTATGTTGGTGTCATTCTAATATTTTTCTTTTTGTACAAATCACATCATGATCAATAATTACATGAGATAATAGTTACTTTTTAAAGTTGCTTTTCAAAATATAAACATACATATATTAATTTCATTGTCAGTGCCTACATACTTATCTGCTAAATATGTGACTGCGTCTAGTGTACAAATATCTATTAGATTTACCAATGTACTTACATTCTTTGGCTAAATAAGATTAAAGCCTATGTCTATTGAATATTACAATGTGTTTGCAGATTATAGGACATTGGGGAACTGCTTCAGACATAGCTTTATCGATGGAGTCCGATTTATGTGTGGAGAGAAAAGAAAAAACAAACGCCGGTTAAGATTTTACATCTATGCCGGAGATTTTTGCATTTCTTTCCTGTACGAATAATATATATTAAGTATAGCAAGCAATGAAGATCTGTTACGATTGATTATTGCTTTAATTTCGGGTGAAAAAGAGGACAAACTTGAATCATGAATTTACGACCAGCATCTGCAGTTCCGCGACCTTTATTGTCGCATAACAATCTTCTATGTCAACATAACAGAATATCATCTTTAGTGGTGAATATCTTTGTTTAACGCCGAAGTGGCTAAGCACCTTACATCCCATGATCCGCTCTCCGACAAGAAATATGGTTTCTACTTTGCCCGTTCTACAGCTGATGTTCTTACGGCCATAACTGAAATTGTTTACTAAGCTCTTCATAATAACGGAGAAGCTCGTTCCGTGGCTCTAGATATCTCTAAAGCCCTTGATAGGGTTTGGCATGTCGGCCTTCTTCGCTAGCTTCAGGGTTATGGGATTTCAGGTCGATTGTTTGACTTAATACAATCATTCCTGTCTAACCGTGTATTAAAGTTCGTTCTCAATCGATTCTCCTGTAGCACCTATCCCACGAACGCAGATTCTCTCCAAAGCTTTAGGCCCTACTCTGTTCCTTATCTTCATTAACGATCTTCCTGATGTCATAGGTTCCCAAGTAAGCATCTACGCAGACGACACAACTATTTACTCCTGCCTCAAAAACAAATCTTGTGTCGCTGACAAAACTAACCTGGTCGTTTGTCTCGAAAAGGACCTCCAATTGGTTCTGGACTGTGGCAGCAATTGGCTAGTTAACTTTAATGCCTCAAAAACAAAACTGCTTTCTATTACTCACCACAGAGAACCATCCCTGCTCCACCATTAGAATGTCTGATGCTCAACTCCCCGATAGCAGCTCTTTGCGACTGCTCGGTTTCACATTGACTGCTGACCTGAGATGCACCAAATACATGGAGTCAATAGCTTCGTCCTCCACAAGGAAAGTTGGCTCCCTGTACCGCGCCAGGAAATTTTTCTCGCCGGAGGCGATCGTTCAAATCTACAAATCAACCATTCGCCCTTGCATGGAGTATTGCTGCCATATATGGTCTGGAGATCCTTCTGTTTGTCTCAAGGTCCTTGATAAAATCCAGAGACGGATATGCAATATAATTGGCCCTGATCTGGCATCTCGTCTGCAGTCGCTCTCTCACAGATGTGCCGTCGTCTCCCTCTGTCTTTTTTACAAATACTTTCACGCTAACTGCTCCAATGAGCTGCATTCGCTGGTTCCCAGACTTCATGAATTTAAACGTTCTACTAGGCTGGCATCTCACTCTCAAAATTTCACTGTCGAAACTGTTAGATGTAGCCGTCCCTTCTACTCCAATAGCTTCATGTCTCGCACTTCTCGCCTGTGGAACTCCCCCCTTTTCTTATTTCCCTGATAGCTATGATCTCCAACTATTCAAATGCAATGTCAATCGACGTCTCCATATACCTTGATCTATCCCTTATCCTTCTCTTCATCCTTTCCTCCATCACTCCTCTTTGTTCTCGCTCCAACTCTCTGTAACCCATTGCGTTCTAGTGGCTTCCCGCCTTGCTTGGGGTGAAACGCTTAAAAAAATTGTCCGCATAACCACTCTGAAAATGGTTCATGTTAGCCGAACACTTAGATTAGGGAAAAGCTTAAAGAATATCCAAATGTTGTACAGTTGTGTTTATTTTCACCCGAAATTAAAGCAAATATACGAAGTTTAAAATGGCTCATGATCAAACATAATAGTTATTCATTCTCTGTTATATTTAACAACATATGTTTAAATAATGTTCTGTTTTCCCAATACACTATCTCCATATCTCTCTCTATATATACATATATATATATATATATAGGCAGCAAACATTACGGCTGATAAAGAAGATTGAATTAATTTTTTATAATTTTTCGACCGTCTTATATATATATACAATCCATCGATTTCGAACACTCTTTGGGGCTCCGGCTATGAATTCAAAGCTGTCATTTTAGTCTGGTTGCCAACCATAGCTATATAACCCAGTCTGCCCTGTTATTTACCCATATCTGGGCGTAAGAATAGACGGATTAATACCTTTCAGTTCAAAGTAAAATAAAATTCATTGTTGATAATAGCTAAAAGTATAACAAAGTACATGGAAAACATTCGAAAACATTTTATATCATAGATTTTTTATTCGGAAATGAAAAATATGTGAACACTTGAGAAATTATATAAAAAACTCAACTACTGCACTTTGTCAGTCGTTTTCAACGATACATGCGTTCACACACACACACACACACACATATGTATATATATTATAATAATAATAATAAAATCCAAAATTACCTCATATGGGGAATAGCCTATTTCCAATATTATTAATTATTGAGATCATTTTGTTTATCATTTTTAATATTTTATATTACTAAGATTCACTTGGATTATATATCAACGGATTTGTTACTTATATATATATATACTGATAGCGGCATAGTTTGGCTCAAAAAGTGATCTCCATGATAGAAAAAAAATATCCTGTATTAGGAACTTTTTTTTTTCCTAAGGCATCTCAATTTTTCTGTCAATAATTTCACTGTCTAATATTATAAAAAATCAAAACACCTATACCCACTTAAAATAACTTCAGAGTAATAAAAAATAAGACCGGATAAAAAAAAATCCTTTTTATACGTGTGTGTGTGTGTGTGTGTGTGTATATATATATATATAATATATATATATAATATATATATATATATATATATGCGAGAAGGATAGGTGGTCAATACTTTGTCATCTGTGCACACCTGTAGAAACTTGAAGAGCCAAGTTTGAAACGAATCAGTGCCTCGTCTTAATTTCCTTGTTAACTGATTTATATCTCTTGTCTTTTACAGTCAATTGGCGTAAATAAATTACTTGCAATGATTTTCTAATTAAGTGCTTTTCAAAGTCTCTAGTATATCATTAGAATCTACTTGATAGATCCTGGACTGCCTTGTGCTAAATAATTCGGAAACATTATAGTATATGATTTGCTTCTCGAATTAGTCAGTTGATGATGAATCTTTTATCACGGTCACTCTTCTTTTCATCGAATGTTTGCCTTTTTTTTTCTTCAGTTACGACCACGATATCGCTTTCGTTTATTCTCTCTTGATATCATTGATTGCAGATCTCTTAATTTCTAACGATTTGGAATTTATGCTGGCCTATTTTTATTACTGCGCATTTTTTCATGATAAAATCATATTTCTCTCTTCACCGTGACTGTCCTTTAGAGAAACCAAAACCCGTTTATCTAGCGCGTTGACGGTCATTTCATCATGACCCAACTGGACGATACAATCCAAGAAACATACTGATTATATGTCAGTTCTCTTGATACTTAGTTTACTATCATCTAATTACCGACTGTTCTTTCCATCATCTGTATTTTGAAGTTTTTTATTCGCTTCTAACACACCTTTCTCTGATAATCCAATATTATTATTGTTATTATTATTATTATGATTATTATACAGAGAGACATAATAAAAATATTCAAAAAATATCACGTTTCTCCTATGAGGTTGGGCTGAAAGATTCGTAGGCCGACTATGAAGGAGTAATGCTAGAGTTGTGAAATCTTGCATGCATTATTTTCGCCACTTATTAATAATTGCATTGTTTATTTCTCGGTCAACTGACATCTGATTGTCAAAGACTTACCATTCTGTTTATAAAAATATCATCAACAGCTGTTATGACGTCATCGCTGCAATATTGGCTCCCAACCAAGTTATTTTTTTTCATGTTAGGTAACAGATGATAGTCAAAGAAGATTAAGGAGGGTGATCAACAAGTTGAAATCGCGCACAGCAGCCGAAGAAATCAAGGACATGTCTGCTGGAGCACTGACCTGATGAAACAAGGCGAATTTCATCAGTTTTTCTATATTTAGGCGTTTGGTCTGATAGCCTTTTGCAACTGCCTCAGAAAATTGGCATAATGCTATCCATTTTTGGTATGCCCCTTTTGATGATGATAAAAAACAATACATTTTCATCCAGAAAAACTGAGTCCATCACCTTCCCTTCAGATGAAATGACGTTCGCCTTTCTATTATCAGGTGATGAGGGTTGCAGTGGCTATGTCTTTGCTTGTATCTGGTTCAAGGTGATGAACTTATTTTGGGTTAGGAAACATTCAAGTAAACCAGCGAGATCTATCTGAAACCATGTCAGATTTTCTCGTGGTGTGTTCGAACTTGTGCGCTTTTGATCGGGTGTCAGAAGACGTGTCACTCGCCGATCAGAAACCTTCGTCATAAGTACATTTGTGCAGAATATTCTCATCACTCTCACAGGATATGGTAATACCATTAGCTATTCGATTTATATTCAATCACATGCCATCCATCACCATGACGACTATCAATGTTGTCCTCGGTGATGGCAACCGCAGAACTTCCACACATTGGGTCATATTCAAGAATCTCTCTTCCACTCCTAAGTTCATTCTCCCCACTTCTGTACTGTTAATATAATTTGCGCGTCATCCCATAATGTTTCAACCATATCAGCATGAATCTCTTTGGGGGCGAAACCATTTTTCCTGAGGTACCTGATAAAACCACGATACCAAACTTTGTCTATTTTCAAGAGAAGTCACTAATAGTTATTTTTGAAGTTTGCTTTGAACAGTCAGATGTCAGTTTTCCTGGAAAGAAACCACGCATCACTCCATCATAGACAGCCAATTAACTAATTAGCCAACCCTCTTATTGTAATTTTCAGATGAATCATAATTCTTAATCTTATGACTGAATAAGATATTTTCGAGTTTCTCCGACAATAAAATATCCGTTGAAATTCTAGTATTGCAAATTTAATTATTTTAGATGAACAATTTTAACCAGATATTGCAACGACAAAGTATGACTTCATGTCATTGTTTAAAACGAGAGGGTACAAATGAAAAGGTTTCAAACTGACAAGTTCTTTTCTCCTGTTTCACTGAAGCAGACGTTAAACATATGAAAGCGCTATGACCTCCTCTGTTTCCTCTTTTTCGCTGCAACCAAACAGGGACGCTAATAACTCTTCCGTGTTTCCTTGGAAATATATAAATCTATCAGAAGCTGTTGAATAAATCGCTGGGCAAATATGCGTCTCTTGTTTGAGTTGAATCCAAAGCAGTAGAAAGAAACCTCTGATGTCAAAAACCATCATGAAGAGGAATAATCTTCGTTGGGTCTATCTTGCATTTAACACACTACTGTGGCATTAATGTGATGTCAGGACGAGCCTAATCCGCTCGTGACGCGAAAATTTACCTGAATTAATCACGTAAATTATTAGGTTGGTGCAAAAATAATATCGTTTTTTGCCGTTAAGAAATACGTCAAAAAACGATATTATTTTTGCACCAACCTAATAATTTATTTGGAAAATTAACGTGCTTGTATATTGCGAAAGTCGGGCAATAAATTTAAAGTTCATGTGGTCACCAGAAAAAAAAAAGGAATTACACTAAGGAGGTAGAATACGACAAAGGTCGGACGATAAATTTCTGGTGTCAAAATCTAATAAAAAATTTTGAAAATTAAGTTTTAGAATTATCTTTTGACATAGAGATACTTATGTATTTTAATAAGTTGATATGTGATTAAATATTATACCAAGCAAGCAAGTAAAGAAACGGGGAAATTTTATGAAAATGTTAAGATGCACTCATATATAGAGCAGATAAATGCACCGGTGTCGGCACGGACATACAAGGTTCGATCAAAAAGTAGCGCGACTGGCGCTATAAAAAAAACAAAGACAACAAATATCAATTCGTTATTTAACTTCCAATCAAATTAGTCTCCATCCGAAGGCACCCACTTTATCAAAGGTCGTTTCCATTACTTGGAAGAATACCCGGAAGTCCAGTTTGGGGATAGCGACAAGCTGCTTTCTTGGATTCTTTTGGTTTTGCTTCAAGTCTTGAAATCTTAATATTTTCTTGTTGAGTTTTGGAAAACGAGAAATGTTGGAAGGGCGAGGTCTTAGAGAACATTGTAGTTGTCCCATATGGAGAATATTGTGCTTGTCTCAAAGCTGCCGCACAAGCCATGGTCACTGCTGGACCCACTCCAGTGTGAGGACACGACCACACTCTACACATTTTCCTTCCACTCACTGCAATAAACAACGGGAGGAAGCGAGGAAGTTATAACTGCGTGTGCATGGGCAGCAGTGAAATGTCAATCCGTACCAATCGCCCTCACTCCTGATAATTTAGCTCCGATACTATTTGATCAGAAATTGCGCGCATATATATATATATATATATATATATAATCCAAGTGGATACTAATAATATAATAAAATTGATCCACAAAAAGCGCTCAATGTACTTATTATAATAGAGCATATAATTTACACAAAATCCCAAATTACCTCATATGGGGATGGATCTATTTCAGCCAACGCGATGTCCATCGATCTTATTCAACCGCGGTAGATAGACTGTGTTCGTGTCGGAATTGGAGATTTAAAATTTGATAGTAACAGAAGTCGAAAAATTAATACAGAACCTACACATATGGCCGCCTCAGCCAGACAAAATACCAGAGTCGTTAATAACGGGAGGGTAGAAGAAAACTGCCTTAAATGGAAGAGCTCTACTAATTCAACCTTATCACTCTAAGTCGAGGTTCTATGAAGACAGAAATAAATGCTATTTATTTAACACCTAGAATAGTTGAAATATTTCATGTCTGTATTTACAAAATCTACCGCTAATCATGATATCCCCGATTCCATAAAAGGCCTTTTATTAAAGTAATGTTTTCTATTTATTTATTGACAGAATATCTGATAGACTTTTTTGCATTCGAACACTGCTTACGACAGTAGAAAATTCAGTACTGATATCTCTGAAGAAGGCAGGTTTAAATGAAATATCATACGGTTACCATTTACTTTGCGTCTTCATGGTGGGTATAAGCGGCGTATGGTAGGGAAGACATTTGTGGCGACATACTTTGGATTGGAAAACTAGTAACATGTTGAAAAATCAAAAGAAAACGGTTAAATTCATCCATTTATGCCTCTGATTTTATGCGCTGTACATCTTCAATCAGAGACCATAACAATCTAATCAGAATCTAAACAATATTCATGTGCAAAAAAATCTTGAATATTACTCGCTCACTTTACTCCTTACCAGAACTTGGATTATGAAACCCACATGCTTTCACTGTCTTTTCATCCACCTGATGAAGATTCGTGAATTTGAAAGCCTTGATAACCACTGATATCCTCCTCTTTGTACATAAACACGTGCAGCATAATAAAACTTTCATTGGACGCGTGGGCTAAGGATAGTTTTTTTCTCTTGTCTCTTTTTATTTATATATATATATATATATATATATATATATTTGTGTCTGTTATAGAAATGACAGTATGCTATCATTGTTAATAATTTTAAGTTTTTGTAAACCAGACGCCACAATTGTTCTCTGCTGAAGACTTAAAAGAAATGAAAAAAAACTGCTGACTAGTTTAAATAAAAGTAAGATATGGCCTTTTTTTTAATAACGCATCTCAGACGATGTAATCAGAGACATATCACTTGTAAGATTTGAATGAAAATCAAAATGTTCCTTTTCTATGTTACGAATAAACGCCCGAGTTGGCTCGATAAAGAGATTTGCGGTCTATCGTGATTTACTGATCAATACACATCAGATAAATAAATGCAACAAACCTTGGACGGTGTTTTCACATATTTTTCTTTTTTTTTTCCTCGTCTTCCTTACCTTTGTTGGCATGCCCTTTTAGAATCACATCCGGGTTAATAAAGCTAAAGACTAAATACGGTGAAAATTAGCGGCGGGTGAATGAAAAAAATAGTTTTCTTTTTATAGGCGTAACGTGGGTTTCCCTTTTAAATGTTTATCCTTGGGAAACATCTGAATGCAACTCTCTCCGCTCTTTAATTACGGGTTAAATACGATGAACAGTTTTCTAGAAAGAAAGAATTCAAAACTGACTTTGTGTGGCGCAAGCAAATCTTCACCTTGAAAAACTCACTTGCTACACAAACCATACTGTAGGGATGTTGCGGTCCCGTACTCCACAGGGAGACTACGGGTTAATTGACCGACTAATGAATGGAAACAGACCACTGAAGGTTCGTATGATCTAATCATAAAGAGACGAAATGCTGAGAGACTTGATCGCATATTCTCTGAATGTCTTTGTTCCATGGTTTGCCAACCTCTTTTTATTTTTAAAATTAAGTCAAAATTCACAAAATTCATTCATACTATGAGTGAGGTAAAGAGCTTTCGGACAACATTTGAAACATGTCAGTTATTTCCCATATATTTGACTGATGCAGACTTTATTTCTTACTAACATGACGCTTGCTAGATAACCACGTATGTCAAGCTACTCTCATACGCCTTAAGGAAGTCATGTGTTTAGATTTCCAATGTTCGACATCATCACCCCCATAACTTTTGTAATCGTAGGGCGGATCCCAATGAAGACGCCACACTTTTTTTCCACAACGGTCTCTTAATGGTAGCTATCAACAATTCTGGTGCAGTCATACCTGTCCATTATTCGACATTGTCCAACAAGTTTTGGCGTTGGCGTCCTCTCATACGTCCACCTTCAATGATGCCTTGCATTTTCTTCTTGCAGATGCTGTTGTCCCTTGTATTGTGTTTAAAACAACGCCATATTTCTCCGTTTAACAGTGGCTAGAAGAGGTTACTGGTGTCCCACAAAAAGTTCAACGCTTTTCCGTACAAACTCATTGTTTTTTTGTTCTCAAGTGTTTGGGTCCTTCTCTCTGTATCTGTCAACAATGTCTGTAGAATTTTGAAAACTGAAAACACTATTCCATACGAATTTTGAAAATTGAAACTCTACTATTCCATACGAAGTAGGGTATTGTTGCAACAATACACCCTACTTCGTATGGAATAGGTTTTTCAATTTTCAAAATTCTACAGAGCCTAATAATTGAATTAATTTTAGACGCTAGAAATAAATTAATATCAATCAATAGAATAGCAATCATATTTTTCCAGATCAGATAATTTTTATTTACATTTTAAGGTTTCATCGTTAATAGAATTCTTGGAGGTTAGATATTTTCATAAAACTTCTTTTTTTTTTTTTTGCTTCTATTTTTCTTTTTTTTTTTATTTTGCTTTTCACTCAACTCTAAATGGAAATATTATGTTGATTTTCTAAGTGTGACTTAGATGAGGCACAAGGTCGAAAGTATAGGGCAATCGATGAGGATCGAACTCTCTAATCGTCTTGTTCTAACCAGAGGATGTCGCTAACCATTAAACCACGTCGAAATGCCCAAACCAATTATTATTATAATGATGTTAACATTTTTTTTTTACATTGACCGTTAACAATAGACATTAACTTTAGTCACTGTCACATCTGGTTTGTTGCTTCCGCAGTGTATTTAGAGATTCTTGATAAAGTACAAAGAATCTACAATGTTATTAGTCCTGACCTGGCATCTCGTCTTCAGTGTCTTTCCCAACGCAGTAACCTGGCTTCCCTGTGTCTATAACTATTCTCAATTGTAATTGTTATGATGAGCCTTCCTCAATGGTATTACGAATTTTTGACTTCAAGCGCAGTACTAGATTAAAGATGAGGTAGCAGCCTTGTTATATGTAACCGCATACTCTATGCTAACATTTTCTTCTTGTGCATTTCCCGCTTGTGGAACTCTCTTCTGACTTTCCTATCAACTTTGATCTTCAAAGATTTTAATGCAATGTCATTCGCTATCTTCTCTCTCCTCAGTTCCTGTTCTTGTTGCCTCTCCTTAATAATGTTTACTTTTCTCATGTTCTCTCACACTCAGTATCATCATAGAGGATTTACCTTGATTGGAGTGAAATGGTTAAAATAAAAATATAGTAAAAAAAAATAGTAATATTAGGCGTAGCTTTAGAAGGAAGCATTTGATGTTCATAACTATTGGTTATAAAATCTTTCGATTACTTATTTTTCTGTAAATAATTTTATCCAAAAATTAAAGTTGGTATTCAGAGACACCAGTGTCCGAAGTTCTCCAGAAGGATGATCTTCTCTAGGCCCTGAATTGTTCCTGTGAAAGCAATTCTACCCAGTTAACAGTTCTGAATAGCGTAGACGCCATACAATATAGTCATTCAATTCTTGACCACAGTTTCAGTTTTAGAAACGTTTATCTTGAATCCATTTACTGACACTTATTCCTTTGAGAGACTCATTATTGTTTAGTCGAATCCAAGCTTGTCAGTACGAAATCCATATCGTCTATTTAACACAGTTTTTTAAGCCAAACATATTGACACAGACATTAGACATAATAAATGAAATATACAACAGTAGTGATATACCGGAAGACCTAAGTCGATTCACTTTCATCGCACGTGATGACGAATGTGACCTCCGTCGGACAATCAGTCACATAACAAAACTTATCATCCGAATTCTGATGAATAGAGCGAACATTAGATTTAGATCCGAAATAAGACAAGAACAGTTTAGTTTCGATAAATACACCGGAACAAGGAACAATATTTATACACATGATGATATCAGAAAATGCAATACAAATAAAAAAGAAGGTATACCTGTGTTTTATAGATAATACAGAAGCGTTTGATAAAGTACGTCTCAAAGAACAGATGGAATTATTAGGTAAGCTTGATATACTTGGAAAGGATATTAGAATAATCCTGAAAATATACTGGGAGCACATCGCCTACATACGGATAAAAAATGAATTCATCAATATACAAAAAAGAAAGGGGTGTAAGACAAGGATGCGTCTTCTCACCAAACTTATTCAACCTTTACAGCGAAGTGATTCTGATGTAGAAGTCTTACCAGGATTCATTGTTGGTAGCCATAATTTTAACGAAATGCAGATTACAAAAAGGAAAATACAGAAACTCTTACATAAAGTAATAAAGGAAGGTGTGATGAAAGGACTAAACATTGTAAGAAATCCAAATTTATATGGTTGCCGTCGAAAATAAGAACCGGACTTGTAAATTTACTGTTTTCAAAGTTATAACTTTCTCTTTTACTTCGATATTAATAACAAATCCTTTGATTTTGATTTCTTGGAGACTGCAGGCATCAATATTATAACTTTCAAGGTACAAAATCCGCTTTTTCTTTTTTTTTTAAGTTCTCTCAAATTAAATATTCAGATGGTAAATTCTTGATATGGGAATGGAGGCATTTACGAAGTTTTAAATAAAATGTTAACTTTTCAAATAGCTTCTTCACAAAAAATACACACGGAGACAAAATCAAATAAAAACATTACGAAAAGATAAAGGAGATTGTGAGACTTGAACTCAGATCCATGAAATCTGTCTGGAAAGTTAAATCAAATTCCCCGTCAGTTTAATTTTACATAGTCTTTTAAAAACTATCGACTATTTTTAAAAATCAAATAAACAAAAATTATTCAAAGTACAGTAGAATCCCTGACAACCGGACGAAGACTGTTATGTATTTTATAGTAAACAAAATAAGTTAATAGTGACTAAAATATAATGGAATTGATTTTAAGGAAAAAGAAATAAATTATGTAATGTTAATGAAAATTCATTAAATTAAGTATGCCACGTATGCAAAACAAATAATGTAACGATTATCTTTTAATCGTTGTTGCATGATGCTTCGTTCTCTTCTAATGCCATTCTCAGATTTTTCTGCTTTTGTTCTTGAAATTTTTTAGACAAAACACTTTTTTAACTCAGTGTGCGTTACTGAAATCGTCATAACTGAATGCTGTCTTTCTTTCCATAAAACTGACAACGTTTTCAATAGCCTTTTCACTTTCAGTCAAGATTTTAGCATAATCATGAATCTCGTCGCTATCTTGTTGCAGATGTGTCTCGTTGTCATCCTTTTCTCTTATTCCCATCATCTTTTGCACAAATACAAGCCATTAGGGTGAAATAAGCATAAGCATTTATCCAAATTAAATTTTCTACCCAAATAGTTCAAATATACACATCAAAATCATGTCCGGATATGCGGGATTCTACTGTATTAACATATATGATGCATTATGTATAGAAACACTTAAAGATTAAGAGTGAGGCAGACGTTTCCAGGTTAGCAAGATTGACATGAAATGTGGATTGTAAGTAGAATCTTTTTTCATGATACAGTGTTGATTTATTTTGTTACATATTTTAAATTTAACTTAATTTTCAGACCAGTTACGTTAATTTGTATATGTAAAAAAAATCTTGAATAATCCGGATGACTTCAGGTCTTTCTATTCCGACAAAACATACACTTTGTGTAATTTCATTATTGTTCCATGAATGAAATACTTCATTGCTGTCTTTGTAGTTAATGCGAGATGTCTCTTCTATTTACACTAAAATCCTAAGAATTAACACCAAAAACTTTTGAAATAGCGCTTGTCTCTATTAAATGACGTTTCATTACAGCAAGATATATGTGCAAAGAATGTGTTTGTCCTTACTCAAAAATGATGGCTTATGACCCTATAACGTTGAAACACCGGTTCCCCTATGATCACCGAAGACACATCGATCCGGATCAATACTTAGATGGGTGAACCTTTGGTAATACCAGGTGCTATAAAAATGGATATGCGGCAAGTTTAACGAATAATGGTTCAGAATTATTAATCGGAGAGCAATTACAGTTGGGTTTAGTATATTCACCCCTGGGAAAGGTATGGATCCACAGCTTCTCCCCGACACAGTCATAGTGTAATTAGCAAGTCTTGTATCACTAAATTATGTAAAAAATATCTTAGAATTTAAAACTACTTTCTGGCTTTAAATAACGTGAAAATGTTTGATATTCTGATGAAAACTAATCCACTGATTCAAGTCAAATAAACCAAAATTGGTATTTAATTAGAATATCGATGCAACATGGTTTTTGCTATGGTTTGACATTCACCAACGTGTGATTGAGCCTCCACCATTCAGCAGAGACCTTCTTGCCAACAGTTTTTCGGAAATTCATATACTGTTCAGTGTCCATCTCAAACAATATGGACGAGGATTTGGAATTTGGGAGACAGTGATAAGTAATAGTCTCCGACAACTTCTGGCAACTGAAGAACATCCGGAAATTGCTAACCGTTGAGCTTATTTTAAAACTACAGGTATTCAGAGTTCTCTTCTTCAATCGATATTGCTTTACGGCTCGCAATCTTGGGAAGTAAGTAAAAAAAGAAAAAGAATATCTGTGAAGCTGCCGAATTCGTTTGGAACAACTTGTTACCGTTATATGCTGGGGGCTAAAAGAACCGAACATATCAGAGACGATGATATCCTGCGAAGAATCAACTGACGACCTTTAAGCGCGAGAACTACCGGCCTTAGGATACTGTTTTATGCCAAGCAACAAACCTGTATAAAGATTCTAAACAATCAGAGCATAGCAAAAACAATAGGAGATATCCAAGAATAATCTACATAAAAACACAGACAATACCTCACACCGATAACAGATGCTTAACTGTGGATATAGTTTTATTGAACAGAGACGAAGCGTGGTCGCACCGTATGACTCACAGATTCTCGATTAAAGAGAGAAAAATTTCAGAAACCTATTCGTCACTTCTTAGAAGAGACAAACATTTTTGAAGCTAAGAAAACATCAGTCGACATCGTTATTGCTATTTGTACTAATGAGTCATTATTATAAATCAATATTTGTTACTCTTTTGCACTTATGTTGGACAGTCCGATTTAACAGATATGTTGTGGAAAGGAGTGTCTGAAAATCAATCAGACCGCAAAATATTACTCATCCCACTAGGGTGAGATTCAATCACACCACTGTTAAATAATTTATTATAATGAAGAACCGTACTTAAGTAGAATATTCGAGAAACCAAAATCTATCATCCTGGTAACTGTTTGTTTCCTTTGAATGGATTCTAATACAAAGGAAAAGTTGATTTTTGAAAAGTATTTCCCCTCTTAAAAATCTCTTTCATGAATTTATACAGACGCATCCGTAATAAAAGTTTTAACAAATTGTTGTATATTTGTGGAAGAAGATGTCCAATATTATGGACAGTGCAGTTGTAGATATAAAAAATAATATGCTAGTAAATTTGACCGAAAAAACTAAACAAGTTATAAAGTTATAATCAATAACCCAAATATATAAATCCTTTATTCAACTACAAGTCTTTGCAATCAAACTATAAATAAGAAGTATTGTATAATAATAAATACAAAAACTATATAATATTAAATAAAAATAAATTTATAGGATTAAATATGAAGAAATATAATAGCATTAAATAAAAATGAAGAAATATATTAAATAAGAAACAACATAATATTAAATAAGTACGAAGAAGCATATGATATTAAGTAAGAACCACCATATAATGATATTAAGTAAGAACCACCATATAATGATATTAAGTAAGAACCACCATATAATGATATTAAATAAGAACAGCCATATAACGATATTAAATAAGAACCACCATATGATATTAAGTAAGAACCGCCATATAATGATATTAAATAAACACGAAGAACTATATAACATTAAATAGGAAGAAAGAGGGAAAACAATGCAACAATATTACATAAATAGGAAGAACCATATAATAATTTTACTTAAATACGAAAAACCATATAATAATATTACTTAAATACGAAAAACCATGTCATTATATTAAATAAAAAATTATAAAAATGTTAATAAAAAACAAACCATATAATATATACATACAATAAGAAAGTGTGTTTTTTTTTTCTTGTTATTGTGTGTGTTTTGTTTTTTGTTTTTCAAAAGAAAAAAAACACATAACCTAATGACTGGGAATTAGGCAGTCCATTCTGAATAAAATAGGTTTCGTAAGGTTGGGAATTAAATTCGGTCATCCGTAGTAGAAAAAATGCTAAAAACAAAAAAACACTCAAGTTATCAATGAAAAGTAATACAAGTTAAAATAGTATGATATTAGTGGAAACCACAATCCAGCGAGGAAAGAATTACAGAACGAAAGAATAGTGAATAGAAGAGATAAAGAGAATATTGAGTTATTGATCAAAGAAAATCAAGTCATATATTTATTATTAAAAAGTTACAATAATTGTCACACAAGGCCGAAATGGCTGCTTATCATTAATTATCCTATCCGTAGCTAATCCGATTCACGACTCATTAAAAGTAACACATATACCACAAGTAGACATCCTTCAACTTTTACTCCTACATATACCACAATACCGCATAACAAAAAGGGAACCTAGAGAAACACTCCATGATTTAAAAATTTCTAATATACAAATGTTCATAGACTATATGTATATAAAAATTTACAGATGGTATGAAATGAGGGGGAGGATATGAATCCCCCATTACAAACTAAAATATAACAAAATATCGAACAGAAAACAGATGTTAGTAGGACCAGTCCCCCCCCCCAAAAAAAAATAAGACTGGCTGCTGTAGTCTACCGTCTGACAGAATCAAGAAGCTAACTTTTTAACGCAGTGGAAAGGATATAGCCGTGGGGGGAGATTTTTAAAAATCCAGTCAAGAAAAAAAACTGAATTCGAACAGGTTTTTATAGCAAACCGATGATACGTGATTGCTTAATGCAGATATGTTTCTTTTAAGCTTATCAAGGATCTGTTCATCCCACCTTATTTCAGCCTGACAGTAATTTGACGGTTAACGGTTGACGGTTTCCAAAAAAAAACATAAATAAGGAAAAAAGATATAAATAGACAAAGAAGAAAAATATAGATAATAATAATAATAATAATAAATAAAAAACCGGTTTCTTCTCCAAGATTGGCTACTACGTCTATGTGCCGCGTTCCTTCAGAACATAGGAAGTTGTGGAGTGTCATGATAGTCTAACTTGCGTTGCACTTAGCAGTTTTCTCCCTTTGCTAAGGCGGACGCGCCCGATTCCGTCATCCATATTCATTCTTTCGTCAGGTAAGAGTCTCGATGATTTCCCCTCTCTCTCGTACTCTCAGTATACCCCGTGAGTGTTATGTTTTCCAAGCTCTCTTTCCTCATCATGTATCCAAGGAATTTCAGCTGTCTTACTGATTTTAAGTATTACTGTTCTTTCTGTTGCCATTTTTTCTTAAGGCGTCCTTGTTGCTTACTCGCCGCGTCAATGGATTTTCAGTAGCTTTTTGTAGAACCACATTTCGCCTGCCACGAGTTTTTTTCCTCATTCGTGTGGAAATTGTCCAACATTCTGACGTATAAGAAGATGGATGCCACATAGCAATACAGCTTTCGTTCCTTTGCTTCCAACGATTTTTTCCGTTTCCCAGCACCTTGCTTACCTTTTGGAACGTCCTTTCCACTGGTCCAATGCGTGTTCAGATCTCGGTGTCGATTGGCTACCACACAGAATATAATGATATTAAATAAACACCAAGAACTATATAACATTAAATAGGAAGAGAGAGGGAAAACAATGCAACGATATTACATAAATAGGAAGAACCATATTGTAGATTATTACTTAAATACGAAAAACCACAGAATTGTAGAACCATATAATTATATTAAATAAAAATAATAATGTTAAATAAAAATAAACCATATATATATATATATATATATATATATATATATATATATATATATATATATATATATATACACACACATATACACATACAGTGTGTTCATAAATTTCGTGTGCACGTTATAAAATTTATTTGTATTTGCAATAGAAATAATCTGTAAAAGATTTTATAAAGTTTAATGTACCTAGTTTTAAGTATATCTAAAATAACTAATGTGATTTCAGGCATTACTGAAAATCAGTTGACAATGTTTTCCGTCAACTGCAAAATCGTATTACCCTTTGTATTACTAATGACGGAGGACATGTGGAAACTTAAATAAAATTTTAATAAAAGCTTAAAAAACATAGATTTACTTCTTTCTAATCCTTTTTACAAAATATTTCTATCGCAAATACAAATAAAGTTATAAAAAATTTTTAAAGTGCATATGAATTTTATGGACACCCTGTGTATATATTAGGTTGGTTCAAAAATAATGACGTAATAATGTCGTTTTTTGACGTTTTTTGCACCAACCTAATATATATATATATATATATATATATATATATATATATATATATATATGAAAAGGTAGAGATTTCTTTTGATTTTTCTTTATTTTTCAAAACAAAACAAAGAAACTTGTACAACTGGGCCAAAACAAACGGTCATATCAAAGGACTTAATGACAATTAGGTTTTGGTACGCCCCTTCGCTGGTCAGTGTCGATTGGCTACCACACAGGTAAATATAGTACCGTCTACCTGCTACTAAGGACATAACACGAGAAAAATACATTTATGCTATTTCCAAGTTCTTAATACGAAAATTAACTCTGCAGGCTGATTCTCGTTTTGATGTTAATAACCTTTGCATTACTCAGCCTTCATCAAATAATGTCTATAAATTTCCTGTATGGTTTCATTTCTGCTTACAACTCGCTAGCAATTCTCTACATAGATATTCATCTTATATTTATTGGATAAATCAAATATTAGAAATATTAACAAAGCACTTTTTCTCGGAAATGGATATAAACAGACAGAAAATAAAATAAAATAAGAATGCTAGAAATGATGTACTATCTAATCTCCGATATGGCTGTTAAATGTTTATATGAGTTCATTTGTGCTTAAAGTTAGGTGGTAATTATTCACACTGTCAGATTTTCATCATCTTGCATTTCATTGGATAAATCGAACATTAGAAATAATCTCAACGAAACGTGTTACGAAGTAATATATGTAAAAATATAAAAAAATGATTATAAACAAACAAGAATGTACTATTTGGGAGGGAGTAATGGATAGCGGCTCGGATTGAGGAATTGGAGAGCCGAGTTCGAATTCCAGCTGAAACAATTACATTCACTTTCGTGTTAGTACCCATGGAAAAGGTATGAAATCTCTTCTTCTCCCCACCCCCAGCTTTGGAAAGACCGGGTTATGGCAGTTGAATTGGATGACAACTGGTATACCACAGAAAGAAATGGCAACCTACTGCGAGAAAAAAATCTGCCTCTTCATGAAAGTTACATGATTGCCGAAGTGTGTAACACTCTAGGCACATAAACGACTGAATATTTGGTTGAGGTATATATATATTTGTTTTATTTTTTGACAATGTCACTTTCAAAATGAAGAAAAAATATATTTTATCCAATATATATATATATATATATATATATATATATATATATATATATATATATATATATAATTATAATAATATTTTTTGTTTAAAAATATGATTCCTTCGCTACATAAGATAAAAATAAAACAAAAATACTAAGGAACCCCGGATTATGCACCCAACGTGTTCTTTTCTATTTTCTGCATACCTGCACAAAGATAGATATATATATATATATATATATATATATATATATATATAGATAGATAGATATATATGGTATAAAATGTCAACTGGAAAAAAAAACTTTAGATTTTGCCGTCGCGTTTCGTTTTCCGACTTTTTCAAGGCAAAAATGAAATCGAAATTTTCATTTTATACCAATCTGTCTTGTCCACAGAATTGATCTGGGAATTTAACTATATATATATATATATATATATATATATATATATATATATATATATACATACACACACACACACATATATATTCACACACACACACACACATATATATATATATATATATATATATACACACACACACACACACACACACACATATATATATATATATATATATATATATATATATATATATATATATATATTTCTTCCTAAGCAAGGCGTATCACTAGAACGCAAGGTGTTACAGAGATTTAGAGCAAGAATAAAGTTATGTATTTGAGGAAAGGATTTAGAGAAGTAAGGGATTCAGGAACAAAGCATCAGAAGATGTCGATTGACATTACATTTTGAATATTTGAAGGTTATAGCTATCGGTGAAACAAGTAATAGGAAGAGAGTTCCACTGTCTGGAATTGTGAGAGAAGAAGCTGTTGGAGAAGAGTCGATTACATTCAACTGTTTAGACAGTGAATGGATGGGACCTAGATGCCAACCTAGTAGCACGCTTATATTCATGCAGTAGAGATACCAGTGAAAGTAGCTCGTCAGAGAAGTTGCCATGAAAATATTTATAGAAAAGACAGAGGGATGCCACTGCGCATCTGTGAGAAACTGACTTTCAGCGAGATATCACATTTCGTATCCGTCTCTGGATTTTGTGGAGGACCTCGATATAAACATCAGGGTCATCAGTATTCAATGAAAGGACGAATGGTAGATTTATAGATTTGGATGATGGACTCATGCGAGAAAAACCTTCTGGCACGACACATAATATATTCACTATTATTTGCAATCACTGGTTGCCTCTCAACCAGCTCTTCCATACATTTTGAGTAAAATTCCACAGGTTTTGATGTAAATATGTTTTATGGCGAACACTTTAACCTGCAAAGTTTCTCTTCGTCAAAACGTTTTGTATCGCTCGATGAAGGTGACTGCAAGCTCAGATGATTGGTTGGTTGGTTTTTGTTGCTGTTTGTTGCCGGCATATCGATCTTATTTAAAGCGGAAATCTTCGTATTTTGTACGTAATTTTATTTAAATTTTTGTAGATAATGATTTAGTGGTAAAAGTTTTATTAACCCATATCTGGAGTTGTTTAATGGATATCCTCAAGGACACATGACACAGTGGATAAAGACGTTGGTTAGATCCAGTGACAGGACCCAAAGAGTGCGAGTTCAATACTCGGTTAAGACAGTGGAGAACTTGGAGAGTGGAATTAATAGCAGATAACTGATAACTGACATCCATTAGAAATGGCACATGGAACTAGGACAGTCTACCCCAGTGAGCGAAATAAAGGGTTCAGTTCGACATTCCAACCACCTGAAGAAGGCCGAGAGTACAACGTCCGAAACGTTGTAATAAATATGGCAAGAAAAATGAGGACAATATTTCGAATAATGTAAAGGGACAAACCTATTCTTGTTCATCAGACCGAGGACTAATATGAACCGGACATTAGGCGGACCTATATAATTAAAATGGTACAGTCTACTGAATATATTTTTCTGCAATTTTTATATAAAGAAATTACGTCCGTGCACGGCTCTTGTATATTCTGCTCGTGTCAAGTAGTTTCACTTAATATTATGTCTGGTTATAGACATATGTGAGAAAAAAAGTAATGGAAGCTTTGCCTGTTACGGTGGACTTATCAAAATCTATGCAGGTCATCATTGATTGAAAACAAACGAAATCGAAAGATTCGAAAAGTTGAGTAAATTGAAGTTTGCAAGAGTTTTATCCCAATACATTTTTCCAAATCCTTTAAGCCCAATGAAGGTGATGAATCCCCTTGAGTTTAAGGGTTTACTGAGAGTGAAGAAAAATTTTGCTGAGGAGAAAGGATAATAAAATGAACAGAATTCAACGAAACAGATGACAACGATTGACGGGGCATTTAATTTTGTCAACATCGGAGTTGACAGAAAATTAAGCTGATAGAAATTACTATTAGAATATAATTGATTCTTACCTTTAGCAATTTTGACAGTAAAACTACCAATCTACTAATACTACACTTAAATACTTAGATTCGGCATGAAATCCCATAAGAATAATTGTACTATATTTTACTGATGTGCCGAAAATGATTTCCGCTATTTGTATAAATTCCATGGTTTTATCAAACAATAATTTTATCGGGGGATAATGTGTTAAATATAATACTAATTGTATAAGCCTTATTAATGGAAAATGTTATGGATTTTTTTTCAATGATAAAATTGAGTGTTCGAAAAATTTATCGAAAATATTTTAATTGAATGACCTTTATATTTGAATAAAAAATTTTCGCATTCGTATGCAAGTTTTCGTATTGGTTAGAAAATGTGAATCTGCGCATTCAAATTTCTTCGGCGTCTCTTCTTTCTCCATCAAAGAATGATTCAGCTAAAATTATCAATCTATTACTGTACACATCATATTACTTTTTCCTTGGTGCTCTACTTTGTATCCTTGTCCATTCAAGATTATTATTCTTATTATTGAATCTCTTATTTGTTTCCATTTTTACTGGTTTTTTTTTTGGTTTTTTTTTTACGTTTTCAAAACGAAATGCCATGTTCTGATTCGAGCATGTCATGATATCTACGCATGAAGAACACTGGCTTTTTCTCAACTCGGAAGCAAAGAAGATGAACTGGATTTTGCTGAGAGAAAGTGTCAATACTTGTCATCGTGACAAAAATGGCATTTCCAGAATAAAGTTCGTGACTGAATCTCAATATGGCGTCTTTCAAAACTTCGAACACGATCAGTTTCAATCCAAACCCGTCAAAATGCCTACTCTATGATCCCTTGACTAATAGAAAAATACTAACTTGGATTTCGTCTAACAGTAAACTTTTAATTTATTGTCAATGTCGCCGACATCTCTATCTATAAAAGGCAGGTGTGTGTGTGTGTGTGTGTGTGTGTGTGTGTGTGTGACGAATGCACGGCCACAATTTTCGACGGATTTGCACCAAAATTTACATGCACATGCTCCAAGTTAGCGGGAAGGCCAAGACCGACTTTGCATTTTCCCAAGTCCCATCGACAGTAGAAATAATCGATTTTTTTCATGTAGTTTGCTGCCATTTTCTACTGACCAGAGTGAGAGACTATAGCTGGCTGCCACGAATAGGCAGGAAAATTCTATTGGCCAGTGTGAGAGCCAACAGCTGACTGACACGAATTTTAAATAACATGCAAAAAAAATCGATAGCTGCATTCGTCACAAGTGGGAAAAATGTAAATCTACATGGCACTTTATTCCAATTGGCTCATTCGCTCAACGTTGATTCTGATTCTGCAGAACTGGGTTGGGTGTGAAAAAGTATTTGTTGTTTTTTAATTCGGTTTTTCCAGTTACGAGTCCTTTTTTAAAGCTGATTGTTTTGTGTTCATTTTGTTTAGTTCTTTTTTCGTAACAGATGTAATGTTTAGTTTAGAGCTTAGAAAAAATTCGCAGTGTGAGATAGGCAAGAAGTAAGGCATGTAGCAACATCAGCATAGCAAAGGACACTCATTTAAAGGCAAGGAAGGGCAAAAATATTTTAAGTCAAGTGATAGCGATTGTTGTATGAGTTGTACGATTTTTGAATCAAACACGGGCAACGCCGGACCATGCTGCTAGTTTATTCATATAGCTAGGAATAAGCATATAGGAATATGAATAGAGTAACAACCGCTTAGGCAGAGGAGAGGCTGTAAACTTGGATATGCGAGTGGGGAAATAGATAATTGCTAGGAATTGTTAATCGTAGAGCCGAGTCCCAATTACGCGACTCAATTACATTTGATACACTCTCAGCTCTTTTTTAATCTTAGTCAATATTTTTGTAATAAAATTACTGTTGACCAACCGATGTTAGTAAAAATTTCCAGGATATATACCTATAATAGAAATATAACGCGTTTTCCTTTTTTTTTATTTTTATGTATCACGTCTCTTCAGGATAATAGGTGACCATGGCTCTCCAAAACTTCCTGACTTTTTCTGCTGTAACTACTGACTCTTTCACTTTGTACTTTTTCTGCCATCGGTTTACAGCCAATCACGTTGAAACACCGATTCTTGTACGATCTCCGCAGTTAAGCAACGCCGAACCTGTTTAATACCTCGATGGGTGACCGTTTGCGAATACCAGGTGCTGTGTGGGTCGTGCAATGGATGACAGCTCGGATTTCAAAATCGGAGAGCTGAGCTCCAAATTCAGTTGGGTTTGTTAAATTTGCTTACGCACAAATACCTTTGGGACAGGTATGAATCAGTCCCTTCTCTCCCTCCAGATAATGGTTAATTAGTAGAACTTGTATGGATAAATCATTATGTTCAAAAAGATTCTTACAATCAAAATTATTTTCTGTCTTTAAATAAACTGTAAAAGGTTGATAAGCCGTAAAATCTAATCAATCACCACCCACAGAATTGTTTTTGGTCTATACTGTATCTATGCTGATCGAACCTTAGTTCTGTCACAAGCCAATAAATTCGAACGTAAAATTGAGACTCTATTCAAAAATCGTTATTGGAACTTAACTTTTCTGCTATAAGGTGTTACCGACAGTTGTAATATGCATATGTAATATTTTATCTTAAAAATTAGGTGTCGAGCAGGAAAGCTCACAAAATTCTTATAATCCAATATTTTTGGGATTAAAATTAAATTGAATAGTTGTCAAGCCGTAAGAAATCATCACTCATTCAATCCATTTTGTGCCATCCATTAATTCAAATTCGTTAAGTAGGTTTGTGGTTATTTCTAAACTGTCTAATTTTCAATATTGCTATCAATCTTAAATTCTTCAAACTATATTTCTTCATTATGCATCACAATCATTTCATCAATTTCTTATTGTAAATATAGGTGTTATAGTTCTTACCTTCCTCGTTGCTCAGATAATTTCTTCAAATTACTCCTAGCATTTGTCGGTATACTCAAATCACTTGAAGAGAATATCCACTATTTATTGCCAAATAGAAGATTATATATTATCTAGAAGTTCAGGTACGTTTTCTTTAATTCTAACAATATTTTCATATCCCTTAATACTTTGTTTTGTTTCTGAAAGACATCTTTATTTTAGTTCGTATTGATTTATTTTCTGTCGTTTTTATGCTACACTGTTAATTTTTGCAATACGTGGGCTGTCGCTCTTGCTTAGAGCAGTGCATTAAGTTCTTTAAGTTTAAGTTCTTTTAAAGTTCGTCTTGTCGCTTTCTTTTACCAATATGTCTAGATTTTCTGTTTATATCTCTGAGATGAGGTATTATGATTACTTGCATTATTGACATTACTTTATTCGGACTGTTATCCTCATCTGTATTGCTATATTCACGACGTTTCAAGGACACGTGGTTCAGTGAATAAAGACATTGATTAGATTCAATGACTTGACCTAAAAGAGTTGTAAGTTCAGTATAAGGTCATAGCAGTTGTGAACCAAACTTCAAGCGTTAAGTTAAAGGGAAATAACTGAAACACCCGAAAGAGGCATGACACATGGAACTAGAACAATCTACCCTGGTGGACGAAAGAAAGGGTTCGATTCGAAATTACAATCACCTGAAGAAAGCCGGACCGTACAACCGCCGAAACGTTGTGAATATGTCAATGAAGATGAAGATAACAGTCGGAATAAAGTAATGTCTAATTTTCTCTCAGAGAAAACCATCAACACAGTATAATCAACGTAGCACGTGTATCAGATTTACTCCAAAATAATTTCCGTTTTGGTTTATTAACTTTTAAAAATAAAGTACAATTATATTTTATTCAATTTTATATTGGCCATTTTTTGCAATGACGTGTTGTTAGTTGTCGGGTAGCTCATTGATATCGCTCGAGAAAATCCCGCATATTTAGATGTGAAAAAGTTCTCAACGAACTTTAACTAAGAAAAATCCCCCCCACATCCAAGTGTTTTGCAGCGATCGAAAAAGTTAGTACCCTGTTGCTGCAGGATCAAGTGAATATGTTGGGTGGAGTAGAACGGAGTTCCAAAAATAGAACCAAGTTGCACAATTGTTTTTTTTTTTTTTGTTTTTTTTTTTTTCTGTTTTAATCTTGCTGTATGCAGTCTTCTGTTATGTATTTTTTCGACAAGCTTTTTTGAACAAAAATTTCTTGATCCGTTCCAACAGCTGGACCTGTACGAAATAAAGTATACGACGGCGATATTTGCCTCACCACCAGGAATTTCGGTTTTACGTGTCGGTTGTGTAGATTTATCCTTTTCAATCCACTGCATTTTGTGTTGGATGTTGTTATATGCCATCCACTTTTCATCACCTCGAGAAAGAGTTAGTTCAGATGATATATTTGTCATCATAATTGTTTCCCAAAAACAGAAAATACTTAGAAGTCAACATACAATTACGATTATTGCCGCCCATACAAAAAAAGATAGCCTTTTAGTTTACATGAAATCATTTTGATGGACAAGTTAAATAAATCCCGTGTGAAAAAACATCATTGTCCAGTTTTGGGGGGCTCAATTCGTTATCTTTCCGTATACAATCCGTTTTTCTCGAGAACTTTTACGGATTAGAGTCTAGGTTTCCTCAGTGACATCAAGTATTCATAGCAGTTCAAATATATGTGTTTGTTGTAATTTAATTAATACCTGAACAAAGTATAATTTTACAGGTTAATAGGAAATTCTATAGTATCCATCATTTTCCAATCACATGCAATTCTTTCAAGAGTGGAATACAAATTTTGGATTCAAACAATATCTGGAGGCGATTCCATTAAATCGTGTGGTATGGCCGGAAGCCGTCAGACATTAGAAGACTAATGAGAAGAGAAAGTTTGAAAAGTTACACATATGAAGTAAATAAGACGGATTAATATCGGACAATTTATTATAAAAAATTTCATTTTTTATATTAGAATGTGACGAAAATAAAGTTGGCTCACGAAATACACAGAATTCTGAGAATGTCTAAACATAAAGAAGTTCATGGTGTGAACCTATGCGATTATATTCTGCACAAATAAACGATTTATAGTGGATATGGACGTGTGTGATATTCTTCCCATCTACAGGGGTCGATGGATAAATTATCATCTAAATTACTGATGTAATGGGATAACCTGTCACCACCATGAGTGACTACACTATAGGCAGTAACTACCTATGAGTATTTGTAAGTCAATGGACTAAAGATACTAACTGAGATCTTTTCAGCTATGCGGTCAAATTCTCTGACTTAGGGCAGAGAGAAACCCAGACGAGGCTATGTCGATGGGCAGTGTCTCGTCTGGGGTGGTAGACCGACCAGTTCCCGTTTTTTTTACGGGGTCTACGGGGAATTTTTGCCCGAGCATACGGGCTCCGATACCCCACTTTAAATTCGGCCTAGTGCCACATCTGACCCCATGGGCGGTTGGCAAATATTCTAGCTGGAATCTTTTCCAGCTGTGCTGCCGAACTCTCTGCTTTCGGTCAGAGGAACCCGGACGAGACTTTGCCGAAGTACAGAGTCTCGTCCAAGGAGGTAGACAGACCCGAAGAATTTTTGGCCGAGCCTACGGGCTCTGATTGTCCCACATTAAATTCGGCTTTGTGCTGCATCCTACGCCGTGGAGAGATTAATAAATATTACTAGCTGGGATGTATTTAGTACGACTCAGACTTACGTGAAAACTACCGACCTTCCATTAGTAACACTCACTACCGGATTGACTTGCGACGACCTTGTGCATAACTGTTACATTTATTCTTATTGTACTGTTTTTTTTTGTTTGTTTGTTGTTTTTTTTTTTTACAATAAACTTTTACTTATTTTATCCACCTTGTTTTTCAAGTATATATTCGTATTAGCACGGATTATAACAATTACTCAAAAATTAAAATATCACTAGCATCTCATTTTAACAGATACATTTGACAAACTTATCTAGAAATACTAAAGAGTAAATTTATTGAATAAAATCGAGACTGGCTTCAACCACAACTTCCAGGCAACTTCGAAATCTCCTGCAACATTTCTGGACGCTCTCGTATTTGACTAAAGCTGCCATAATCCTTGCCTTTATTTGGTGATATAAATAGTTTTGCTGGTCTCTTGCACAACTGCGCCCCCACATATAATAATAATGCAAGGTGGGTTTGCAATCTGGGGAGTTAGATAGGCAAATTTAAGGGATGCTGTGGTGGCAGAAATTGTCTGACAGCCATGACTGTATTCTCCTTATTGTGTGATATTGCGCAGTATCCTGTTGCCAGAGACCAGCAAAGCTAGATGCTTCTCACTGAGTTCTCCACAAGTATGGGGCACTCAGTGAGGATCGAACTCACTACTCACTACTGATGTAGCAAGACAATCTTTCTAACCATTACACCACGTCGAGGTGCCCAACATTTACTACTATACTCTGCAATGAACAATATCTAAAACAACGCGCATGCGCGAAATTAAAAATATGAAATGGCGATAATTTACACGACGCCTCTTGTATAGTCGTCCGTGCATTGAATACTGTTGCCATATGTGGTGTGCTGCTCCTGCTGTGTCTTGAGATTCTTGACAAAATTCAAAGAAGGTTCTGTAATAAAAGGCATCTTGAGTTCAGTCATTTTTTTCACCGACCTGACGTGGCTTTGCGCTGTCTTTTCTACAAATATTTTCATGGAAACTGTTCTGAGTAGATTTTTTGCTTCGTGCCTCATTAATATCAATTTAATCCTGCTACTATTTTGGTAACTAAGTTTCACCGTTTTATTGCTGAACAAGCTAGATGCAGCCGCCACTTCTATTCTAGCACATTCCCCCTGAGGACCTTCCCACTGGTTTCTCAGTTTCCTGCCAATTACAATCGTCCAAAATTTAAATGCAACGTCAATGATTATCTTCTGTATTCTCAAACCGTGTTCCTTTATTGTCCTTCCGTCACGACTCCCTACTAAAATCTTCTCATTCTGCTTCACTCACTGTAACACCCTACTTTCTAATTTCATCATCGCTTTGCTTGGGGTGGAAAGGTTAAACAAAGAAAAACACTATTTGCGGAATTAAGAGATTTACTTGCGTCATTTTTCTGCATTTTTAAATAGGAGGAAATCCAGTCAGTGCAGTTACCATCCGTGAGTTCGAAATCCTTTACGCTGCCTTTTGGGTGATGAATTATTTATCACTCTACTGCCTCTTACACTGAGATGCCATATCGCAAGCTTATTGCCACACAGTCGCTATTTCTATGGCAAATGTTCAAATTAGATCCACTACTTATTTTCACCATTTCAGATTTTTATAACTATGATTCATCGTGCTACGTTCAAGGAATCAAATTACCTATATTTCTTCGTATTACACTTGTATGAAGATAGTTCCAATCAGACAGTTATTTTTTTCCAATGACGTGCTACTCTATGAGACGGACTCCCACGTGGATGCTTCTCTGAACTCTACAATTCTAATCGATATCTGTCTTATTTGTTCTCATAATCTTCACTTTATTCTATCTACACTTTTGTTCATATTGCAAACCTCATTCAGTAATCTCCTAGCTTGAGTGACTCTTTGTTTAAAAGGAATCTCCTTATTAAAAAAAATTCCTAATCGAAAATATTTTTTTTAACTAGTTGAACACCTGGAGGAACGCAAATATCAAACGTGTGATGTGTGTGTTAAAAGCCTGATAAAGATCTGACATGGAAAAATTCAACTGTCGAAGAGTGAGTTTGCTGAATTTGAAATAATTTAAAATGTATGCCCGTAGAAACCTGGAAAGAAAATATTAGGTTGGTGCAAAAATAATGACGTAATAATGTCGTTTTTTGACGTATTTTTTAACGTCAGAAAACGACATTATTACGTCATTATGTTTGCACCAACCTAATACTTTTTTTTTTATCGCTTCGTATGTTTTTCCTCAAGCGAGTGTATTAAAAATGAATCAATCGACGGGGAAAGAAAAAAATAACATTCTTTCTAAAAGATACGACGATAATATTTTTCATTTCATCTGAGGGCATTTAAATGTCTTTCTGGGTGAGAGAACGCGCTAGTCTCATGTTAACATTATCTCGAATCTGAGGGTCTGTTTGCCAGGGGTTTTTTGGGGGTTTTTTTTATTCTCTTGTTTCACTTGTCAAATTCCTTACATCATATATTAGGTTGGTGCAAAAATAAAGACGTAATAATGTCGTTTTTTGACGTATTTTTTAACGTCAAAAAAAAGCCATTATTACGTCATTAGATGTTAGACGTTCATATTTAGTTTCTATATTTCAATGTGAAAACTTGATGTAATTTTCTTCACGGGATTTTATTGCTTTTTCAATTCATTTCATTTCTTATTCATTTATCCATTCAGTTGTTTTTCTTTTTACAGTGTAACCCGGATATAAGAGAAACCCGGATATAAGTGAGATTTTCTCTGGTCCCAAATTAGAGCCATACTTACCTAAACAAAATAGACCAAACCCGGATATAAGAGACTTCTTCTCCGGTCCCGACAACTCTCTTATATCCAGGTTACACTGTATCTCTTAATCCTATTCAAGTCTAAACCTTCCACGTATTATTTTATTTTTCTCTTGTTTCATTACCGTTTTTTCCCCTTCAGTACATCCATACTTTCTTTGCTTCCTTTCCCTCTGCATGTCTATCTGTTCTGTAGGATATTTGAAGAAGAAATTAATATTTGTTAAAATTAACAAATTTAACAGATTCAAATTAGAGGGGACGCATTATTAGAACATATTACTTAATCAATTTCAGACAAGATAAAAAAAAGGGTTTTAATTAGAATTATAAAGTACAATATCCCTACTGACTGGGTAACAAAGATTTACTTAGGTTATAATTTATGGAGAAATTTAACAATTACACAGTATTTAAAGCATCTATCAAATCATTAATCTGCGATTTTTCAGTTTTACGCATATTCAGTTATTAAGTTTGTACAAATCTTATTTTCATACAATACATTTTAATATTCATCCAAGCATTTTTATTTATTAAATATTAAAATGACAACGTAGTAAGTCCAAATAAGTGGTCGCGTGAGAACAGCCCGAGGTAAAGTCCTAATATTCTTCATGTGACTTGTCTCTTGCCGTCAGAAAACAAACTTCCTATGAACCTAGACAATGTTAAAAGGAAAAGCAATTTTTGAAAAACACCGCAACAATTTCTGGGATATAAGAATTTTGAATTTACACTTAATCTGCTTTCTTGCATTCGTTTACATTTTCTTCTGGGACGAATCGAATATTTTTACAGTATTCTGTTAAACCCTTGTCTGTCTGTTATTCCGTTGTCTGTCTGTTTTCCCTTGTCTGTCTCTGTCTGTTTCCCCCCCTACCTTCCTGTCTGTTTACCCCCTACCTTCCTGTCCGTTTTTCCCTTCTATCTATAGGTCCGTTTTTCCCTTCTATCTATAGGTCCGTTTTTCCCTTCTATCTATAGGTCCGTTTTTCCCTTCTATCTATAGGTCCGTTTTTCCCTTTATCTATCGGTCCGTTTTTCCCCTCTACCAATCATTCTGTTTCCCCCCTCTACCAATCAGTCTTTTTCCCCCTTCTACCAATCAGTCTTTTTCCCCCTTCTACCAATCAGTCTTTTTCCCCCCTTCTACCAATCAGTCTTTTTCCCCCCTCTACCAATCAGTCTTTTTCCCCCCTCTACCAATCAATCTGTTTCCCCGCCTCTATCTATCGGTCTGTTCCCCCTCACTTTTTGATCTGTTTCACTCCCTACCTACTTGCCTGTTTGTTTGCTTTTCCAATGACAGTACCTTTTTCCCCTGTCCGTTCTTTTTTTGGATTTTTTTCTTATATTTCTGCTTTCCTACTTTTCTTTAAATTTAATTCGAGAATGTTCTAAAATTTGACACCGCTTCATTGGAACCGACAACGTCTAAACATAATTAATCAACTTTAAAATCCACCCCTCAAAATGAATTTCTCCTCGTTTAAAAAGCCTAACTTCTATGAAATAGATTATAAAATCAAATCGTAGAATATCATTATCCTTCGTTCCGACAATTTCAAACACAAACATTTAGAAATATCCCTTAGCTTAAATGTTTTTCTATTCAAATTTACGCTCTTTGTTATTATGTCACAACCTTTTATCCTAATCATCATTCTTTATGTTTCGTCTCCCTTCTCCCAGACTCTGTTCTGCCACTCCCTTGTTCAATCCTATTAAGTATACCACGCCGTGCTTTCCTCTGTTCCCATTTCCTTCTATAGTTCCTGTGAGTATCAGATTTTCTAAGCCCTCTTTCCTCATTACGTGTCCCAGAAATTTCAGCTGCCTCTTCCTGATGTTAAGTACAAGTTTCCTCTTTGTTTCCATTCTCTCCAAAACCACGTCTTTGCTCACATGTTCGGTCCACGGTACCATCAGCATCTTTATTTGGCTGACATATTTTTCTCTTCAAATATCAATATATTCAGTCTTAATAAACAAAGACGTTAATATATTTTCGAGAATGACGGACGATTTACGCTTATGAGTTGCTAAACATATAAGAGCGTTTATACACGCGTTACTCTCGCAAAGAATGTCACAAGTAGAAATAGATTTCTGTTTATTTCAGTGAAAATTAAAATTATCAACCGTTGATATAATACAATTATAGGTTATATTCATTATTGTTTTCTGCGGGATTCAGTTCAAATGACTCTAGGTAACTTTTTAAGAGAGTTACCTAGAGTCAAACTTTTGTTTATAGATTTTACGTTTGGCGTCAAACCATAAATTTTAATGGCGGCTCATGACTTAAACAAAGATAGTGACAATTGTATAAACGTGGAGTATTGGTTTTAATCTCAAAAACGAAAGTGCTCTCTTGTAACCATCTGAGCGAACTCTTTTTACCTTCCTTCGCTATTTTCTTCTGTACAAACTGAACGTTGTCTCCTAGATCTTTGCAAGTGCAGAGACTGTTTGCTGTCAACGTCTTATCAAACACCGAATCATTGATTCAGTTGGCGGATTTCATCCGATGTATTCACCTTGGCATGGCTTCTGCGTCAACACAATTGAGTGTTGATTTTCAAAATAGAATTGTGCAATTTTTGTTCGTTATTGAGCTGTTAGCTTATTCATAATAAAATTGCAGAGATTTGACTTTCTAAATCTAACAAAAAAAAGAGAAAAATATAAATTCTCCAACATTTAAATAATCAAAACCCCGTCGCAACTTTTGGAAAAACCTGTATGAGTTCAGATGTGTACATGAGAGTTCTTTTTCTGACATGTTTTCAGGACGTTGGCGATCACGGTTCTCCGCAACATCCTACCCTTTGTAGCTCTTAGTAAATTTTGTCTTTTTGTTATCGCTCCTAAAGCCTTTTCTGGCACCCATTTACACATGCTCTTGAGCTCGGTTATGCAATGCTTTCATCTGAACCTCTTATCTCTCCTGAATGTTTCAGATTTGGCTTCATTATATGCCCTAGAAATTTCAACCGTCTTTTTCTGATGTTAAGTATACGTCGTGGTTGCATCGATTTTTCTTTAAAGCTTCGTTATTGCTCGAATGGCCGATCCATGGCATTCTCATCATCTTTCTGTAGAGCCAATATGTGAATTAAATGTATTTTTTAAAAAAAACATAGGTAAAAAAAAAGAAAAACTTCAAGGTTACTCCAAAGGCACACTTCGCCATGCAAAAGCAATAGGGGGAAGCAGGCTTGAATCATGCCGGACGGAGCACCTTTTGTAAGATTACTCTAATATCATGTTCCTTAGACGAAAATAAATCAGTATATATATTTTTTAATTAAAGGGTATCCAACAAACAATAGGTGATAGAATTTTTCGGATTAATAAATTAGAAAATCCCTTAATTCTTTAGAAATTGCTTTGTTTCAGTTTGGATACGAAACTGCACAGATAAGAATGCTTCAGGACTCTTTGAAGAAATTTTCCCTTAAAGGCACGATTCGACTTTGATCGATCGGCAAGCCCCTTCGTCACCCATTTGTTCTAAAGAACATTTTCTCCAATATTCAAGCCGGTAGAAGAAAAATAAAGGAATATACCGTTTAATATATAAACCGAACCTCTACTCAAATATGGGTATCCACTAAAAATAATCTTATAAGTGATAATATCTGTCTTATTAATAAGTAAAAAAGTCCATTACTTCTTTACAGAAAGACACACACACACACACACACACATATATATATATATATATATATATATATATATATATATATATATATGAGAGAGAGAGAGAGAAGGTGTATCAAAAACACTTTTACAAACTTCAGGCCGATATCACTGCACCAGATTAAAGACAAAAGACCATATAAACATATTAGGTTTTTTAAAAAAAAGTTTACAGTAGATGGCGCTGTGTTGCTATGTAGACTAGGTTACATTTGTCATTCGTGTAGATTTGTGGCTGTCTTCAACGTTTCATGTGTAATAGTGAGTTAACCGGGAAGTGTTCTGTTTAATAATGCTAGGATATTCATATCGTGAGCAGGCAGATTTACATTCAGCTGACGAATGGTATCTAACTGTATCGGATTGCGTTTCGAAACCGCAGGCAGCCGATTCAACCAAAATTTGCTGGTGTTTACCGCCGCGTTGCTGAGAGAGGATCTGTAGCATCATAAACGATCGAGGAAGACCGAGTAACCTAGTCTATATGGAAACTTCGCTAAAAAAAAGCATACCCCGATTTAAAAAAGGACCCAAAGTTGATTAAACAAATTTTATCGTCTAAGTGTTTGTTATTATTAAGAAAAAAGACCAAAGTATTTTTTTAAATATTTTTTTAAAAAATGAATCCTTTCTAGCACGTCCGAAATTTTAGCTAAAGTCTTCATTTTTTTTTTTTTTTTTTTTTTTTTTTGAGTCATCAAAATTGATTTAATCTCAGTCATGTCAGCCATTATTGACTGTTTTGTAAAAAATGTGAATTTCTCCGTTTACATATCTTGCAAAATTGAAATTTAATTTTTCAAAAGTTGTTTTAGAATAATTAGAAAATTTAAAATATACTTAATGTAATTTCAAACAAACATTACTTAATTTTTTAGTAGAAAAAAATTAGTTGGAAATTAGAGAATCATGTCTAACAGATGATTGGTTTTGGAGGTGTCAATTGACGTTCACTTCAAACTATCTACAATTAACGTTAGGGCAATTTATCGGATGGAAGGGCAGAAGAGACAGTATCTTTAATTTTTAAGTGGACCAGTTTATTTAGCTATAAATTAATTCTTAAAAATTAAATACTTTCAAAGGTCTAGAATTTATTGATTTCTTTTAGGTCCTTTTTTTAACGAAGATATGTCCAAACCCTGCACTGTTTTCGTCCCTAAAATTGAATCCAAAAAAGAGAAATGAATAATTGCGTCATATCTTTCATTGAAAAAGAAAAAAGTTATATTTAAAAAATGAAAAGAAAATATTTAGTGAAATATGTAAAATAATAAAAAATAAATAAATAAATAATAAATAAATTTTGAAAATGCGACGATGATGGTCGGTCTCTTGGAGATTTTTTTTTTTTTTTTTCAGGAGAAACAACTCAAGCACATTATTTCAGATTCGTGCTTCTGTAATATATTAAAAAAAAATATTGTAAAAGTACACTGTTTTGCAGATTGTAATAAGCTTTAACATTTAACATCTGTAAAATGTACATATTTCAATAACGACATTTCCGGCGCGACACTTGGCTTCAAATTTAATTTTAAAATATTTAACAACTTTATCACATTTTGCATTTAAAATTGAAAAAAAAAAAGAAAAGAATTCTTGGCAAAATTCATTTTTCATCGAAAAAATGTTTTGGCTTCAGGTAAAAATGTCCTTAATATATATTATTCTGAAAAGAAATTAAAACCGTTTTCTTTAATAAAATAATGTCAAAGTTTTATTGGGTTTTGTATTTTAAAATTCAGAGCTAAAGATTGGATAGAACAGTTCATCGATTTACAAAAAGTCAATGATTTATATTCATCAAAGACTTCTGTGATTAAAAAAAACAAAAACAGAAATTTACAGTTTGGGATTTTCATGTTTTCGTAAAATCAAGTTGTGATGGGGGGGTAAAAGATTGAAAAAAAATATCATGAATTTCTAAAAAGCAAAGATTTCTGAAATAGTGTCATTCATTTTATTAATAAGTTCTGAAAGTTTCGTTAAAATCCGACAATTATTTGACTTTTGCAAGAATTTCCAAATTAATGTGTTTTTAACCGAAAAAATCATGAAAAAAAGACTAATGCTGAATATTTTACACAAATTTTAAGGTAAAAGAAAAGCAAGATTTTCAACAAAAATTTCAAACATTCTAGAAAAGAATAAAAATTTCAAAAAAATGATCTAAAATACTTTGGTCTTTCCTCTTATAACTTTTTCACGCAAAAAGTTTGTTTTTATTAAGTTTGGGGCCTTTTTTATCATGCTATGCTATTTTTTCGGAGATTATTGAACATAGCTAGTTTATATGGACACTCATTCTTGGTTTGGAAGGAATAACCCGCCCCAAAATTTGTAAAAGGTTTTTTGATACACCCTGTACACACACACACACATATATATATATATATATATATATATATAAGGTTGGTGCAAAAATAATGAATTTTTAACATATTTTTAACGTCAAAAACGTCATTATTTTTGCACCAACCTAATATATTTAAAACAAAATTATAAAATAAATATGTTATAAAATCACTACAAAAATAGCCATTTTTTCAGCACCAACGGTGTCTTATCAAGTGATGATGTTGAAAGGACATTCAACATCATCACTTGATAAGACACCGGAGGTGTTGAAATAAAATGGCTATTTTTGTAGTGATTTTATAACATATTTATTTTATAATTTTTAAATAAATAATTATATCTTCTCTACTGTGTATTGAGCACTCTTTTAAGAATAGTAATTGTTGGGTATTGCAATCATTCCGTATACACCAATTATATACTTGGTTATATATATATATATATATATATATATATACACACACAATGAACAAACTTCACTTGGCAATCCTACTTTCCACGCTTGTAACAGGTACAATCCATTCCTATACGATTCGCAATGGCAAGTCATAAAATATTTGAAACTCTTTACTGAAAAGATTTCCAACATAGGCTTAAATATTGTTTTTCTGCACGTTTACGTTTACGGTTTCTGATTTTCTCTTTGATGGAAAAAGGAAATACATTTTTGGGAGAGCAAACCTAAATTTTGAGAAGTTATCCGAGAAAGCGAAGAAAATAAAAAAAGACAATAAAAATAAAAACCGCTAGAATGAACGTTATATGAATTATTATTGCCCGTTTGTTATTGCTAATGTTTATTTGATATTTGTTGGGAGCCTATTTCCAAAAAAAATAATGGTAGGTCAATTTTAAAGGACGCAAAATCCGGCGATATGTAGACTACAAAAGGCAAATAAAGAAATTATGATTCCTTTAGCTTTCTTTCATTACACGAATTTCGCGTGCATATATCGATAATATATTTTCCAAACCGTTTCCTTCATCTGTGATAACTTAGACCTGCAGAAATTTTATAATCTATCTTATCGTTGAATTATTTCCAAGTTCAAAAGTATGCCTTATAATCTGATGAGTACAGAAACGACAAAAGAATGATTCACTGTTCATGATCATTCTGCATTCAGAAGTATTGCGAGAAGAGGAAAAATATAACTTTCCTCTTCACTTGACATGAATAAAAAGAAATTTAAAAAAACCCGGAAAAATTGCAATGCATTTTTATTGTAATTGTGAAAGAAAGAAAAGAATATGAACACTGCAATCACTGGAATGGTTTATCGATGCGGCCGGATAAAAATGAACAATGTTAATAATATTCGGTTGAGTCCAAAATAATTTTGGTTTTTATTTATCAACATTATTCTATAAAAAAGCAAAAGTCATAACATTTATCAAATTATTCACCATTATTTCAAATGACTTGTTGTCGCTTATCAGACAGCTATTCGGTGAGTGAAAGATTTCGGTGAACTCTGTTTTTTATTTGAGAAAGGTTCCACGATCAAAGCCTTTTTCAGCGATCATATATACCACGATATATATATATATATATATATATATATATATATATATATATAATTAGGTTTGTGCAAAAATAATGACGTAATAATGTCGTTTTTGACGTTAAAAAATACGTCAAAAAACGACATTATTACGTCATTATTTTTGCACCAACCTAATATACATATATATATATATGTGTGTGTGTGTGTGTATTTAGCAGTAATCCTTCTTTCATGCACATTTCTTTGAATATGACAGACAAGGTGCTTTGATTTAGTTTTATACATGATCTAATAATTATTTTCTTTTCTGATGATAAATTATATAAAAACTATCCGAATGTTCTTTTTAGCCGAGTGCTTTCAGCTACACATTTAGCCATTTTCAAGGTTGAAATATATTAACTGATTTGTTTATTATTATTTTTTTTTTAGCATGTAGATGATGCTACTTGTGTTGTCCACAAGTATGTTACGAATAGGGCCCAGTAGGTCTCCATGAATATTTATATGAGATCTAATTGAGCTATGGTCAGAAAGGTGTGAAGTGAGTCTTCGTGCCAAACATGTTCGCTCGCATAAAAAGAACATTCACACAGTTTCTATATCCTCGTTAGAGGCCCCATATTTTCGGCCTTGTTCCACATCTAAGCTACAAAATCAATATAATTTATCATATAAAAAAATTATTAGATCACTGTGAAATTGTATATAAAGAACTAAATCAAAGCACCTTGTGTGTCGTATTCCAAGAAATATATATATATATATATATATATATATATAATCATTTCATCACAGGGAAAGCGAGAATGCCACGAGTACTCAAGGGTTACATAGACTGATGTTGAGAGAAAAGACTGAGTGTAATGTAGATTGAGAAAAGGACAAAAGATGAACAGGATTCATGAATATAGGCGATGGCGATTGACGTTACATTCAAACTTTTGAAGAGTGCCTTTATCAGTGAAGCAAGGAAACAGAATGGCGTTCCACGGCCGAAAGTGTTCGAGTAGAAGTGGTGCTTACATTTAACTATTTAAACAGCAGTCGGGTTGGACCTAAATTCCAATCTAATAGCACGCTTAAATTCATTTAGTCGAGACACCAGGGAAAAAAGTTAATCAGGGCAGTAGCCATGAAAATATTTGTAGAAAAGACAGAGGGAAGCCACGTCGGTGAGAAAGTAACTGAATCGGGATGCCAAGTCAAGATCGATTACATTACACAGTCTTCTTCAGATTTTATTAAGAACGTCGAGATGAATAGCAGGGGTGCCATACCAGATGAATAGTAGGGGTACCACAGCAGGGGTTCCATACCAGATGATAACAGGGGTACCATACCAGATGAATAGCAGGGGTCCCATACCAGATGAAAAGTAGGGGTGCCATACCAGCAACATTCAAAGCACCAACTAACGGTAGTTATTTAAAATGCAAAAATTGACGCTGACGAGAAAAAATTAGCACGATACAGTGACCCAACGTTTCTTGCAGTAAATGCAGCTGTTGATTCGATGTAGTTGTGCCACTTCAAGTCTGTGAAAAGGTAAGGCAAAGAAGGCGCAGCGTGTTGTTCTCCAGGAATCATATATATATATATATATATATATATACAGAAAATAAAAACAATTTCCTCAAGACGATCAGTAAATGATTACATCCGGAAATCAATATATGCGTAATTTCCAAAATAAGGCGTGCATCAAAGGTATTCATAGGCTATATAAATATGTTCTGTATTCTCTTTGTGAATTTAATTTACACAGGTCTTCCGTTCGAAGGCAAGTAATTTCCTCGGATAAATTATACTACCCTTCTTGCAAGATGAACAGTAAGAGTCTGACGAAGGCGTATTGAAAGTATTAAATTCTGATCTTTTGCGCTACAGAAGTTGTCGATTAGAATGATTCTACTGACGTTGTACATCGCCTACAGTTGCTGCTGTTGCAGTAGAAGACGTGGATAAATAACGGTCTGTACTTGAATAGCTAAGTATTGCTTCCACACAGCCCAATGGCTAGGGTAAGCTGTAACTTACGCAAAACATCATTATATCAGGGATTAGAAGTCGTTTGTGAGTGAATGGTAATGTTAGCCGTTTCCCTAAAGCAAAACTTTCGGTATTTGTTGAGTGAGCAGCCATTGATACTATAAATTGGAATTAAAATCTTTCTAAAAACAATTTTTCATGAAAATTCGTTTTCTCCGGTGTACGCTAATTGCTCTTCCCAGTATTGATGGGAGTTTCCTTCCTAACCTTTTGTTTGAAGTAGTGTGGAACATCAGAATATTATATCATTATTATTATTATTATTATTATTATTATTATTATTTTCTTTTCCAGTTGGATGTCATATGCATTTTAGTTGTTGTTGAGGTTGTCAAGTGATGTTTCTATTAGGTTGGTGAAAAAATAATGTCGTTTTCTCACATAGTAACATATGTGAGAAAACGACATTATTTTTGCACCAACCTAATATTACTTGTTCTAGTTCTTTGGATTTTGTAGCGTCAGTCCGCGAGGTTTGATGTAGTATTATCCTCGCTAAGACCTACGGGTTACCTTCGCTGCAAGACATTTTGAATTATTGATCCGAGAAATATGCGAATATAGTCAAGAATGTCATACACCATTTCTCGGTCGTGTCAGCAAGTGATTTTCAATTGAATTAAATAAGCATCTCTCATCACTCCATTCGCCATTCGTTCCTTCAGGTGGTCTATATATTGCATGTTGAAGGATCTCAGCTCGGCTTTGTCTGTCGGCCGGCGAATGCTAATCGTTTTGGTTCAGCAATGAAAGACTTCAAACTCAGAGAATTTTAACTTAATTATTTTTATTACTCATGTTACGTACATTATCTAACTATGCAGTGAGAGTCCCGACCCTCGTCAATGGGGAGCGGTTTTGGAATCGAAAGAGAACACGTCTACATTTTAACGGGTAAGAATCAACTCGCAGAATGCTTCTCCTATCTCTTTCCCACGCTAGCTCAGCCAATCAAAATCAACTTCATTATGGCTTACATCTGACCTCGTACATCAAATTCCCCTAAACATAATAGTCTGCAAAATTATTATTCAATATGTATCCGAACCACTGGAGACGTGCACGTAATGTCGCAACAAGGACTGATAACTCTTTACACTATTTACAATGTTCGGACTATTGTCCTCATCTTGGAATCCAGTACCTAGTCACAGCAGCAGTGAGCAGAAACTTGAAGAGTTGATTTACTGAAAGGAAATAACTGAAACTGTGCTATCCGGAAGAGGCATGGCGCGTGGAACTAGAACAGTCTACCTCGGTGGAGGAAATAAAGAGTTCGGCTGAAAATCTTAATCACCTGAAGAAGGGCGGAGCGTACAACGGCCAAAACGTCATGAATATGACAAGCAAAATGAGGACGAAAGTACGAACAATGAAAATAGTGTAAATAGTTACAATAACACCTTACAGAAATATAGACAGATAACAAAAGGTGTGTTTTAACTGTCAAGAGCCAGATCTCTGAATGACAGTATTCCATATTAATTGTACGCTTAATATTGTGAAATTTGAAATACCTGTTCAGGATGTATTCATTTTATTTTCAGTTATATATATATATATATATATATATATATATATATATATATATATATATATATATATAGCCTTAAACAAACGAACGTCATACCTAAGGTACCTTTCGGCCAACACTTTTTTAAAGGTATTCGTTGGCAATATTAAATTAGAATGAATACGAAGACATACTTAATAAATTAAATGATGAGGAAAAAGTGGAACTCGACTAAAAGACAAATTTTAATTACACAAAATTCAAATTGAACAAGGTGGGGTGAAAATAAATAAATGCCATGTCACTTCAGAACGTAAGTGATCCTTCTTCACTATATATTGATACCATTATTATCTGTGAATTGCCAGGAATATCTGGTGAAAATATTTTCGTAGTTTCCCGTTACATTCCCCACGGTCTTTAATTCAGATTTGCGCGTCTCCTAGAACCAAGGCTCTAGAGTTCAGTCTACCTTGTTATTTACCTGATAGCTTGAGGAAAGGTAATGTATTAATAACCCCCACAAGGCCATTTGTGTGAAAGTGAACGCAAAAGCTATACACCTTGCATTTTCCAAATCGGTTTGCTTTTATCTGCTGCACCAGCAGTTGGTTCTTTCAGAGATTTGCGCATCCCAATGGCCGCTGGTAAGTACACATCTGCTGCGTTCTCTATCTAATTACTTCATCTAATTTGTCATGCATATTTAGCGCTGTGCACCTGCAAAAAAAATTACATTCTGAAAATTTAATTGGCAAAAGCAATGAAAGCGTTAAGAATTTTATTTGCTATGTATTTTTTAATTCAGCGATACATAACTTATTTTTAAATTTTTAATTTTATTTTACTTTTGAAAATTAAAATCAGTGTTTTGAACACAAATCAATCTTTGCAGTATAAACAGGAAATTCAACATTTGTATAGATATATATCAATATCACGTTAGACTACTAAAATTAGTTGACTGTTTTTGTCAGTTTGCAAATGATCACCTAGTTGCTTCTCCATTGCATGAAGTTGAGGCTTTCCTAGTTTATTTTATTTCACTTAAAGACATAACTATCCTTAAATTGTGTTGTAGGATGAGGAATATTATTTTACAGGACAAAAATCACACTGAAATTATAGAGTAGATATTGGTTTGTTTTAGACTTTAGAAGGGCATAGTTCCGCTTTTACCTTTGACTCGATGGGCAGACGTCGTGTCCGCTTTTACGCTTGATTCGATGGGCAGATGTCCTGACCGCTTTTACGCTTGACTCGATGGGCAGACGCCCTGCCCGCTTTTACGCGTGACTCGATGGGCGGACGCCCTGCCCGCTTTTACGCGTGACTCGATGGGCAGACGCCCTGCCCGCTTTTACGCGTGACTCGATGGGCAGACGCCCTGCCCGCTTTTACGCGTGACTCGATGGGCAGACGCCCTGCCCGCTTTTACGCTTGACTCGATAGGCAGACGTTTTATTCTGGATTTGTAGATTATCCGATTTATACGTTGGTTTGCAATTATAATCTCTCTAACACCCCTGTGTATTGTGTTATTTTACCTTTTTGTAGATTATATATTCTACGTATTCACATCCCTGCCGATTAAGAAAGAATTTGGTTACTCCTTAAACCTCTTCTTGGTGTATTATTAACCTATTACCTACCATGTGCCTCATTTTGGGATCTGTTAAAATTAAACTCACTACATGTTATTCCTTGTATTTACATTGAATTGCTTACATACATTGCAATTGCAGAGGTATATTTTACAACACTTAGCATTTAAAGTTTTTGTTATTAGCCGTAAGAAGGCATTTTCTGTCGTAATTTTACATTTCACGGGTAGAAAAATGTCTATTTTGTAAAGTAGTTTTTTATTATTTCTGATCAATATTATTTTTTGATGTTTTATACACCTATATATTTGATGATCTAGTTTCTATAAAAACAACAATAGTAACTACTGAAATTAAACATAAGGAATAAAAAAACACCTAAGACACCTGTCTGGCAAAAAATGCGTATTAAAAAAATTGGCATTTAATGGGTTAAGGATCTTTACCTCTGAAAGATGTGCACAATACAGGTATATAATCTGTCAATACAATTAAAACTCGATAAGTTTAAATAGCTAACTCAAATCTCCTTGAAGTTTAGGTTATAGCCATCAAAGTGTATGTCATTCTTCTGAATTTATTAAATGAATACGGGTGTCCTCAAAGATCCTCGAACCTACTTTTTTCATTTTTCTCTGCGACCCACCTAATGATTGATTTTTTACGGCTTATCAACCTTTGGCATAAGATATTGTAAGAATTGTTTTGAGTCAATAATACTTTACTGATACCGGTCCTACTAACTAACATGGGAGAAGAATAGTTAAATCCATACCTTTGCCAAGGTTATTTGCTCGTAAGTGAATATGACGAACCCAATTGGAAATGGGACTCTGCTCCAACAATTCTAATCCGTTACGACATCCCCAAACTTACAATACATGATATTCCCACGTGGTCACTCATCTAGGTAATGATCAGGCTGGACCTTATCTTTTTTGATCCATTGAGAACCTGTATTTCAAGACCTTCAGATGTCACCAGTTCCCTTCTCTCGATATGTGCTAATGACTTAACTATTAACTCTGGCGTTAATGAAAGTTTGATGGCATTGATGAGGTAAAATTGACAGCTGATATGGAAAAATTATGTTCAATCTTTTGTTAACTGGGACAAAAAATGTCCTGTTATTTTTATCGCTTTAAAAACGAAAGCGCTCTTTTTTAATCATCTTAGAGAACTAGTTTTCCTTTCGATAAGAATTGCTAATGCTAACCTTTATAAAGTGGAAAGGTTATATTGAATCAATTGCTAAGTCTGCTGCCAGGAAACCTTACCCAGTGTATTGTCCCAGACAACATTTCACACCAGAGTGTGTCTTAATTTATTTAAGCCTGCCTTTCATCCGTTTCATTGAGTATTGTTGACAATCTGCTCTGGTGTTTCTGCTATATATCTACAGATTATTGAAAACAATCTGTAATGTTATCGGTCGCGACATGACATCTTCAATTTCAGACCACATTCCTTGGATTTTTCTATAAATATTTTCATGGTAACTTATCTGACGATCTTTACTATTCGTTTCCCCAACTTCTGAAATTTAAACATAGGAGAAGATTGGCTGCCAGACTTCTCTATTTTATTAATCAAATCTGGAGATATCACCGTAAGCTGTATGCTAATAGTCCTATCTCACCTTTCTCGCTTATAGAATTCCGATTTCTTTCTCTATTGTCAGTTACGATCTTCTAAAATGTAAATGAAGCGTCAATCGAGCTCATCTGGAATGCTTTTCTTTTTATTGTCTTCACTATTCAGCAAGGTTCTCTGTTTCCTTCACTCTTAGAAACCCTTGTCGCTCAATGGCTTCATTGTTTTGTTTGGTGTAAAATAATTAAAAAAAAATCACTTCATAGTCAATTCATTTTGCTATATGTTATGACTATTTTATAGCCAGTCATTTTTTCTACTTCCCTGTGTAATTTTGTTTATTAGTAAATTAAGTAAAGATACGTGCATCGACTGAAAAGTCTAACCAAGATCCTCTCATAGAATGTGACAAAATGTGGCTTATTTTTCACGCACTTTGGATTTTGGGGTCCCATTGGTGAAGATGATTTTATCTTGTTCGTCAGAAAAGTCAACAAAAGCACGTATGACGTCATCATCATTAAATTAGTTGTTCTCAGCCAAGTATTTTCATATTGGGAAACAGATGATGAATGGGGCCAAATCTAGAGAATAAGGTGGGTGATCAACCAGTTCAAAGTTACAGTGACGTAAAGCAGCCAATGAAACCAAGGACCTGTGTGCTGGAGCATTGTCCTGATGATACAAGACCACTTCCGTTAGTTTTTCTGAGTGTTTGGTCTTTATAGCGTTTTCGTAACTGCCTCCGCAATTTGATAAAGTACTCAGCATTGACGGCGTGATCAATTGAAGATAGTCAATAATCACAATACGTTTTTCATCCTGAAAAAACCAAGACCATAATCTTCCTTGCAAAGGAAGCCTCTTTCTTTGGAACAGGTGAGGAGGGGTGTTTCCACTGCGTGGATTGTCTCTTTCTCTCTAGCTCAATGTGATAAAGACAACACTCCTGGAATAGGAAACAGTCAAGGAAACTACTTGGATCTGCCTCAATGTTAGATTTTCCTTTGATCTGATCAGCTGGTACGCTTTTGATCAGGTGCCAAAAGCAGGCACCAAGCAGAAACCACCGTCATGCTAAGTTCATTACGCAGAATCTTCTAAAATCTCTCAAGGAATAACTACATCCGCGTCCTGGGTATAACGATAAGCTACGTTCAACAGCAAGGCATCTGATCAGGTGGTTTTAAAGTGCTTGGAAACACCTCTTAATTGCAAGCGTTACCAGGTCCACCCTGAACCGGGATTGTAGTACCTGCTAGGGTCCCAGCTATGGGTAAATAGTTGACACCCAAACTTGTGTAAAAATTGGTTTCAATACCAGAAATACTTTGTAATAAAAATATTAGCAGCAATAATTTTGGAAGAAAAAATTATTATGAGCAATAATTTATAAAAAAAAAAAAAAAGACCAGTAATACAAGCAGCTATACATTCTTTGAAAAAAATATTACCAGCTATAGATTTCTTCAAGGAAAAATATTTCCAGAAATAGATTTTTGAAGAAAAACATTCCCAGTAATAAAAATTTTGTCGGCATTAAATAACACCTTGAGGTTGATATACCGTAAAACAAACCAAACAAAACGCTCAGTGAATATGCTAATAGCATTGGCTGATTTATAGTCAAACGCCTGTCACTATCTGGACTTTGGGTCATCTTCAAAACACTTCCTTCGCCTACTGAATGCACCTTCTCACTTTTGCACTGTTGATAAAACGGTAGCGTCATCACCTAATGTTACAACACATTTATATATCACAACCACCCTTGAACCATTCGATTTTAAGTCACTCAATAATACATCCATCAAAAGAGTTGAGGACTTCAAATATCTTCGATCACACATAATAGTTTCCCCAAAAGACTTCAACATCCATAAAGCTCTTGCATGGGATGCGTGTATGACATTTCACAAGATTTGGTGCTCGAACCGGCCATCTTCCTTAAAAGTCCAGACCTTTAGAAAATTGATTAAACCAGTCCTACTGTGTGGGTCAGAAACATCATCTGTTCGTCTTGAAAGACGACTGGATGGAACATATACAAATCTACTTAGAAAAATCCAGAACATCATTTGGAGATCCCATGTAACGCTTAACAAAATTTTCAAAGAACTGAGAAAAATCTCTTAAGCTCACATAAAGACGATTACAGTTTGCTCGCCACTGCCACCAAGCGGACAGGGAAATTGTCTCATCTTTACTCCTATGCCATTTTTTTGGGGAAGTGTCTTCTCACGAATACTTTCTCAGGTACCATAGCTGGAAACTGGGGGTTGGAGATTGGCGTTCTGGGGACAGCAATATAGGATCGAACAGTGTAGAAAGGTATTGTCAATGGAGTTCCGACTAACCACAGGGAGGTCAAAAGATGATGATGATGATAAATAGTGCAGTCATGTCGACATGAATTTCCCTAGAGGCTACATCCTTTTTCTACAGATATTTGATAACACAACGATGCCAAACATTTTAGTCGCTACTAGTTACTTTTGAAGTCTTTTTTGAATAGTCCGATGCCAGCTTACCTGTAATGAAACAATGCAGTTATTAATAAGAGTTGAAATTAATGCAGTAAAGATTTCACAGCTTTAGCATCTCTCGATCATATTCAGCCAATGAACCTTTCAGCCCACCTTCATAGTGGTCCGTCATTATGTTATCAGTCTCGCTTGTTATTCGACTATGTGAAGTGTCTTCATGCAAAGTACCAGTATTATTGACAACGTACAGTATTCCTAAAGATACGTGTTATGACCATCTTGTGTCACAGCAATTCTCTCTCTCTCCCCCCCTCGTTTATTTATTGTCTTCAATCATTAACAGAACACTTACGTTTTTGTTTGTCTGCCCAGTCTACACTTTTTGTGGCGATCTTGCGCTTAATGTCGTGAGTCACAGAATGGGGTTTCCATGCCAACTGGTAATGACCTAGAAGCGCTTGTCAGTACCTACAGTTTTATTTGCAGAATAAATTATAGACTTGTCTGCAAGAAATCGACGCACTTCCCCAACGTCTTAAAGAAGACGCTGCAATAAATAATTTAAACAGAAACTGCTCAAATAAGTAAAAGACATAACACAGTATAAACGGAAATAAACGCTGACATTTTGATCGAAGGAAGTCTAATGAATTGAACTCATATTTCCCTGGTTTGGATTATAGTACGAACTAATTTTAGTCAATATAATTGCCATTCGATGTGCGATTATTGGTACAGTATAACCCGGATATGAGAGAAACCCTGATATAAGATAGATTTTCTCTGGTACAAAATTAGAGCCATACTTACCTAAACAAAATAAACCAAACCCGGATATAAGAGAAACCCGATATAAGAGACTTCTTCTCCGGTCCCGACAACTCTCTTATATCCGGGTTACACTGTATTATAATTTTTCGCAATTTTACATATCCCATTTCTGGTACTATTTAAATTGACTTGTCAGTTCGTAAAAAATAGGAAAAATTTTGGCGGCGAGGGTATATTTTTTATAGATTATCATTCATTTCAGCTTTCTAAAGAGAAGACATTTGTTAGAATCGAAAATTATTGATGTGGTTATCGTATCCATCCTGTAATTTAAATGCAACGTCAATCGCCATCTTCTATCATCTTGAATCCCGTTCATTTTTTCTTTTTTCCGCAATCCCTCCTTTACCCAGTCATTTCCATTACCTTCACTCTCTCTATAACGCTCTCCCAAACTAATAACCTTCCTGCCTTGCTCGGAGGGAAATGAATAAGAATAAAACCGGTTATGTTTATATAGCGAGAGAGGAAAAGTTAAAATTTAAGTTTATATTTCTAATGTCCGATGTGTCTTGATGTGCCCATAACCGTTTTAATTAAGCTTAGAAACGTTGTTTTATTTTGGTTATTACTGACGTTCTTTTTAAATTTCGCCAAAAATATCTTAATATATGAAGTGATAAAAGGTTGTTTAGATTGATATGCACTAAGGGAGAAAGTATGAGAGAGAAAGCTATATAAATATATGGGATTGACATGGGCTGAGTGAGAAAGCAATATAAATATAGGGGATTGATATGAACTGAGTGAGAAAGCATTATATATATATATATATATATATATATATATATATATAGGTTGGTAATATGGACTAAGTGAGAAAGCAGTATATATATATATATTTATATATATAGGGGATTGATATGGACCGAGTGGGAAAGCAGTATAAATATAGGGGATTGATATGGACCGAGTGAGAAAGCAGTATAAATATAGGGAATTGATATGGACCGAGTGAGAAAGCAGTATAAATATAGGGAATTGATATGGACCGAGTGAGAAAGCAGTATAAATATAGGGAATTGATATGGACCGAGTGAGAAAGCAGTATGAATATAGGGAATTGATATGGACCGAGTGGGAAAGCAGTATGAATATAGGGGATTGATATGGACCGAGTGGGAAAGCAGTATGAATATAGGGGATTAATATGGACCGAGTGAGAAAGCAGTATAAATATAGGGGATTGATATTGACCGAGTGAGAAAGCAGTATAAATATAGGGGATTGATATGGACCGAGTGAGAAAGCAGTATGAATATAGGGGATTGATATGGACCGAGTGAGAAAGCAGTATGAATATAGGGGATTGATATTGACCGAGTGAGAAAGCAGTATAAATATATGGGACATCCGAAAAGGAATGCATCGGTTAAAAAAGAGAAGGACAAAAGTGGAACGGAGAGATTAAGAGATAGGGGTATGGAGCAGTATAGGGACCTACAGAAAAAGAGCCTTTCGCAAAGATATAAATGAATGAACCAACACAGAGAAAGAAAATGGATCGACTTCAGAGAGATAGCAAAATACGACTTGACATCGAGAAAGATAGAAAAGTGTGAACCAGTGATTGTGGGAAAATATAGACTGAGAGATAAAGAGTGGGAATGGGAAAATAGAAATGTACCGCCTAAGAAAAAGAAAGATGAAATGTATGGGTCGACCGAGAGATAGAAATATTTGCTTTAGCAAACAAAACAGATTAAAAAAAAGTCTGAAGCAGTGGTTGCTTGAAAATAAAAAGAGTGAAAGAGAGAAAGGATTAGTGAAGAAAATGTATTGCTGACGAAATGAAAAGGCGGGTAGAAATGGATTGACTGACTGAGAAAGGGGTAGAATTTATATACGTTTTGACGAAGAGAGAAATATAAAATTATGCACAAAGAGAGAGAAATGTAGAACCGACAGAGAAAGATATGTATGAACCAGTTGTTGAAAAATATAGATTGAGAGAGGGAGAGAGATAAGAGACTGAGAAAGTCAAGTAGAAAGTTACCGACCAACTTAGGTAGAAATAGATGTTTTGATAGAGATAAAAATAAAAAGATTTTCACCAACAGACTGAGACAAAAGAAGTGACAG
>OZ010581.1:119634108-119674108 GCA_963932145.1 Acanthosepion lycidas | reverse complement strand
CATAATTCAAGCAGCAATTTAATCTTTCTTGTAAACGGTTTCTTGGCAAAGTTCTTCAGGCGAGAAACGACCATATAATTAATAACAAGTGTATTGACACCGGAGTAAATTACAAACTTTATAGGATGTTTTTTCTTCTAATTAAGAAAATAGTTTATTTGTATTATTTATATTTTCAATGATATTAGGCTATATTGCTGGAGCTTAAATATAATCTTAACTCTAATTTGTTCTGTGAATGCGTGCTTCTATATCAACTGCGACAAGTTCGAATTCAGAGAAATCTTGTTAGGATTGATATTTTTCCAAATATTTGTCGAATTGAAATATTTAATTCCTTTGAATTAATATTTTTACCGTAAACTATAAATGTCTGAGTAGGTGTCTCCTTTTGTTGAGCAGTGAAATTAATCTCTACCGGCCGAGACCTTGAAAGATTTTTTTTTTTTTTTTAAGAATATATTTCACCATAGGAAACTTGTGTTACGTTCCTAATGTGAAAAAGCCACTTTCAAGCCAAGTGCCGCTTACTGTTGAGACATATGATGTTGAAACAACAAAAGATACCTCACTTACCCTATTCCTGAATTAGATATATCTGGTTTGTGTGAAATAGGGTAAATGAGAATTACATTGTGTCGATGAATTGCTATGTTTCGGTGGTAAATAACACTCGGGTTGAAATTAGTTTATTATATTGAAAATAGAATGCAGGTTCGATTCTTGTTAGGAGCTACTTTTTACTTTATTTAAATGTTTAATCGCCAGATAGTTAGGCATAAATTTCGACGCTTAAAAATGCATATTCCGAAACATGTATCAAATATCATATAATACGGTTTTACAAAATACTGTTTTTAAATAATTTCTATTGCTTCAACATCGGTTAACAAGTCAATTATCCTCTATTCCCTATACTCTCAGAGGATTGATGATCATGGCTCTCTCCAATTTCCTGTCTTCTGTAATTCTTACCAATTATTGTAATTATACTACAATTCACAGCTCCTGTTCTGCCGTCCACTTGCACATGCTAGTGAGGTAGGTGGCTTGCAATCTACTTATGTCCCACTTACCATCATGTGAATGTTAAGTTCTCGAAACCCATTTTCCTCATAATTTATCAAAAAATTTCAACTCTTTTTTATTTTAAGTACAAGTATCCATTTTTATTTATATTTTCCTTACCATGTGAGTAACGATTAAGTTTTATGTATTCTCAGCATTATTCTATGTTTCTGTTGACTTAACTCTCCTCCTTAGCTAGACTTAAGTCTTCTCTCCTTGAGGAGATTGGCTCATTTTTTTACAGCTCTTCAACCTTTGCATGTTATTTAAAGCCAGAAAATATTTTTGATTGTAAGAATTTCTTTTGATGATAATAATGATTAATGTTTCTGTTGACTTAACTCTCCTCCTTAGCTAGACTTAAGTCTCCTCTCCTTGAGGAGATTGGCTCATTTTTTTACAGCTCTTCAACCTTTGCATATTATTTAAAGCCAGAAAATATTTTTGATTGTAAGAATTTCTTTTGGTGATAATAATGATTTAGGTGAGATAGGTTTTACTAATTAACCCATACCTGGGGGCAATAGGTGGATTCATATATTTTCCAGGGATATTTGCGCATAAGTAAATATAATGAAAGCAACTGGAATTGAAATCCGATTCTCTGATTAACAATTGAGAGGAACTATCCATTACACTGATCGCATATCCAAACATACAACACCTTGTATTTCCAAGCGATCACCTATTTATGTACTGTCCAGGCTTGACGTTGCTTAACTCCAGTGCTCGTAAAGCCTGTAATAAAATCTTTCAGGATATACTGCTATGTACGATGACTGATATTACATAGCAATTCGACAGTCTTTTCTTTGTGTTTATAACGAAATTTGCCGGTTGCGTAATAGATTGCTTAGCTTCAAATGGCTATTTTTACAATGGGACTTCTGATGTCAGAGTGATATATTCGGCACATAGACTGATCTATACCTATGTTTCAAAGATTATACAATGTCATTTAATAATAAACCATGCAAGCATCTATTTGAAATACGCGGAATTTTTTATCTATATAGAAATAGATGGGAACTATCAGCCTGTATTCGGAGACTGTTCGAAAAACAAATAAGAAAATTATGCATTTTTTTATTTTCTCGATGAGCACGAATATCCGGAGGGAACTAGAAATCTTATCATTTACTATTGACAGTATGGATTGTAAATGTCTGTGAAAAAAACTGTTGTGAAAGAGTGTGTGTATATATATATATATATATATATATATATATATATATATAGTTTCTTTTAAACAGAGGGAATGCTTATTTGCTCTGAATGTTATTGGGCTCTAGTTTTTTTGAAATTCATATTTTTTTCCCCTTCCATTCGTTATATTAATTTAATTAACGCGCTTATATATATTTTATATCCCAGAAAATAAACTTGATAAGGCTGGGACGAAACCGGTTGTTCTTTTTTAGCTTTTTAAAAATATCATATATAAACATACATATACATATACATATACATATATATATATATATATATGTGTGTGTGTGTGTGTGTGTGTGTGTTATATATGAAAAATTACACATTAAGTTTCTAAATAATAAAAATCTATTAAACAATAGACATGAGTTAACGGTTTTTTCCCGACATCATAAATTTTTTGTATTGAATAATTAGCATAAAAACAAACAATAAAATAATTTTTTAAATCCATAGTCCTATTAAATAGTTTAAATACCCTAAAAAAATAAGCCTTTATGAAGTTGTCAAAAAACAAATGTTACGGACTTTTTTTATATATACACAAAACCCTTTCAGAAAAAAATAAAATAAAAAAATAAATAAAGCTCCATAGACACGTAAACCAGACTAGGCGAAATCATCTTTAGACACCCTAATCTTACCCTGACTTGATATCTATGAATGTAGCTCTATACTGATACAAATTATTAACACCCTACACCCCTTTCTATTTAAACAATCGCTCTAGCCGTTACCATAGAAATTTTGATTTCAACAATGAATATGCTATTAAAACACATAAATTTCAGAAATAAGTTATTCCCCAAAAAATTTCGCTTGAAGATGTAACAGAGCTTACTTTAATTCAATTTAATTTAAATAATTATATTGAAGTTTTCGGCTCTTGTTTTGAAACATGAGAACTCTTATGTAGCGTGTTGGAATCATATTTTTAAATAAATAATTATATATATATATATATATATATATATATATATATATATATATAAAGATTTAAGAAAAAGCAAATATTTTTATATGTAGTGATCAATATTAAAATAATATTAAAAATAGAGCGTTAATGATATTACATAAGGAGATTACTTTTATGTATGAATTTTTTCTCGACGCCAATGTTTCTTGATAAAATTTCCAGTTTTCAGGGTTTGTGGTTATAAACGGTATTCCGTTATTAAAAGCATTTTAAAATCTCAACCACTTAAGTCTAAATTTTACTAAGAAATATTGATGTCGGGATAAAATTGATATTGAAATGTTAAGTAATATTTTCATGTTATATATGAGTGTGGGATATTTTTTTTCTTAAGTATTTCACCCCAATTAAGGCGATAATGCCACTAGAATATAGCGGAGTGATACATGGAGTGAAAGAGAATGAAAGAACCATAAGACCCTAGTGAGAAGAACAGTCAACAAATGAACAGGGTTTAAGAAAACATCTAAATCTTTTAAGATTGTAGTTGACAGGGAAGAAAGAAACCAGAAGGGATTTTCGCATGCGAGAAGTGTGAGAAAAGAAACTATTAAAATCGAAGTGAAAGTTGCGTCTAGTAAGATCAACTGTAAAATGGTGAGACCCTGTTGCCAATCAGGTAGCACTCAAATTCATGCAGCCGAGCTGCTAAGGAGAACAGATCATCAAAAAAGACAGCGGCGTAGCCATCTAACGACGGTTAGAAATGACTGAAGTTGAGATACCAGGCCATAGTCGATTAGATTATAGACTGTCCTTTTAATTTTGTTAAGAATCTCAAGATATATAGTCGGAGTAGCAGACTAGATATGGCAGTAGTTATTACTCTATTAAACAACAAAGAGATTTCATATCTCTCTAGTAGAAAATCCACACCTGCTTGGCTGATCCCACATCAGCATATATCTCCATCAACAGGACCTTTTTCTTCCCATCTATTAGAAAAAGCTTTCTAGGCCCTGGATTGAATGTCTACATCTGACAGTTGAATGATATGGGTTCACAAGGTTGTACATGTTTGGCTAGGACGCCAATACCAAAACATTTCAATATTTGTTGTGTCCCGTGTCGACACTGACTACAGTCCTTTAGACCCTAATGCCGCAATTACAGACTATATCAAACAAATGGTGTTTCCTTTTTCATATTCAATTTATACGATAGGCCCAAAAGTGGTAGTCTCGATTTTAGTTGGTAGCGGGGGGGGTGAGATTCAGGTGAACGCATGCCTTAGCATGGCTTAGCTTTTCGCCAAATGCGGGCTCGCCGCTCTCTGAATTCTGGGTGCAGAAAGCTTGTCGACTTTTCAAAATTCTTGTGGCCCTTTGTAACCTCGTGCTGTTTTAGTCTTATATCCAACACTCAGACAAAGTCAATCCATCACTGTCAGAATTTCACGCCCACTGGTCTTCTAGGCAATAATTTACTATCCTGGACAATTCTCTAACAATATTATTTATATATATATTCGTAGGTATAAAGTTAACATAATTACTTACCTAGTGGTGATAAAATCAATTTCAGCATCCATATGGGTGCTGTATTATTATTAAAGTAATTTCTTAATATTCTTTCTGAAAAATTCAAAAGCTAGAGCCATCTAAATTAAATAACAATAATAATGTTTGAATATCATCTAAAAGTTTTTAGCAATAACGTGGACAAAAAATTACCGGAGCGTTACAAATAAACGCATCGTCCGTGTTTTTTTTTTTGGGGGGGGGGTCTTTTTTCGTTTTTTGATTTTTTTTTTAAATAGGAGCTGTTGATCCAGATCTCGCCCAACTCGCTGTCACCATGACAATACTCACACTAACAAACAGAAAAATATCATGAAACGATTATATCGAATACGAAAATCAACATATTTTCCAAAAGGTTTTACCGTTCCACGTTCCCATGTTTTTGTATCTAATTAGGTTTTTGCTTTCGAATTAACTGTATTGCCAAAGATTTTAACGCTAAAAGCTATGAAATGAAACGTGACAGTAGACAACAGGTATTCCCTTAAAAACATCTTTTCAATAAATCACTACTTGATGTTGTCGCAAAAAGCTTTCTTATTGTTAATATATTTCGGTAGTTGTTCAGAACATCAATATGTATTAGTAGTACATTTCTTTAAATAGTTGGAAATATGATTTAAAAGATACAAGCTAATGTATTTGTAAATGAAACAGCATCTTAGTCTTTGAATTTTTTGCCAATTTTCTTGCTTCTGTAAATATTTCCCTCCTTCTCTCTCTCTCTCTCTCTTTTCACTTGCCTTTTTACATCTGTAGATACATCGTCTTTGTACGGTTACCGTACAGAGGAAATCGATGCAGTAAATGCAAGCCGAGATCACATTTTGACCCCGTCTGTTGGGTTCGATTTCAGACAAATGCAAGGCATTAATAACAGTGAATGTCATTTGGAAGAAAACTGTCTTCACAGAAGACAAATTTCGCTTTGGATTCCAGTGTCAGTTTTTTCTTAGTCTGCTTAAACTCTTAAATTTCTCTTATATATTAAACCGTTCCGTTTGCTAACAACTATATCTTCACTGATGGTTAGTCCTTCCTTCCCGCTTTTTGCCGCCTTGTCTATACATCTTCGTAAAACCAATGTCGTTCTACAATTCAGTCAGTTAACTCTTATACGTGATACACGCTTGGGCGATCATGTCTCTTTCGAGTCTTGATTGGCGAGGCAGAAGATTTTTACCTCAGTAATTTGTCGTTTCTTTTGGATGGTTTCCAATCAGGGTTAGAGGACCCTGTTTGTACTACCACTATTTAAACGCGATCTGGGGTGAAGAGACAGGGTATGTACGCGCAAGTGAATATAACGGATCCGAAGGGAATTCGAAACCGGCACTCTGATTTCCCATTCTGAGTCAATATCCATTGCAACACAATTTTCAAAAAGGCCGATTTCTCATATAAAGTAAATAAGGAATTCTACGACAGAGCCCCACATTAAGGACACGATGAGATACGAACACCGTGGGCTAAAGAGACCTTCAATAAATGCACTTGGACAATTACGGTTTGATAAAAAAGTGAATGTAATTTACTCGGATAAAAATGCATTGAAAATGCAAGCATTTTTATTAATATTATTCAATCATTACAAAAACTACTCAAGGTAGAGATTTATTAAATGAGGGCATTGCAAAGGTGTATAAAGATGACAAAGAAGGGGTATATTAAGATGTTATATCGGATAGATATCGATTAATCCTAGACTGAAAGAGGTTAAAATTATAATGATTGAGGGAACATTCTCTCAGGAGTCTGTTCCACAATGTAACAGTTCTGGGGAAGAAAATGAGTTGAGCTTCTTCTTCACCAATGGAATATCAAGGAATGATGATGATTCGACTCAGTGTACGTTGCATGTTATGGTTGGTCCTAGCTGCATATGTTCCGTGTGTTAGAACTAAGGAATTTAATTCGCTAAAACATACATTTTTTTCTAATCAGTTCACCCAAAGCAATGCGATAATGCTACTAAGACTCAAGGGACCTATTTGAAGTGAAAGAGAATGAAAAGACTTAAGAAGGAACCGGAAAAACAAGTCTAAACAAGTAACATTGGATAAATTTCTACTTCTTTTCAAAAGACCAGGGAGGAGTTCGAAACGGACGATAGGCGAAGCTATCTACTCCTATTCCGAAGAAAAATAAACAATGGATAAAATTTCAGAGTTCATGTGGAAACGTTAGAATTATAGAGGGTGATGTAGACTTTAGAAAGGAACCAGAAACCCAATCGTAAACAGGAAAAAGGAATAAACCTACACTTCTATTCATAAGAAGAGGGAGGCGTAAGAACCCGGCGATAATCGAACTGCTGTCATTGAAAATGATGAATGACTAGATAGGGGCTAGAAATATTATGTTTGTGGGATAGGAGCTATAGAGTGGAAGACAATTTATCACAAAGACTCACAAACGCGTTTGAAACATTAAAGTTGCTAAGTGAAAATTCGGCTGCTCCAGCCTAACTGTGGCAACAATACTCTTAGGTTGGTGCAAAAATAATATCGTTTTTTGACGTATTTTTTAACGTCAAAAAACGATATAATTTTTGCACCAACCTAATACATTTTCGGTCAGACCTGCCCCTAGGGGTCAGATACAAGGGGCAGATCATTTTCCTAGCATCGTTTGCGATGGATCCTCTATATGAATTCCACATGAGATATGGAGTGAACATGAGTCACAATATACGTTTCAGATAAGGGACCTCATGGAAACTATAACCGTTCATCATCACAGAAAAAAAAACTGGTCTCTGCTCAGTGGCGATGAAATATGACATCCTTGTTATCGGAGGTTTTTAATGTCCCTAGCCTGTGCAGAGGAGAGATGTCAGCTGGGTATTAAGTTGTTGGAAGTTATACCCATAAAACGTGGTACATATATATTTACAAATAATCTGAGGATGTTCTTAGGTAGATCGTTAATATGGGATATGTATTCTCTACGATTCTATTTGTATTCTATCGTTTTTTATCCTAACTTAGTACTGAAGACATGTGTGACACTAGAACTATATAAAGCGAGTTAGAACTATATAAAGCGAGTTGAATTTACTAGAACTATATAAAGCGGGTTGAATTTACTAGAACTATATAAAGCGAGTTGAATTTACTAGAACTATATAAAGCGAGTTGAATTTACTAGAACTATATAAAGCGGGTTGAATTTACTAGAACTATATAAAGCGGGTTGAATTTACTAGAACTATATAAAGCGAATTGAATTTACTAGAACTATATAAAGCGAATTGAATTTACTAGAACTATATAAAGCGAGTTGAATTTACTAGAACTATATAAAGCGGATTGAATTTACTACAACTATATAAAGCAGGTTAAATTGAATTCAAATCTAATTTCTATCTCGATAGTGAAATTTAAATCGAGCGTTTTGACGCTTGACGGCTAACGCGTTTCTTTACGCTAATATAGATTTTGTTCCCGTGAAATAAAACTGTTCTTTTGATAACGCCGGATCATTAGAGAAACCTCTCAAAGTAAAATTATTTACAAATTGCCTTATATATTTGACATATATTTTCTGGTGTAAATGATCGAAGAGGGTATTTTTATTGGTTGTGCAATTAGACAACTATAATTAGTTGTTTACAAGCCTAGTGAAAATTTAATAAAATCGAAGTTGTCTATTAGTGGCGGAGTATTTGACTACAAATATTACTTTAGGCGCAGGACTTTGGACTGAGGCATAAGAAGCGGGATATTTTTTTTTACTAGCTGTATACAGTCTATTTATCACTAATATTATACAGGCTTTTTATAAAAAAATTCAAGTGAAAAAGCGCGTAACCTGTTTCGGAGACAAACTGATTATTGACATACAATGGCTAAACATCAAGAAATAAAAAAATAGGTGTATCGTAGGGAGAAAAAATATTAGTAAAAACCTTGCTGAACAAATGAATATAATTATATTTGATTACAAACAAGTAAACACGAAATTTAGCTATTATTTAATTTTATTCAATAAAACCACCACAAGCATCAATAACTGCCTCTAGACGAGGTCAAAATCGACTGCAAGCTCTGATTAATTGGTCCATATTTATGTCAGACATTACTCGAACTATTGCAGCTTTAAGAGAGTCTTTGGTGTTATGAGGCTGTTTATTAACCTCCTTCTTAACAACTCTCCACACATAATAGTCTAGTGGATTGAGATCTGGAGAGTTAGGAGGGCAAATGTTGGGTGTGATGTGGATGTATAAACGGTCAGTCATCGGTTCTTGTGTTCGTAGAGCCTTGTGGGATGGAACCGAGTCTTGCTGGAATATGTAAGTGCTGCCGTTGCCGTTGCATATGTTGTCAATCCATGGCTTAACAACTGTTTCTAGAATCTCAATGTAAGCAGCAGCATTTACTCCAAGACCTTGTGGGAAAAAAAAGGTGTGGTGACATGTTATCATGTCCTTCATTGCTAACAACACCCAATACCATAACACTTGAAGGAAATTTTGTGCACCTCACTCTTGGCACCTCAGAAGCATCTTAACAAAGATATGTCATTTCTTCTGTTCATTTTTGATCTTGAGCATTTTTTTCATCTAAGAGAAACCAAATCACACCAGCTTCTGAAAGATTTTTTAGTTTGTTTAGAAGCCTTTTGGATCTGTTTTTTTTTTTTTTTTCAGACATAAATTGACCTTTCTTCATCAAGTAGGACTTTTATCGAATGTCTTCATAAACACTCCTTCTGTTTGTTTTTTTCAGACACATACACCTTTTTGGCAATTGACCTCATTGATTGACCTCGGTTTTCATCAATTGTCTTGACTTTCTTTAACAGAAAGTGCAGAATATCTTTTACGTTTTGATACAGACATTGGCGAACTGTCAGCGTCTTCTAACTCTTTTCGTATCTTGTGGACAAACGATCATGCAACTCTGAGGAAACGTGCAATATCCAAATCGCTATGATCAGCTTTTAATGCCACAAGAATACCTTTTCATTTCATTTGTTATCATAGGGTTTGCCATTCTTGATTTCTGAAAAATAAAAGTATTAGAAGTTAGTGGGAAGAAGTATTAATCTTAAATCTGTATGTCCTCAAATACCAGCCGCACCCTGTATACAACAAAGACAATGCATTGATCCCACAGTTCTCTGAGATCAACCTGGGATCGAGCTCATATGCAATATTAGCAATCATCGAAAAAGTACCAGATCCCAATACAGTAAATGAACTGAGAGAAAAGAGATATCCTCGGAATAGTCTGAATCCGGCAAACGCTAACGTCTTCAATACGAAAAACAAAAATACTTTCTAGTCGTAAAATGTAATAAGCATATGTATCACTCCTTCTACAAAATGTTTTATTTTTAGTCATAGGAAAATAATTGGGGATTATTTGCCTTAATGGTAACAGTATTCAAAACCAAGACTAATTATAGACATGTAAATATGAGTAGATATTAGAATAGTGTTTATTAGGACACCTCGAAGCCTTGCAATGGTTAGCAAGCTTGTCTCGCTAGAACATTTACGGCTGAATAGTGAGTTTGATCCGCACTGTGTGCTCCATACTTTCGGCCTTGTGCCACATCTAAGCTACGCTTAGAAAATCACAAGAATAATGTTTATTATATTATATACTTTGCCTGCTTCTCGGCCTAACGCTCTTCCCCTTCCCATCATCTGAACAAATCAAAAAATATCAAGACTTGTAGAGAATCTCTACGTTTTCAAAATTTTCAGCACTGATCCTATTTATTAGGTTAGTGCAAAAATAATGTCGTTTTTCTCACATATGTTACTATGTGAGAAAACAACATTATTTTTGCACCAACCTAATATATTTCATTATATGTGGTGACACTCCATTGCTGGTTGAGCCAATCCTTCAATAATGACTTCATAAAATTATGTTTTGTTGACTCTCATTATTCTTTGATATTTTTTTCAGATGGTATTTTTAAATGGTTATTCCAATAATCTTTTTTTTTGTTCTTGTACACTTCTCTTACAGAATTGGTATTTTCAAATTCAAACTATGTAATATATAAATTAATCAATATTAAAAAAAAAGACCCTGCCATATGGCATAACCTTTGCAAGGGAAATAACTAAATATATTTTTATTTTATTTTTCAGGTAAGTCAGTGCCACTTCTGATACGAATGGTACAATTCTCATACAGCTTTCTCGAACATTTGTAAGTAAAATGCATTCTTTTTCGCCCGTTATATATATATATATATATATATATATATATATATATATATGGTAATATGAAATATGATTTTTGACCTGATAAGGAGCCTCATTTGGCTTCATTTTGTTCTGAATGCAACTTTTTTCGTCTTTCTCTTGTGTAAGTGTTCGTTTCGTAATGCTCAATATATATATATATATATATATATATATATATATATATATATATATATATATATATCCGAGCTTGTAAAAATACATTTTTCTCGGAACAATACTTATTTCCGGTCAATTTATTACTTGTATGAGCTTAAAATTCAGACGTTTATCGATTATGAAGACTTTCTCTCATATAAATGACAGTCAAAGACTAGTAATTATATATATATATATATATATATATATATATATATATATATAATCAAGACAAGGACAGTATTGAGAAAATAGTACGACACATTGGAAAAAAACTTAGTCTGTCATACTATTACATATATATATATATATATATATATATATATATATATGACCAGGTGGAAAACGTCTAGATCTTCTTTATATTTGTGGATATTTTAAATCAAATAAAACTTATTTCGGATGTGTCTGATGTTTTTTATGAATTCTCTTGGTGAATAAGTTATGTTGTTTTATGTCTGTGGGTGAATCGGTTTATTTCAATGATGTTTTTAAGTGTTTTAGATCTTTTTAAGGTGTGTCGGTCTATAAAATCGGGTGATCATTTTGTTTGTGTGATATATACCGTACCTATGAACACTAATGTCTGTGTTTCAATCAACATAAATATGTTGGGCACTATTGTAAGTAGTCCATCACTAGCAGTGGTTTACCTATTTCACGAGGGTGCCAGTATTGTATTCTGTTGATTTTATAAAGGTTACCATTTCATTTCCAATCTCCGTTTTGGTTATTCCTCATTCAGTAAACTTTCCTAGATTATAACATTGTGTCAGATCTTTATTTTTGTGATATTTGTGGGATTTTCAAATCTTTTTTGTTCGATTTGTGGATGTTTCAGATATTTTAAAAATCTGCTTTTGGGTGTGTCAGGTCTTGTTTTAATTTTTATTTTTTATAGTGTGTCAAATATTACATAAGTTTGAGGATGCGCCAGATATTCTAGTCAACTAGATGTTTGTCAAACTTTCAAAATTTTCTCCTGTAAACACGGGAAACAAGGTTCACATAAGGCTCTGCAGATTCTAGCTAGTTTCAAAATTATTCATTTAACATTAAGGGTTTTATTTTCTTTTAACTTCCAAAAATATTTTGAAAGTGAAGTTCTATGTCGATAAGAAGCATTAGTAAAAGAGGAGAAGTAGTTATATGAACGATCTTTGAAATCGTTCATTGTGCTGCCGATACAAAATTTTACGATTCTCTTATTTTCTATCGAGGAAATACAACACATATACACAAGGGATTTAGTCAAGCATTTGTTAGACAAACGGCATTGGTTAGGATTCCTACAGTTACAATGGTGGCTACCCTTAACCAAATTAGAATTAGTGCATGGTTTTATTGTCAAATTGGTTAAGTGTTATATTGTTGTGCAACTTTATGATTTTCTCAAAATTATTAGTACAATTATAGCTAAGATTTAATATATTCCTACTGAAATTTTTCTAATGGAATTGATTTTCAAAAAGTGTTTGTCAATTAAATTTAGAAACTTATGTCCTTGCTTTGTATGAATTGGTCAAATGGAGGTGTGTACAGATTATATTTCTGTTTCTATTACGTCTCTTAGTACTGCTATTATATTCCAAAAACTGAATTTACTACTGATATTCTCACTATCCCTAAAACCTTATTATAGACAGTTTTTTTTTTCGAAGACCTCTTTGTTAGTAGAGTTTTAGCTAATCCGACGTTTTACAGAGGAAGGGATATGTCGGATTACAGATGGTGGGTGATTAGAATTTGGATGGATATAGATATAAATAGACATTGTTCTATAAAATATAAATAGACATTGTTCTTCATATAAGACTGAAAATTTTCAAGGACTGAATTTAATGTTACATCTAGAAAATCAACTTGTTTGATATTAGAACATATTTTCACATTAAGATCTAAACTATATTTTCCCTATGAATCTATTTCCTAAGCTTACCAACATTTTACCTGTAGAGTTTTACAATCATGAGGCCATCCTCCTTGTAGAGCCCTATGCTATCTAGGGTAAGATCTTCGTAAGCCTTAAGATTATATAGAATAAACAATAGAACAAAATCGGAAGATCCCGCAGAATCCAATGATCCCATGGAAATGTCAAAGTTATTGTCACAGTTTTTCACCCACTGTTCTTTTTCTGGGTGAGGACAGAGTACTTACAATTCCTAATGATGTTTAGATCTTCACTAGAAATATCTGAATAAACATTGGCAAATCCTACAGCCATTGTAAACAAGTCCTTGGATATTGAAAGGTAGACATCCATTATATGAAGGTGGATGAAGGTGCAGTTGTTTTTATTTTAAACCAGTTAATGACTTCAGTGGTTCCCATGCATTGAGTAAGTCCAAGGTGATTTTTTTGATTTGTTTATTTACACGTTCAGGGATTATTTTATTCTAATCTCCGGTCTGGTCGGATTTTTAATTCTTGTAGTCACTTTATTCTGAAACTTCAGTGTATCATCCTTGAGTAATAAATAGGATTCCTTTATACAGAGTTGACCAACTCCATGAATTATTTTTCATTTTATCAGTAATATATTTAGAAGAAGTGCTGATGTGATCAACACAATTAAAATTATTAATATTTATCGTTTTATAATTATTCGTTAAATTGTAGGATTGGATTTATTACAGTTCGTGGTTTTATCCGATTTTACAAAAAATTGATCAGATTTATTAATATCTTTGACTAATGTATCTAAGTGTTTCTGGGGGTGATTTTTGAGTTGATGGGAAATAATGTTGTTAATAATATTTAAGAGATCCAGCTCAAAGCCATGTAAAGTGTTAATGAGAGGTGCAGGTTTTAAATTCTTAAATGCATATGTATTCGTTGTATTCGAAACCTCCAGATCATTAAGAAGGAAGTAGGCTTTCCATCTCATCCTTCGTAATAGATCTTTGGTCTTTAGGTCCCAATTTCTCAAAATATTCATGTTTGTTTGCGATGGGAATGTTTGTTTTAGTACTGTTTCGCTTTTAGGATCTTCAGGGTGGATATATATATATATATATATATATATATATATATATATATATATATACACACAAATGTAACGAGAACGAAAGGGATATAAATTAAAACTTTCATAGCATTAATTTAAAAGTGGGCTCAATACTAAGCGTGGAGCAATAGTTATTTATTATAAAGATGTTACATATATACAAGAAAAAAAGGTGGTGTTTCATGAGTAGCATTTTTAAATAGAATCGTTTATAACCATCTTTGTTTCTCATCTGTCGAGATGCGCTTGCATCGAAACAAAAATGCATCTTTGTCATGAGTACTTTCTCCGTATGTAACACATTTATTATTACACACACACACACACACATATATATATATATATATATATATATATATATATATATATATATATATATATACCTACACAATACATGGAATAAACGCTATATAGGCATTACCCATTACATCTTAAACAGACAACCATAGAAATAAATTAACACTCAACCAGAAAACCCCTTGAAATTGAGCTAAATAAAAAAAATTAAAATTTTCATTGTCATATTCAACGTAACATGTTTGAAAGAAAGGTTGCTGCCCAAATATACATTATCTGATTATGACTTAGTTGCATAATAAAATCGGACACCATTAAATGTTTCTAATAAAAAAGCGGCATGAACTGAAAATCCCATATTAAATAGAAATGGAGTTGAAGATCTTTAAAGTATTTGTTTGAATAATACAATTTGATGTTGAAAATATTGACATACATAATAAAATTTAAAAGTCTATGTTGTTGCATTCCATTAAAAAAAAAACTCACGGAGTCAACTACGCAAGTATTAATTTTTTTTTTTTTCTGTAACTTTCAATAATTTTTTTTATATTCGTATAAAGTTGTTTAAAATCAAAAAATATTTGAGACAGCCAATTCTGTTTCCAAGACAAGAGGAATAAAAATTAGACAATGAATCAATTTTCTCCTCATACACTTTTATGTCGTTCTAAAGTTTTAACAGATCCATATTAGCAATATTTTGGAATTTATGCATAAGTTTTGATTTCACTCTTGATCAGATGCACGCACACACACATCCATTCACGCACACGCACATCTATAAATTCGTAATAATTTCTCATTATTTTTATAAACCAAAAAACAATTATCACATATTCTAGAGTGAAAGTCGATTTCATAGTTCGTATTTATTTATTGCATGAATTTTAACATCTTCAGAAAAGTTTACCATTGTATAGTGCTACTTGTCACCAAAAAATGCATGATTTTTAGTACCTTCAAAAATATAGTTGTAACCCCTAATTTTTGCATAAAACCTGATCATAAAAAGTCGTTTTTTAGTCGAGTATATAAGGTTTCTTAAAATAAAAGTTTAATGTCATTTCACTTCCGAATTATATTTTTTTTCTTAAGCGTTTCACCCCAAGCAAGGCGGGAAGGTGTTACAGAGAGTTGGACCGAGAACAAAGAGGAGTGATAGAGGAAAGGATGAAGAGAAGGATAGTGGATAGATCAAGGAATCTGGAGACGTCTATTGACATTACATTTGAATAGTTGGAGATTATAGCTATCAGGGAAACAGGAAAAAGGGAGGGAGTTCCACAGGCGAGAGCTGCGAGACACGAAGCCATTGGAGTAGAACAGAAGGCTACGTTTAACAGTTTAGACAGTGAAAGGGTTAGAGCGAGATGCCAGCCTAGTAGAACGCTTAAATTCATGAAGTCTGGGAACCAGCGAAAGCAGCTCATCGGAACAGTTACCATGAAAGTATTTGTAAAAAAGACAGAACGAGGCGTTGTCTTAAATCTTTATAGATAGATAAATTATTGAGACTCAAATGAAGTGGACTTGTGATGTATTATTGAGACTCAAATCAAGTGAAATCGTGAGTAATGAAAATGACCGAATCAGTGTTGAAATTTGCAGACGTTTAACAGGGCTTGGAGAATTTGAGACTCACTGGACATATTGAAGGAAAGAACGAGAGACGAAAGCAGCGAGTAACCTACATAACAAGCTCGCGTCGGTGGCAGAACAACGACTGGGAAAGAGAGAGAGAAACAAACAAAATTTATTAAAGAGATACAAAGGACATGATGTTGTGGAGTCATGATCATGCGCCTCCTGAAGACACTGCGCAAAAAAAAAATCATTCATCTCCTCAAAATCAAACTTTCTCCAACTCACCTCTATTCAAGTCAATATTTACTGAAATGTTCGCCAGTTATTTCGTCTGTCGTGGTAATTTCAATTTGTAATTATTTTTTTTTATTTTACCATAAAAAATTATTTTTCAGGGTTATTTTTTTCCAATTGGCACCAAAAATGCAATTAGTTTAGTGCGCAATTTTTTTCCTCTTGGGATTCCTTAACAGCATTTTATACATATATGCACACACACAAATATATATATATATATATATATATGAGTCAGTGTCTGTGAGTATGTTTGCGTATGTATGCTATTACTCCGTGACAAGATGAGATTAAATGTTATTTAATAAATTCTAATTCTCGTGATGTGTGTGACGCGCGACAATTTTATTGCGTTTTCTTTTCGACGATGCTTAGTATATTTAATATTTTATTTGAGGAGAAGTTTTACATTAAATCAATTTTGCAAAATAGTTTTCTTTTTGTTTTAACTTTCTTTTCCGTCTTTATTTCTTTTTAATTTGTAATTTTAATTTTCTTTTTTGTTACTTTATTTGATCTTTTTTTTTCTTCTTTTTCTTTTTTTTTCTTGACATTGTGTTTATTTTTCTTAGTTTTATTTTAATATTTTTATTTTAAATTGAGCTGTTTTTTTTTTTCTTTTAATTTTTTTTTAATTTTTTCCCTTTTTCTTTTTTCATTTTCCTATTTAATTCGCTTCTCCTTTTTTTTTTTCTCTTTGCTTTGTTCAGTTTTTTCTTTATTTTTATATTCTTTTTTGTTTCTTCACCCTCTTTCTTTCTCTGTCCCCTTTCTTTCTCCACCCTCTTTCTTTCTCCGTCCCCTTTCTTGCTTTCTCCACGCTCTTTCTTGCTTTCTCCACCCTCTTTTTTATCTGCTTTCTTTCTTTCTTTCTTTACTGATTTCTTTGTTCATTGTTCTTTCTCTCTCTTTTTCTTTACTCACATGCAGAACAGAGGGTGTGATGGTTAAATTGTCACCATTTATGTTTTCAATTTTGCACATGCGCGTTTTTTGTTTTTGATTTTGCCGACTACACAGAATATTAGGGTCAGTTGGGCAACATCTGTGAGAAAAAGAGCACCATGACACAATTCATTCCACCACTCTTTTGGAAACTACATGTTGTATTACTTGGCATTCGCACTTTGGATGTTAATTTGAGGACACTGTAGAGGATTCGGAAAGAGCTGGGTGAGTCTAACGGTGATTACGAAGGTACGGCAGCTCGACAAAAGCACTCCGATCATTCTGATAAGTAAAAAAAAAAAAAAAAAAACTCCCGAAATTTGTTGGTAAGGGCCTCAGACACAACACGGAAGCCTATATCAAGTGCCTTGACGAGGTAGTGCTGTCTTGGGTCAAGTGGGCGGCTTCTGGGAGACCCTATATCTGGCAACACAACTCTACACCATGCCACACAGCAGGAGAACCCAGTCATGGCTGTCAGACAATTTTTGCGATCACATTACCCCTTGCATCGGGCGACCTAACTCCCCAGAATGCAATCCCCTTGATTATTATGTGTGGACGCAGTTGTGAGAGAGACCAACAAAACTCGTTATAAGACCAAAGAGGAACTGAAGGCAAGCATTTTGGAAGCATTCACGAACTTAAACAAGGAGACCGTCCAGAAGAGTTGCAGGAGACTCCAAAGTCGCCTGGAGACCGTGGTTGAAGCCAATAGCGATTTTATTCAATAAATTTACTTTTTAGCATTTCAATATATTTTTGTGTAATTTTTGTAAATGCATCTGTTAAAATGAGGTATCTGTGTTGGTTTCACTTTTGAGTAATTTAAATAATTCATCCATCGCACCCTGTGTGCGCTTATATATATATATATATATATATATATATAATTCTTTTTTCCCATCTTATTTTTACTTAAAAGATTATACACCAATAACTGATAGCGTTCTCTGTCCACCAACATCATCTTTTTGTCCAATATTAGTTGACGCAATCACTTTTCAGTGTCGTAATATAAGGTTGGTGCAAAAATAATGTCGTTTTCTCACATATGTGAGAAAACGACATTATTTTTGCACCAACCTAATATTTACTTTCAAATCCTCATAAAAGTTAAACAATTTTTCGATACATTTTTGTTTATGACTAAAAGTACTGACATACATATAAATAAACTAGAAAGCAGAGACACTAACTTTTTCCCAATGACTTTTATGGCCTCTTCAATATTCCGATAATTGTCATTTACATTTTATGGCGTCCTGTCACTGAATTGCACCATTTAAAAACAGATGAATGTTTCTCCTTGAACTTAACATTTTAGCTTGAAGTACGACTGGACTGACAGGAAACACAATTGATTTTCAGAAATTCAACTTACAATAACATTCTTCCAAAATCTCCTCATTGAACTTAAACTTGAATTGAATTCCGTAATTCTCCATGTATAATATACTTTTTAAAAAAATAATAAGCAAATTTAGGGTTGCGTATTATGAACAGTTACCAAAAAAATCTTTAACAAATGGCCGTAAAATAAAACAAGAATTATCATAAGATTAAATTAGAATAATATTATTCTATGTTTAAAACCATAGGAAGCGCTGGTCGTAATAAATTGGAGAGGCACAATTTATAGGGTTTCATTGCCAAACAACGGTTGCGTATTATGCGGGAAGAGAACCATTTTCATCACACTTTCAACACAATTTTAGGTGTCCGTATTATGGTTGAAAGCGTATTATACATAGGGAATTACGGTAAGTAGACAAAGATATAGAGGAATGTATAACAAGGCTACGTTTTCTCATGAGATCTTTTCAAACATTAAGGCCAGGCAATCATGAGATAAATAGAATTAAGTATTATTATTGACGGTCACATATATAATATCAGATAAGCGGATAGTGTGTTGTTGATAGAAGACCCTGAAAGGAGACCCCGAGAGAAGGCAGTAAATTAAAAATGAGAATAATGGACTAATCACCAATTGTACAAAAGACAGAATGTATGTTTGTCGACAAGAGAATCGTCCCACGTTGCGGGCTACGAAGTGGGCATGTACAAAGATTTAAATATCTTGAAATATTTTAACAGAAGACGGAAAAATGTGACACGGTGGTGCATTAGACTAAAAAAAAGAGCCTTTCAAAAGCTAAGCAAAATATTAATAAACAGAAATTCATTTGAAACAAAAAGAAAAAAAAGTGTGCTGGCCTGCTATGTAATATCAGTCCTATATGGCGATAAATGTTAGACAATCTCCTCACAGATGAGGAAGAGACGTGAGGCTACATTCTACAGAAGGATGCTGACTAAACCATGGACCGAACATGTTTTAAGAAAACGGGAAACAAAAAGAACGCTCAGGATTAAAATCAGAAATTTCTGCGATACATAATGAGGAAAGTGATTGGACACGTGGTGAATGGTTAACAAGCTTGTCTCGCTCGACCAATTACGACTGAATCGCGAGTTTGGTCCTCAATGGGCGCTCCATAATTTCGACCTTGTGGCACATCTAAGCTACGCGTAGATAATCACCATAATGAGGAATGTAGTTTTGGAGCACTTAACCCTCACAGGGCATAATGGGATCAAAAGAGGTGAAGGAAGTCAGCGGGGCACCTACTTAATGATCCTGTGTAAATAGATGGTGAAACGGGCAGCAAGAGAGAAACGCTGCTAACAGCGACAAAGGAGAAAATGATATAGAGAGCAATGATAACCAGCGTAATGAAGGGATACTGTACGTAAAAGAACTAAGACCCTGCAATGGATGCATATGCATTTCAAAAGTGATATGCAATTACGCCATGATGACCCTGAAGACGAGAGGGAAACAGCGAGTAACCTAACTATCTAGCGTGTATAAATGGATGGAAGAAAATGAAAAGACAATATTTCCTAGGAGATACTGAATATGGCAGTTGTGGAGAGCCATTATCACCGTACTTCCTTTTTAGTTGATTATAGCTTCAGCAGTTTTGCTGATGGCACTAAGGATTCTGATGGGGTGATATTATGATGAGGACAAAGGCATAACTGCACTTTTGTATATTATAAGGCAGGCACCTTCCATGGGCTTGGGTATCATTCCTTGATTGCTTCAAACAGCGGTTAAATAGCTTTAAAAAACATTGAGCTTATGTTCAAGATTATAAAGAAAACCGGTGGGGATTCTATCCGGTTGAGTAGACTTTTGGTAAGACTAGAAACTTTCCTAGCCAAGATTCAGACATCACAAAACTTTGTTTCTTCATTGGGCGGGTGAAGTTAGGTAAGAATGCATTTTGTTGTCTTATGTAGAGTTAAAGTCAAATTTCATTGAAAAAATACCATCTTTTATTTAACAAGGATGAGATAATCTCAGGCCCATTAACTTGTGTAGAACTAGATTTATGTTGCTTTAAGTCTCTTCTTCATCTGTGACGAGATTATCCACCATCAACTTACATTATTACGTAAGAGTTCAGTATTTTTTTTTGTTTCTAATGAAATTTTCTTGTTTCTTATCCTTCTGCTAAGCTTTTAACAGGTATCTTTTGCATTCCTTGTGCATCTGGATTTCAGTCCGCTGTTAAAACGCTTTCTAGATATTTAGGTTGCTGTAATTAATCTGGGTCTCTCCAATTTGTAATGTGCATGTTAGGCTGTCCATTTTTGCTAACAAACATGCATTTTGTCTTCTTGCAATCCATTCTTCTCGCTTTTCTTCACTACCTTCTGTAGCAGTTCTTGTAATTTCTTTTCTGTGTCTGCTATCAACACTGTGTCGTCAGCATATCTTATGTTCTTAAGATTGTGGCCGCCAATAATGGATCCCAGCAGGACTTCTAATTCTGTCAGAATCGCCCTCTTAAATAACTCCAATGAGAGCAGAACATATTTCTGCTACACACCCTTTCTATTTTGTATATTTACTGAATTCATTTCATGCGATTTGTTGTCAGTATAGACTCTGGCATATTCTAATATCATTTTCAAATAGCGTCCTGGGTATGACGATAAACTACGTCCAACAACAAGGCCTCAGATAATGTTTTCAGGAAAATAATGTTGCCAGCTATACATTTTTTGGAAACAATAATGTTGCCAGCTATACATTTTTGAAACAATAATGTTGCCAGCTATACGTTTTTTGGAAACAATAATGTTGCCAGCTATACGTTTTTTGGAAACAATAATGTTGCCATCTATACGTTTTTGAAACAATAATGTTGCCAGCTATACATTTTTGAAACAATAATGTTGCCAGCTATACGTTTTTGAAACAATAATTTTGCCAGTTATACATTTTTGAAACAATAATGTTGCCAGCTATACGTTTTTTTGAAACAATAATGTTGCCAGCTATACGTTTTTTTGAAACAATAATGTTGCCAGCTATACGTTTTTGAAACAATAATGTTGCCAGCTATACATTTTTTAAACAATAATGTTGCCAGCTATACATTTTTTAAACAATAATGTTGCCAGCTATACGTTTTTGAAACAATAATGTTGCCAGCTATACGTTTTTGAAACAATAATGTTGCCAGCTATACGTTTTTTGGAAACAATAATGTTGCCAGCTATACATTTTTGAAACAATAATGTTGCCAGCTATACGTTTTTTTGAAACAATGTTGCCAGCTATACATTTTTGAAACAATAATGTTGCCAGCTATACGTTTTTTGGAAAAATAATGTTGCCAGCTATGTTTAATACTACTGTATATTTAATATTAGGTTGGTGCAAAAATAATGTCGTTTTCTCACATAGTAACATATTTGAGAAAACGACATTATTTTGCACCAACCTAATATATGTATAGGTATGTGTATGTATGTATATGTGTGTGTGTATATATATATATATATATATATATATATATATATATATATATACCTTAATTTGGCATTAAATGACTCACAGTGGTTGATATGCCATAAAACCCAACCAACCTAACCCATTTTCAAATATGTCAAATTTCCAACAGTATTTACACCAAGTTTTTTTTTTTCTATTCAAGGCTATTTTTTAAAATTTTTGTTGCATTTATATTAACCTTCAGATATAAATATATCTTTCCGTTGTCGTGTGTATGTTGCATCCGGTAATTTTCACTTGGCTTTCAACGGAATCTTTGATTTCAACCCGGGTTGCTGGCTTTTACTCATGAGATTTTCCTGGCTTCCGTCTCTGGAATTTTGCACTTATGTTTCGTTCATAGTTTCCCTTTCTTTCTCTTCCACTACATTTGCAAATCCTTGCACACCACTTTGCCAGAGGGACGAAGCGAATATTAAAGTACGAACCAACCAAGGTTATGAAAGATTTATATGACGAGAAAAAAATAACACCCGGAAACTGATAAAAAAAAAACACAATAAAGGTTAATATTTGAAAAGAACTCATGAATTTATTATATGTCTACTAGTATTTACAGACAAAAAACATATGTGTATATATTTATGTGGACGAGTGGTTAGGACGTTCATTTTTTGACCATGGTCGATTTGTGAGGAAGGAGACTTCCTGATCCCATCGGTCTGAGGTGGGGCCGATCCGAGCGAGCGGCATCATTGGACATTGCATGAAAACCGTACCATGGGTTGACCCAATCTTGGTGAATGAAATTGGATAGACGGAACACTTGGGGCCGTCGATAGCTTTGCTAGTGCGAAGTGTGCTGGTGTTGTTCCGATTATTTATCATTCTAGATAACACGCATTCCCAGAAACCGTAACTAAGGTCTTCTCAGCATAGTTGCAGTATAAATCACAGGTGGGCTCTGTAGGTGTGGAACAAACAAAATTATAGCATTGTTCTTTTAAAGTTATGCATGGAATATATATATATATATATATATATATATATATTTTACGTACCGACCATCTTCGAAACATAAGATAAAACTTTTAAAAATGCATTATATATTTCGCAGACAGACGCATATACATACATACATACATACACACACATATATATATATATATATAATTTTTTAAGCATATGTGGTTAAATAATTTAGACATATTATGTCTATTTATTTTTATTTTAATCCTTTCAAGTCCACGGATTAATTTCTTGGTAGATGTAGAAAATGAATCAAGAAAAACTCCAAAATTATTATCGGAATAGTTTACCCATGTTGTCAAAAATTCAACATTATCTTAATCGTTTTATAAATAATCCCAAAAGATAAGCACCCAAAACTCTCAAAACTAAAAACAGAAAAATAAAGTATAAACCACAGCACAAAACTAACCGGGAAGATTCTAGAAAGGATATGAGATTTACTTGCTAGATGGACTGGTAACAATGGTTTGTATAAAATATTAAGTCCTATTTTCCATATTCCTTTCATTAGTATTTCACAATATTCAATTATTTCCTTATCCTAATGAACAGATGCAAAATTGCAAGCAGGTGTCTTTCCCTAAGTATAAAATCTGGATATCATCTCAACTGTAAATAATTCGAACATCAATTATTTTGTTAATCCAACTTTATTAGAGAAACGCGGTTTCATTTTGAATCAAAATTTTTAAATGAATGATTCTGTTAAAAGAATTTGCTGAGGAAACTAATAAAATTAATTTGGACAAAACTGATGAATGAATTGAATCATTTATGTCGCCCTTGTGATTGATTATATCTAATATTCGGTGACAAAAACGATTTCGACTACATGACGTCGAAAATATTCGTCTCTGTCCTAAAGAAACGAATATTTTTTTTCTTTTTCCTGACTTACTCAAGGGAAACAAAATCGATTCATGTCTTTATTATGTGCCTGTAGGTATTACGCACACACACACACACACACATATATATATATATATATATATATATATATGGGAGAATAATTCGATGGAATCGGAATATATAAAACAATTTTTTTAAGTTATGCATTGAATGTTTCGCTAATAATCTGGCGTCAACAGGTAAAACGTTAAATGCATGTGTAAAAATGCATTATATATTTCACACGTTTCGTATCTATATATATATATATATATATAGATAGATAAATAAATAAACCTAGTGAGCCAGACAATCTCCCAAAGGTCTGCTCTACGGTTGTATTGAGCTCTTTTGTTAGTTAGTTGTTTACTCGTATCGGTGTTTTTTCTTTGGGCTTCAAACCTGTATCTGTGCGATTGTTTTCGACAGACTTTCATGTTTGTAGCGCTTTCTTTTTTTAAAACCTTTTTTTCCCTCGAGATTGACTTGATTATTGGCAAATCAAGAATTCGAGCGTTTTCCGAAACGAGTATAGTTATCTATATTTGTATATATATATATATATATATATATATATATATATATATATATATATATATTTCAAGAATGTTTGGTTAAATAGCTTAAACGTATTATGTCTATTTATTGTAATTCTTTCAAGTCCACAAATTAATTTCTTGAATAATTAATCCTGAAAAATTTCAAACGTTTTTCAAATAATTCTTTATTTTCCAAAGTACTTTCAATCTCTCCCGAGATTATCTTCAGGGGTTGAGTGTCTGTGTATATGTGCGAGTGAACAGCAAAAACTACAAAATATTTATCCGTTATGTAATGGGAGGTAACTTATGTAATTTTTTTTTTTTTTTGTATATTTTTATGTTTTTAAAAGACTTTTTCAATTGTAGTTTTTAAGCATTTTAATTCATAAATTTTATCATGCTATCAACATTTAAGTACTTTTTGCTATACTCGTTCTTGAATTTATTTATTTACGGCCGCAATTTTTTTATATAAAGAGCTTGTACAATTTTTAGTTTTTGCTTATTATTATCCTGACTGAGTACTCTTGTATCGTCGACTAAAATCTGTCTAAACTGTGAATGTGGGTATGAATGTCCTTTTAAATGGCCTGCGAGTGAACTATGGCCAGTTAATTGAAACGTAAGGCTTCTCAGCATGGTCGTTGTAGTAAAACCAACTTAAATATTATTAACACTTTTGTCAGAGATGCAATCTCCCAAAGGACATTTAAATTTAGTGACGATGTTGACGGAAAGGAGTTGTTATGAATGTATAATTTGGTTGTATTTAATTTAGTATATTTTATAATTAATCTTATTTTTTATTGGAGTTAGTAGGGGATTTATTAGTCCTTATGAGATATTAAATTTTTTTCATCATGTCTGCAATTAGAATACATTTGATTACAATGTAGTAGTTTGATTTGTTTAAAGTTATATGAGGATCTATTATATTCTTTATTATTTATGCTAATATTTTTGATGGCTCGTCTAATTTGTAATTGGGAAAGTCATAATTAATGCGGATTTGTCTAATATTTTTAATTCAGTATAGAAAATATTTTTGTTGAGGAATTTTTTGTGCGGTTGATTAAGTTTCGGATAATTGCTCTTTTGTATTGGGCCATTCACTTTTATACTTGAGAGTTCACGTGTTTAGGCTATTTTTTATGGGGAAGTAGTAAATGTATTGTTGTTGGTGTCTATCAGTAAATCTACAAACGAAATTTTATTGTAGTTTTTAAGTTCGTATTGTGATTTCTTTTTAAATTTTTGTAGTTAATGTATTTCGTCTATGTTTTTAACTAAAATGAGAATACAGATCTTAGGTAAATGGAGGCGTTTTCTCTAGTATTTAGTACGTTATTTTCTAGGTTATGTAGAAGTTGCTAAATGCTGGCCTTAGAATGGAACGCATAGAAACACCATCAACATTGTACGTATATGTTATTTTTATAGTCATAGAAATTAACTTTTGTAGTGCATATTAGGATTAGTTTTTTCTTAAAATAATATGATGAATTTATAATGATGTGAGAGATCGATTATTGTAGATAATCTTTATGATCACATAGATCGTTTTCCTAATTTGGATATTGGTGAATAAACTTTCGAAAACAATTTAGGCTATGGTTTCGTTATTATTTTTATTGTGTTTTCAGAATTTATAGTTGCTCGTGTGTTTCTTTAATGCTGTATTTATTAGGTATGTATGGTGTAATTAATTGATTAATAACTTTGGTTAGTTACTAAACAGAAATGGGAATTGGGATATGATAGGACGGAGAGGAAATTTAGGATTGTGTTATTCTATAGTTCCATACATGTATCTTGGTTTCCAGTCGCTAAATATTTTGGGAAGTTTTAAGTTATCTAGACCTGCATTATGGTCTGTGATAAGTTTGTTGATTTTTGATTTTATCTGAATGATCGTTTTTCTTTGGGGTTTTTTTTTTCGTTTTGTTTTTTGCTAACTACCAGATATATAAGGTGTATTTAGATAGTAAGAATTTAAGCAATCAAGTTTCGTTTATTTCAACCGACAAATCTGTCGATTTAATTTGTATTATATTTACCATTTCTGAATAAGATGGGGTATAAAGGGAATGAAGTACGTTAAACAAAAAAGCATATATATATATATATATATATATATATATATTAAGATGGGCTAAGTCCGATAATTATTGTAACATATTTTTTGTTTATGCGTTATTTTTAGATATATGAATATTTAATTAAAAGCTCCATTTATAATAAGCAGTATTAAAAGCATTTACTGGCTTATACGAGTTTTTGAACTACAAAATTCCCATGATTTTTTCTAGAAATTAGGGTAGATATGAGCGTTCGCGAGAAATCATGGGAAGTTTGTTGTTCCAAAACAGTAATTGAAACTTGCTAACTAGACGCTTTCTCTAAAGCTAAATGGTACAGCATGTCAGGCTATATGGCGATTCCGTGTAGGATACACGTTCAATTCGACTCGGGGAATGGATATTTTCCTTCAGATTTCTCGGATATTCAGACCAGTAAATGTTCTTAATACTGATTATTATAAACAGAGCCTTTACGTAAATATTTGTAAGTATAAAAATAATGTATAAACCACATATATATTTTTGTGTGTGTGTAATATGGACAGTATAAGAGAGTGGTCCAACGTCTTCAGTAATGAATGTATCAGGGATGCTCAGATCAAGCTAGATGTTAGAATAGTCCTTATATTTCGTCAGCCAATATGTAGTCTTGGAAAGGTATTGTGCGTGGGCGGATGGTGTTTTCGACGGCCCGTTAGATAAACCATCTGAAAGGTCATCATAAAAACGAGAAGCAAGGAAACACTGCCAAACTGCCACGCCGTTCTGCTGACAATACCGGTATTCTCTGCAACAAGAATTGCAGATCATCGTCTGGCCTGAGAAGGCACTTGATAGTCCACAAGAGAATTGTAGGCCAGGCAGATGCAATCAACCGAATCAAGAATACAGATTTTTCGTCTGAATTGTGTACATAATTACCTAGGAAATCGTATTCAGGTCTCAAGAGTCATCTAAGGGACCCGTGGACATCGAAATGAGATTAAAGTTTTTACAATTGATGCGAAGAGCGGGGAGGTGGCTATCATCTTGCAACAGAATGTGCATCTAATAGATTAAAAGATTTTCTATTATTTCATCGATATATATCGTTGAAATGTATGTATACCGTTCAAATATACGTATATATATATATATATATATATATATATATATATATATATAATGTATATCGTTGAAATATATATATGTATATCGTTGAAATATATATATATATATGTACGTCTTTGAAATATATGATTGAAATATATATTGCATAAACATGTATGTATCTCGTGTGAATGGAATACGACAGTGTTCTAAAATATTTGTTTTCAGACCAGAAAAGCTTCCCCACAAATATTTTGATTTGTGGTCATTTAATCAAAATTTGGGAAGTTGATCATACCTTTGTGTCACTGCTATTTAGACAAACTATTTACCCAGATGCTTAATCCGCAACTCTTTTCCCTGTCAATCATTGTGACATTCTGTGAAAAACATAGTCTTTTATCAATGGTACTGATTGCGTCCGTATGAATTGTCATACAATGTCAACTAGATTCTTGAATATATTTTATTACTGATAAATCAACTATTTCATACTTTAACAGAATATCTAGATCTTGGTAAACAGAAACTGAGTATTTAGCCTGTGAGCAGCCAGTAACCTATCTGGCATTTTTCAAAGGCAGAGAAAGAATCGATTGATAAAAATCTTTTCACGTCTTCGTTACGAAGTGTCAAGTCCTAATTGCGTTCGGCGGCAAGATTTAGGATTTGTCTTTGTTGATGACAGGACTAAATCTGTTGCTAAGGCGTATCTCTTGTGTGATTATCTACCTATCGCAAATGGACAGTAAATCAACGAAAGACAGTATTTAAAAATATCCCTAAATGCTTTTTGTTCATCTTTTCTTTCGTTTCTTGGTGAAATACATTATATTTTGAAAAGCCGGTTCCCTGACAAAAGCAGCTATATGAATAAATATTTTAGCTTCAATTGTAATATAGCTAGCTGTGTGAAGTTGATTGATTTCACAATATAGTTTTCTTCTTGGGTTATTAAAGAACAAAATTACTACTATTATTATTATTATTATTACTACTACTTGTATCTGTAAGCATTTACGTTGCATAGGGATATGCAAATATCGGTAATTTTATGTGTCTATCACTATATACTTGGGTCGTAGTAGGAAAGTCTTGGTCGTTGATATTTGAGTTTATAAAAATTTACTTGACTCGGGAACAGTATAATGTAAGTTATATACGTTTTCATTGACAATATGTCGATATTGTTTATATATACATATATACACATGTATGTATGTATGTATATATATATATATATATAAGACATTTTTTATGTTTAACGTTCTTTTTATAGATACAAGTATTTAAGTAAATGCTCTCTTTATAATAAACAGTATTAAATAACATTTACCGGCCTCAATGTCCGAGAAATTTTCATAGAAAATATTCGTTCTTTGACAGGATTCGAACCTGCATCCTATACGGAACCGTCATTTACGCTGACGTGCCTTACCGTTAGCGTAAATGACGGATATATATATATATATATATATATATATATATATATATATATATATATATATATATATATATATTATATATATATATATATATATATATATATATATATATATATATATATATATATATATATATATATTATATTATATATATATATATATATATATTATATTATATATATATTATATTATATATATATATATATATATATATATATATATATATATATTATATTATATATATATATATATTATATTATATATATATATATATTATATTATATATATATATATATATATATTATATTATATATATATATATATATATATTATATTATATATATATATATATATATTATATATATATATTGTGTGTATTTAGGCCGCATCTTTTCATTTATACACGTTTCATTAAATAATATAGACAACACTTGTCTATTTTATTTAATGAAACATATATATATATATACAAAATTTATAAGGATTTATGAAGCAGGCATAATATCTATCTCATGCACGGTGAATACTAGACCCGGCTTCTTTAATATTTCCCCTTTTCTAGCAAGATTAATGCTCAACAAACGTACTTATAAATTTTAGATTAAAATAAAATTCTTTTTCATTTAAAATATACTTTATTTTAGGAATGCATTTTCACAACATCGCCCACGTGACGCCCACGTGATCATATTGTGAAACGGAACGCTGATCTTAAAAATTTCAGTTATTCTGTTTTGATTAGTCTTACTCTCATGTCTATCGTCTTTTCATGTTGTCTTGAATATCGTCTAATGTTAATTATGTTTTAATAACTATGTCCTGAAGAAGGTCTACTAGACCGAAACGTCTGACTTCGACATTGAAACAACATTAAAACAGCATACTTGCATATTCGGATTTTTGCATATTCGGATTTTTTTGTTTTTTCCATATATTTTTCTTCATACTGCCGGATCTATATCCATATATTTGCTTACATATATGAGTTTGTAGTTACTTAGACGTTTCGATATCTGTCTGTTTTTCAGAAATGAGGTATTATGTACACTATTTACATTATTCAGCCTATTATCCCCATCTTTGTCGCCATATTTATCACAACGTTTCGGCCATTGTACGCTGCGGCCTTCTTCCGGTGGCTAAGGCAGTGGAGAACTTGCAGAGTAGAATTAACTCGAGATAACTGATAACTGACATCCATCAAACACGTGGAACTAGAACAGTATATCCTAGTAAACAAAATAGAGGGTTCAGTTCGACATTCCAACCACCTGAATTAGGCCGGAGCGTACAACGGCCGAAACGTTGTGAAAAATATGGTGACAAAGATGAGGACAATAGTCCAAATAATGTAAATAATGTAGACGTTTCGGGGATAGACATATTATGGTCGCTTAGATTATATTGAACCGGTGTCTCATGAACAGAAAGTGAACATGCTTACCAATAGCCGGACTCCTTATTTTAAACAAACTTGTCTTCTACGTTTTTATTTGTAATATTGAACTCGGATAAGATTAACAATGTACTTAAAGGGCTTTTCTAAAATTAACATACAGCTCTCTAGGAAAGATATGATACGACAATCTATATATATATATATATATATATATATATATATATATATATATATATATAATAAAACTCATGTTTACTAAGTTAATGACAAAATGTTGCATCTCTTAAGTGATTCATTGCTTTTTGAGACGGCATACTTTCAGACTAATAGTTTTATCGATTATGTCAGTCTCTCAGAATTATTTCATGTTTTTCGCTTGCATGTTTGATTTTTGCGTGTAAAGATGCATGTTTCTATCATTGGTCATTTACTAAAAACTGTTTTTATGTTTAGTTCTTCAAATTCATCGTACATGACGTGAAAAGCAACCTGATATAAGATTTATTTAGAACGTTCTAAACGCCAGAATTTAGTGAATACATAACATATTAACGGTTTTCTTGGATTTTAATAACTGTCCTCCTCTATGACAGATAATGCTAAGCAATCACTTCAGATGAAGTAGACTTGCAGTAAGAAATGTGATTCTACAGAAGGCTGCTGAGGATACCACATAACGAACATATGAGCAACGGCAAAGTTTTAGCGAAAATGGAAACAAAGAGGAAATTTATACTTAACATCAGGAAGACAGGTGAACTTTCTAGGGCACATAAAAAAGAAAAACGGGTTTGGAAACTCGGATACTCACAAGACAAATTGAAGATATGAGGAGACAGAGAAATAAAACGCATTTCCTTCTTAGCGTGCTTTAGTAAATGGATGGGGGAACAAGGTTTAAGAGAGATAACAAAAAGACAAAATTTATCAAGAGTGAAAATTATGGAGATTCATGATCGCCGAAGTCCTGAAGGTACAGGATATATAGAAGAATTTATGTTGAAAATAGCCATTGATAACTGAAATCGCTAAAGCATATCGACGTTGTATATTCGTGCATTGTCTTTCAATAGTCGAACAACTTTATTGACCATATTACGACTAAGGGTTTTGATGGTTTCCCGTATTTTCAAAAACATTCTCTCATAATAAATCCCGATTTTGATATCTTTGACCAGGAAATACATAGACACTACACCATTTTCTTGGAAGAAAACAATTAGTTATCTCCTAAAAAGCAAAGATTGGGACACGTACTTTTTCGCACGCTTCATTGCTTGGTTTCTTCTTTTGTTTCAAGGTAAAATGTAATGAACCCACTTGTCATCCTGTCTTAATTGACTATGCAAACTTTCTTTTGGCTCCCCACATACAATGCTCAAGATTCACGTGAGCAATTTGGTATAGTTACTTTTTAGAAAGGTATTATTAATCTCTTATCCCAAAGCTCTGGCGCTACATATTCTCATGAATTTTTTCTACATACCCCCACATTAATTTCGATCCGATCTACTAATCAAAAATTGACCCCGCTTTTAAGTGATAATAATAAGCTGTATTTGAATCAGCCTGAATATTGCTTTAAAGACATTCATACAGATAATGTAATCAGTAAGAAAAATATGTTAACCTGAATAAAGGCGTATATTTTACTTAAAAAGCTTGTGAATGGAAACGCAGGTGTCAATTGCTTCTACACTTTTCATTCGAAGTTTTGATATTTTAAAAATGCACTAAGTTCTTATTATCCGCTGTATAATTGTTATGGGACATGCTGAAATCCGCAGTTAACAACGAACAATATGTTTACAAATTGGTAGTTTCTATTTGCCGATGAAGCCACAATCAGTCTCAAGAAATGGGACCGTGTAAACTATAGGTCTGCTGTCACTCAAAACATTAATCCTTTATGCGCTTAAGAACATTGGCGGTCATGGTTCTCCCTAACTTCCTATCTTTTATAGCTCTAAATATAGCCAATCCCTGTTACTCCATCCACTGACTCAAGCTGGTTAGGAAGATTACTCGATGTTTCCGTCTACCCCTCTTATCTTGTATTGGTAACATATGAGTGTTAAATCACTAAGATCTCTTCATAATGAGCACCAGAAATTTCAATTTCGTTCCTTCTCTTTTTAAATACGAGTGTCATTTTTGTATTCACTTTCCTTAAAACTTCCTGTTACCTGCATGTTCCGACCATGGTATTCTCAGCATGCTTCCGCAGAATCCCATCTCTCTTCGCCTCAATGTGTGAGAAATTTGTCCAACATTCATTGCCAAGCCCAATTTACCTTTATTTAACCGTTAGCCTGGAAAGAGAAGATGGATTATTGCTCTTCAGAAAAGCGAACTCTGCGGAAATAACGTAACAAACTTCTCCGGATTTCGAACTAGACTCGCAGATTTAGAAACTTTTACACTATTCGCAAAATAACGGAATTCATTGAAATTCCACATCGTATAAATATGGCTGGAATACAGGAACAACATGACCTCACTGTTTGTATATAATGTGGATAATTTGTCAAAAATTCTCATTCTGTATTAAATATTTTCTTTGCTGCATTTATTTAGAAATTCTTTATCGAGATTCGTAGGGTAAAATTTCCTAAAATGCGCTTTTAAATAAAAACAAAAATAACCCTGCATGTTTTCTCATTAATCATCTATTTTTTGGTAACTGTCAGTTGGATATTATCAGACACCAATATTATCGAATTATATCAAGTCCAAACGTATTTGACCTTACTGCAGAAAATAGATTTAACGAAAAGAGGAAGTTATACACTGGAGTTGCACTACGTTTTTTATAATTTCCTTTATTAGTGATGAATTACTGAATGTTAGTATTGAATATACATATATTTTATATACACACAAACACACACACACATATATTAATATATATATATATATATATATATATTTATATATCTTTATATTTATATATATATATATCTTTATATTTATATATATATATATCTTTATATTTATATATATATATATCTTTATATTTATATATATATATATCTTTATATTTATATATATATATATATATATATCTTTATATTTATATATATATATATCTTTATATTTATATATATATATATATATATCTTTATATTTATATATATATATATATATATCTTTATATTTATATATATATATTTATATTTATATATACATTTATATATATATATATCTTTATATTTATATATATATATATATCTTTATATTTATATATATTTATATATATATATATATATATATATATCTTTATATTTATATATATATATATCTTTATATTTATATATATATATATATCTTTATATTTATATATATATATATATCTTTATATTTATATATATATATATATCTTTATATTTATATATATATATCTTTATATTTATATATATATATCTTTATATTTATATATATATATATATATCTTTATATTTATATATATATATATCTTTATATTTATATATATATATATCTTTATATTTATATATATATATATCTTTATATTTATATATATATATATCTTTATATTTATATATATATATATATCTTTATATTTATATATATATATATATATATATATATATATATATCTTTATATTTATATATATGTATATCTTTATATTTATATATATGTATATCTTTATATTTATATATATATATATATATCTTTATATTTATATATATATATATCTTTATATTTATATATATATCTTTAGCTTTATATATATCTTTATCTTTATATATATATATCTTTATCTTTATATATATATATATATCTTTATCTTTATATATATATATATATATATCTTTATCTTTATATATATATATATATCTTTATCTTTATATATATATATATATATATATCTTTATCTTTATATATATATATATATCTTTATCTTTATATTTATATATATATATATCTTTATCTTTATATTTATATATATATATATCTTTATCTTTATATTTATATATATATATATCTTTATCTTTATATTTATATATATCTTTATATTTATATATATTTATATTTATTTATTTATATATATATATATATATATATAATGTATATATAAAAATATATGCTGCATTTTTATTGTCAGCTTAATTCATTGATCAGAAAACCAATGATTCCATATGACATCAGTGTATTGATTTCTATGTGACATTATTTATGACTACGAATCATCTGTTCCCAATAAATTTATCAAATTTTAAATTATATTATTCTCCCACCCTCTCTCTCTCTCTCTCCCTTCCTCTTGAAAATAGGATTAAATCTGACAATGATGAAATAATGAGAAAGATTATGATAAATCTATCGCTATTTATTTATCGTCATCATAATTTTTAGCTGTCAAATTATTGCTGAGTTCTGTTTAAGCCTTTAAATTCTGTTGTTTTTTTTTCATTGATTGTGTGAACTTCACTTATACATTATTGTGTTGATGATTAATTCGTGAAATGTTAATAAAATTTAAGTTTGTATACACATGCGGCATTACGAGTGTAAATTAATTGTATTATAAATATCATGAATTATATTCAAATGAACGCCTAATACTGGGTTATATAATGATTACTCCCCAAAAAATGTATTCGTACTTTAAATTATAATAAACTCAGTGTTTGTTCAAATACCAATTTAATTTAATGAACAATTTAATTTGAATGTGGCCTCATCAGCCCCACACAGTCTTTGTTGGAAAGTGCACATCTTCTGCACATCGTGCCAAGTACCACTTGCAATACTTCTCTCTTCGGTTTGTATCATTATCAAGAATTGCATCTTGGAAATGTAATTTTTCCATTGACATCGCTTCAATAATGCATTGGGCAGACGATTTTGAAATACTCTTGCCGCACAAAATTTCTTGAAATTTTGTGATACGTTTCCAGTACTCATTGGTTTGTGTGGGGTGTCGATGTCCGAGGTCTTCTCGAACGATTCTCCTGGACCTTCGGAACAGTTCCATCGGTTTCAAAATTATCTCTAATTCGAGTAATAATAAGTCGAGTTGGTGGATCTGTTTGAAACTCGCTCCTAAACCGTCTTTGCATTTCAACTGTGTGTTCACACTTCGAATGGAGTTTTAGCTTAGTTTGAGTGACATCATTAATCCTAATGGGTTTAACTTAGAAAGAAAAAATTTATCAATTAAATTGATTGTTAAAGTGTGTATACATTTTTGGGACACCCTGTATGTGTGTATATATATATATTTATGAAAGACATTTTTTACGTTTAACGTTCTTTTTATAAATACAAGTATTTAAGTAAATGCTCTGTTAATAATAAACAGTATTAAATAACATTTACCGGCCTGAATGTCTGAGAAATTTTCATAGAGAATATTCGTCCTTTGACAGGATTCGAACGTGCATCCTATACGGAACCGCCATTTAGCGGTGCGCGCCTAACCGATTCGGCCACAAAGGATCGTTCGGTTGGCAAGGTCGAATTTACTGCTTATAAACTTTAATCTCCCATGAATCTCGTACATATATATATACGCCAATACCTTAAATTTGTAACAATTCGCGGCATGTATTTTTGGTCACTGTCATGTTAGAAACGTCCAGAGACAGCTTTCGTGTACTTTCTTTATATTATTTTCAAGAATAACGAAATACTATACTTTACCTATGATAGCCTATATTCTTACTAGTTCCCTGTTTTAAAAGCAGCTTACCATCGCCAGAAAAGACTGCCTACACCACTATGATTAATTACAGGGAGGGTTTCGTTTGTGCTTCATTCACTTTCCTCTATATATAACAGGATATCACGTGACCAAATAATTCTAGTTTGATGTCATCTAGCTATAAAACGTAGTTGCAATATTTACTCCCATGTTTAAGATAGCTTCTAGCATAAGCTAATCTACATTTTAGGTGTTTAGCCTTAAGCAGGTGGGGTTTCTTGGGGCAACAAGCTCGAAGTCCTACCAGATGAAAGCATCTAGTGACATTCTTCGTCGATAAATTCAACCCTAAGGTTTTTACATCATTGACAATCGCCTTTGTTATTAAATGAGAATTCTTCGAAAGATCTCCAACAATTTTCCTTTCCTTTCTCTCATAAATTAACCGTTTTCTCTTAGTCTTTTATTTATTCTCAACGCAATTAAAAATAATGCTACGAATTTTCGATAAAATAACATTTAAATGCTTGGAAAGTATCCGTCTGTATTTCTGAGATGAGGTATTATGTACACTATTTACATTATTACACTATTGTCCTCATTTTTGTCGCTATATGTATTACAAAGTTTCGGCCATTGTACGCTCCGGCCTTCTTCAGGTGGTTGAAATGTCGGACTGAACCCTTTATTTCACTCACTGGGGTAGACTGTTCTAGTTTCACGGGCCATGTTATCAGTTATTTCCTGTTAATTCCCTTCTTAAAGCTCTCCACTGCCTTAACACTCTCACTGGAGCTAACCAACGCCTTTATTCACTGTGCCATGAGTCCTTGATGACATCTGTGCATGAATCCCTGGGTATTATAAATCTAATGTATCAGCAACCGTTTTTTACCAGTGCTCATATTGCAATTTTTTGCTGTTATCAACCTGTTTTACCAGAGCTCATATTGCAATTTTTGTTGTTATTATCGCTATTTGCACCCCTTATTACTGGTTCCCATATTGTATCCATTTCAATACTTGGTTGGCTCAGGAGATTTTTGTGGCCTAGCATATGTGCTGATTCCTGAAGTTTACGAATTTTCCAATGGTGTTCTTTATCTATGATCTCAACCTGATCCCACAGAGGACGGTTATCTCCCGTTTCTCTCCATATGTGGCCAGCCACACCTGATTTTTCCACTTCCCGTTGCTTGGAAAGTGTTGCATATCTATCACCTTGTTTGTAGGCATCACCTATCTTCATTTGAAGCTTCATGTCAAGTTCAGCTCTCTTCGCCATGTTTGCAGAACGAATGAGTTATCGCGGTGCGTGACATTCACATATTGTCGTTTTCTTTACCTTTTTATAATGTTAGAGAATCAGGTCAATACTATTTCATTTTGAAAGGGTGTTTGTATTAAATATCAAATTAAGAAAAATATTACAATTGTCATAGAGCAATATTATTTCATACTTTCCCTAAGGGGGCGAATAAATTTGAACAGCACCAATTTTTTTTTAAATTTATAACTATGAATATAATAGATCAAAACTTCTAAAAAATCACGAATTATTCAAAACTAAATACGGAATCAACTATTTATGGTAAATTCAGTAAGTATTTGCAAATATAAGCATTTCCTTAGAAAATATGCAAATATTCAATGGAAGTGAATAATTCTGTCCTCAGATAAATAATCAGACTACTTCAATGTTTTATAAATATGACATGAATATTTAATATATACAGGGTGACTGAGAAATAACTCCCTATTTTATATGTGATGGACCCTCCGGTCTAACCGTCTAACTATAATCTTAACAAGACGGTAGAAACATTCACACATAAAATAGCGAGTTACTTTTCAATCACCCTACATATATACATATATATATATATATATATATATATATATATATATATATATACACTCTGTGGAAACAAGAAAAATATTTCGAATCTTTGACAAAGACATCAAAAAGATTTCCTTGGTATTCAACTAAGCTTGCATAAAATAAAAATTTCTGTTTATATCTGTCAGATATTTCTTTTCTTATATATATATATACATACATATATATATATATATATATATATATATATATATATATATATATATAAGAACTTGCTGCGTGAATTGGCTACCGACTGAAAGTAAGGTTGAATACATATGTGTGTGTATATATATATATATATGTGTGTATGTGTATATATATATATATATATATATATACATATATACATTATACATATATATATATATATATACATATGTATATATATATATGTATATATATACATTATACATACATATATATATATATATATATATATATATATATATAAATAACTTTAAATGTTATTCCTGTTGGATATTTGAATACACACACCGTTTAATGAGTACTTGCTGCGTGAATTGGCTACCGACTAAAAGTAAGGTTGAATCTTTTTTAATTTTGTCTGGGTAGACTGCGGCTATTTCCATCGGCGTCTTAAGAGTGAAGAATGTAGAGGTTGTCGCCGGTGCCTCCAAATTTGCTAAACAGTTTTACAATTGTTCCAGAATCGATTTTAACGAGAAATTGTTAGTAATCCCTACGAAGTTAGAAAAAAGGGAATTTTATGCATTTTCGAAACTGTTACAAGCATCAATTTATACCGGGTTTAGCACAATCGTTATCTCTGATATTGATCACTTGTAAAAAAAAAAATCAAAATTAACGTGTATCTGTTATCACTATTTAAATATCTATATATCTATATATAATTCAGTAATTCGTCGAGTCTAGAGAAAACCTCAACAGAATGCAGGAAGCACTGGACGTCCGTTCGTCCTATATTTGCGACTCATCAGCAGTGCGCATCCACTACCAGGAATTGAATCCCGGACAGTTACGTTATCATGCAAGCGTCATACCAACTGTCCCAAAGGGCCTCGGTAATGAAGTGGTAGCGAATCAGACTCGATATAGCGCCGCTCGATCACATATTCCGTGGTGGAACTCATCCGAAAATAATGATAATTGTTTAAACTTTATTTTTAAATGGATTCTCATTTTTGAGTAGATGGTCTGTTTTTATTTATCTATTAAACAGTGTATTTATTTACATCTACTGGCCTTGAATATTCAAGAAATCCAATCTTAAAAATCCTGACGGCTCTCTTGCTTAAGCGACAGTTTGTAGAGTTCGACTATGTTAATATGTAGGTGTTGTGTGCCTTGTTTGTATTGATACCCAGATATTTACTGAATGTCAGATGGTTCTTTTCCTCAATCAAGGGATAAGATCGGTGTCCCTTTTCAATACCTACTCCATGATTCAATTAAAAAGTGACTGCCATTGCAAGTTATTATTTAGAATTTTGAAATTAAATAGCGTCACTGTCATGCCTATCTTGTATTGTCTAGGTTTGATTATCTAACTTAAGCTAAGCAGTTTTCAGCTGATTAACGATAGGTAAGTGTAGGAATTGTAACGATTATCTGCTAAAAGCTTATTCTAGGAGATTAGTTCAAATTCGTGCCTTGCCTGTCAATTTCAGTTTTATACTAATATCAGTGGGAAAGGTTTGAAGTTTTCTCTTCTTTCTCCAGCTATGGATTAAATGTCAATGTGGACTAGGTTCTCTCGCTCTGCGTTGCCATCAGTCTACGAAGAATGAAAACTGGATTCTAAAACTTTGAGACGAGAACAGGAAACAACTCCATACTCTTTCCAAAGAAGGTATCACAGATCAAGAATAATAAAGAAAAAGAATTTGTAAGCCT
>OZ010581.1:119587265-119619765 GCA_963932145.1 Acanthosepion lycidas | reverse complement strand
AAGGAATAAAAGTTATTTTAAGTGATGCCTATCAAACTTCAAATCTCAAAACCTTTTCCATTTTGGTTTTTTATATATTTGCTTCTTTCAAAATCGCCTGTGCAATCACTAATGCCAGGGTTTTAGTTTCTGCCAAAGAGACTGTCGTCTTTACGACCAACTAAGATGGAATTATAGATTGGCTTACTGAGCGTCGGACCAAACACAAGGCAGATGTGAGCTCTTCTGTCAAAATGCCAGCTGCGACGTGGAGCCATTGACTCGAGTGGGTTGGGCTTGATAACGAAACACGGTGCCCCGGGGTGAACAGACGTGAATTCAGAATAGCAGACTAAACGCTCGGTTCTGTGTGTCCGCTAGAATAGAGAATAACAGTGATTACAAATCACTATCAGAGCTTTGTACGATTCTCTGGCGTCTTTACGAAAAAGAAATCTGGGGTCTGACAGTGTCAAAGAAAACAGAATCGGCAAATCAAGTTATTCAAAAATAACTTACCGGTTCTGCGTGTATTTGATGAAACTACTTTCTCATCTCGAGATAAAAAAAAGAAGAAATGATACCACCGAGATTAATCCAGTACCTTGTAGAGTTCTTCCATGACAACAGTGAAGAGAAACTACATCTTTATAAGTTCCGTGACTCGATGTAATAGTAGTGTCTCTAACTAGCTTAGCAACTGACCAGTTCCTTCCAAAATATATGCGTTGAAAACAAAAATAGTAAATATTTTACAAAATAAACATTATGGCTTTATACCCCTCTCCTACAATTTGGAAGAAGAGCCTCTTATTAAGGAAACTTTACGTTTAAATATAATTATACAAAACCAGCCATTGCTAAGAATGTATAAATAAGTTAGCAAATATAATTATATAATTTATTATTAATATAATCGTATGATAATAATATAATTCGTCAGGATATATTAAACATTCGTAATAAAATACGCTCGCTAAATGACAATAGACTTTACGAGAATCGGTGTTTATGATTTTATATTTGAAATGGCTAGATGTAAGCGTATTTTCTATGTTAAGTTTCTTTTATTACACTTTTCACTTGTGGAATTCTCTTCCTGCTTTTTGCTTCCCAGTCAACTTTGCATTTATTTTTTGACGACCAATATCAATCGTTATCTTCTGTCTTAAAACTTGTTCCTTTATTGTCCTCTCTCTTTGATAGTAGTTTTCACGAATTCTCTGAAACTGTTACCGCCTGCGGACCAGTGGTTTTATTGCCTTGACTGGGGTGAAATGATTAAAACAAAATACCACGAAACCGAAAGAATTAAATACTAAATAAATAAATAAAATAATAAATATAATGATCAAAAAAAAAATTGCTTTCTTCGAGCGAAGAAAAAGATGACCGTTTACTTGCGCCTGCGCAGGTTCATGAGAGAAATCTACAATACATAAATACCTCATGTAGTGTTGAGTATTGAAACCCGATTAAGGTCGACACGTGTCAAAGGGAAGAGAAATAAGGATGTAAGAATAAATGAGACGGTAATAGAGATCCTGAAGATCTTCGACGATTTAAGAATTGATGAGGTTACCAAAATGATAAATGAAATATACGACACTGGCGAACTACCGGAAGATGCGAATAGATCAAGCCATTGATTTCAGAGACAAGAAATTCAAATAAGTTCAACCTCTTCAAATAATCAGTATAATATGGCACGTAAGCTAAGCATATCATTAGGATTCTGATGAATAGATTTTATAGTATAATTACATCAGAAATAGAGTAAGAATAGTGTAGCTTTGGTCAACATACTAGAATAGAAATGCTATTTTTATAATCATATTGCTAGCAGGGCAAGCAATACAAATAGAGAAACAGCTATGATTCTAGCTAATCAATTACACAAATGCATTAGATAGGCTAGGACAAGATTTACTTGAAACATTGGAAAAGCTTGATGCGTAAAAGATATTCGAGTAGACTGTAAACCTCGACAACGAATTATACGAATAGAAAACTCGTTCTGTGAAATAAACCAGAACAAGAGCGTTGTCAATATGTCTGGACCAGTGCGAAATATTCATTATTTAGTAATGCAGACAGCATAAGATATCCAGATGATACTGTGCTGATGACAAACTCAGAAAAGCAACTAAAAATTCTCGCAGACAAGATAGTCTAGGTAATCAAGAGGAAACAAGTAACCGCTAATAGTAAGAAGATGCCATATCCTGGATGTCTCCAGATTTCTCTTTAAACCAAATCAAGTAACTTACGCCCGATGATAATGCCTAGTATGCTTTTGGGATGGACCATCGCTGTTGGAGTGTATACGAAAGACGTAGATGAGGATAAATGGCCATGAAATAGTGCAATTTAAATTGTCAGCGGCGGGTTTAGGCGAACCACTAGGCCGAACCAATATCACATGAGCATGATCTAAAATATTACCGAGTGACCACCAACCTGTATGGTGCCTTATTAATAAAGAGGGTCCATAGCTTCATGGCGCCTGTATCACATTCGATTTCTACCATCAGATGCAATCACCTGGATCCTTGACTGTCACCACACATTTTCTGTCCTCTCCGATCCATTTGATGATGGGACGATCCCGGATGAGGCACTGTGTTCGGTGTCTTGGTGTTAAAAGTGGAACGCTGGTGTGTCCTCTGCTCGCATATCCCATGTAAGCTAAAGCATCTTGAATTGGCCTGTAGACGTGCATTATGTACTGAATGTGGATGAAGATTGTTATGTAGGAATAAATTGTCGCTGCCGACACTTGAGTTTGAACATAGATCGCCAGTGAGTAAACACAGGCGATCCAATTATTGAATTAAGTAGACCATGTGACCATAGTGGAAACGCATATATGGGATGTAGCTCGTGTCTAACTGATCTCCATTTCTAGTCTGTCCTCTATTACTAATAGAATCTCTATTTCTAGTCTATCCTCTATACTATTCGGATCTCTATTTCTAGTCTATCCTCTATACTATTCGGATCTCTATTTCTAGTCTATCCTCTATACTATTCGGATCTCTATTTCTAGTCTATCCTCTATACTATTCGGATCTCTATTTCTAGTCTATCCTCTATACTATTCGGATCTTTATTTCTAGTCTATCCTCTATACTATTCGGATCTTTATTTCTAGTCTATCCTCTATACTATTCGGATCTCTATTTCTATTCTAAACTCTATTACTATATGGATCTCTATTTCTATTCTAAACTCTATTACTATATGGATCATTATTTCTACTCTATCCTCTATTACTATACGTTTTGCTACTAGAGCAAGTACTATTAATGCGAGTGCTATTCGAAACACCAACATTATTCAATGGCATACTTTAGTTTTATCTGCGATTACAAAGTCTCTACTAAAATGAACATTACAAATGTAACGAATATTCGTTGGATTTACAAATGTGGCCACGAGTGTTCGTTGACATCGCAAAAAAAGATTCTTGAAATAATCCAAAAATAATCGGCACTGTTATCTGTTCTGACCAGGCATCACTACTCCAATCACATTACCACCGCTGTATTGTAGTTTTCTTACGTCCTATCTATAAACATGTTCATGGTAAATGCTCATCAGAACATTTACCATGAGTAACTTGAAATCATGAATTTAAGCGCAATGCTAGATTGGCAGTTAGGTCTCGTCATTCTACTACTGAAATTACTATATGTGACAGTTCTATGATAATACTTTTTTCTTTCGCTTTTTCTGTCTGTGGAAGTCTCTTCCGGCTTCTTGCTTTCCTTTCAACTAGAGTCTTAAGATATTTAACGTCAATTTTCTTATTCAAATTTGTACTTTGATTGTCCTATCGCTTCAATAAAGTTTTCCCATATTCTCTCACTCCCAGTATCCCATTATTGAATTTTGTGGCTTTATGGCTGTGCTAGGAGGGAAATGATTTTTTTTTAATTAAATCGCTGTCGCTTTTTTAACCAGAGGCCTCAATTCACGATCAGTAAGGAGTATGACATGTCCCTCCTTTGAGAAATTTTTCAGCCGTCCGATACTCACTAACAAACAACTTGAAATTCCGGTATGCCACGTCACCATGGCAAGGGCAACGTCACTCTTGTTCATATTGATTTACCAACATACTGGTCTAAACTTTTCCTTCAAGTTAAACTTGAAGGAAAAGTTCACACCAGTATGTTAGTGAATCAATCATGGTAAATGTTCTGATATGTTGACGCCACATCACATTATCATGTTCCATTTGGCATCTCAGTGTTAAATACAAACTATCTTTGTATTTACGTTTGACTGAAATAGACAAAGGAGTTTATAGATAAGTTGGAAATAAGGCCTGTGTATTGAAGTTCTTTTCATCTAACAATATTCCAGTATTGCATTAAATGTAATACCCCATTCGCAATACCCTTGAAAATTTCACGGTTTTGCTATTTGAATATTTTGAGGAGTCGTAATTATTAATTTAATTAATGAAATAAGATTCACGGCTATTAAATACCCATTGAAATTCCTTTAATTCCTCGTTAAAGACTTGAACTCAACAACGAAATATTAAAATAGCAGCCATAAATAAATTTTCAAGTTAAGAGATTACAAATGAAAACATTTAGAATTAACATTTTTCCATTTCACTGAAGCAGACGTTAAACACATGAGAACATTATCGCTTCCTCTATCTTTTTGCTAAAATCAAAATGCGTCTTTCATATATCTTTTCTATAGTCTATATTTGCAGTCAAACAGAAACTGTCTATTGTTCACCTGAAGTAAAGTGTAGACACACTCGATTTGGGTTCGTACAGTCATTGTGAAATTCACATCACTTACAGTAGCTGCATATAGTGTCTGCTTCTCCATAACAATGTAAAGTTTTTCAAATCAAAATTTTCCTTACCCTAAACCGTTTACCAACCAAAGCTGAAGCGCCTAAAATTCACTACAATTTAACACATAGCTGGAGAGAGAATGGACAAGTTCATGCCTTTCCCAAGTGTATTTACGCGTAAGTGAAGGTAATTAACTCACCTGGAATTCGAACGCAGTTTTCATAACAATCCATTGCACCACCCTCACATCGAAGCATACAAGCGGCCACTCATTTAACTGCTGACAAGTTTCGACATTGCTTAACTGAGCTGATCGATCGAGAAAAGAATTGTACTATGTTTTTTTTATGCTTGTCCACTACGTCAGAAGTCGATGTTTGTGTTAGTGCAGAAGAGGTTGAAGTAGCCTTGCAAAATGAAGTTTGACATGAATGTTCGGATCTAACCCATAGGAGACATTGTATTCTTCCATGCGGAAAATTTACACCTATCGACAGTCATCGACGATTATAATTCGTTTACAGACAGTGGAATTTAGCAGATTCAGTCTTTGGGGAAAATTCAACACCAATGATGATGCCTTTGTAAGAAAAAAAACAGCAATTTGTAAGTGAGAAAGGTGTAATGCTATTTACAGTATCTTTTGTAGAAGGAAAACAAAACAAGCGGAAGCTATAATGCTCGGAGTGGCCTTTGTATGTATGTATGTGCGTATGTACTGAATTTGTACACGTTGAGAAATATAGCCAAAGTCGAGTGCAATACATTCTCGATATACGAGTGGGCGTATCTCAATCTAATTCTCGACTCGGATTGCTGCCAGAAACAATTCTGCACAGACCGATCGCAGAAAAGCGTCTGTAATTTCTCAAATAATTCTGCTTATGGTAATTCCAACAAATAAGACGGTTCTACAAGGCGAAGGAATAAATAATACATTTTAGTTGAACGACAATAAAAAAAAATCAACGTAGATTGTCTTTGATTTTTTTTTTCTTTTTACAGATGTTTGAAACAGACGAAAATAGTTTTGAATAGCAATGGCGATTGATGTAGTCACCAAAATAGCGGGAAAAGTTTTGGCTCTCACGATAAGTTCTAAAAAGAAAGGCCGACCGCGTTGTATACATTTGCCTCAGAGCGATGCTCATTTCGTAATCTCTCAGACTGTTGCCAATGCTATGATATCTGATTTTCTCTGCTAGTCTATAACAAAAGTACTCGTGCATACTTTTAAAATTTGTAAACACACACAACAGATATTTCTTGCTTGTGGAACTCTTTTACGGCTTCTTGCTTTCCAGCCAACCTTGATCCTCAACGATTTAAATGCAAGGACCAATGTTAGCTTCTGTCTTCTTAAATTCATGTTCTTTTATTGTTCTCTCTCCTTAATAACGTTTTACTTTTAATCATATTCTCTAGCACTCAGTAACCCCCAATGTGTCTTAGTGCCCTTATTTCCTAGTTCCGAGCGCTTTCGGCTATACATTTAGCCATTATCAAGGATGGTTCGATTTTTTTTAGTTTAATTGAGTGTGTGCGTTATGTGTATGTTTTTAGTTTGTTATAGAAATGTTTTATTTTCCAATCGCGGTTAGCACATTGTTGCTTAGTTCGTAGTTAATATTGTTAAGTGTTGGCTTTTTTCTTTTTTTATTGTTAGGGCTTCCATAATTTTTAATCTTTTTTTACAGGTGGATGAGGTTATTATGTTTGTATTTTCTACTAGTATGTTTCGGACTACAGGCCTATGCAGACACGTTACGTTTCACGTATCCGACCACAGTTCTATCAGAACGTATTTAAACACCCACTTACCAAACTCCTTTCGAAACATACTAGTAGAAAATACTAACATAATAATTTCATCCACCACTCAAAAATATTAACTACAAACACGGACACAATGTGCCGTGTTCGAAAAATAAAACATCCCGATAACTCTAGAAACATACACACAACACACTCAATTAAAAATAAAAAAATAAATAAAATCATCCTTCATAAAGATAGCCGAAAGCGGTGGAAAAATACAGAACATTTGGACAGTTTCTTCACACTGTCCAGAAAAAGAAAAACTTGTTCGGACACATGAAAAATAAATAAAAAGCTTAATCGTAGTACCTTGTCTGTCATCTTTAATGAAACGTATATAAATGAAGGATTTCAGGCGATATATATATATATATATATATATATATATATGTGTGTGTGTGTTTGTGTGGCTTAAGTACCTTTCTTAGGGGAAGCTGTAAAAAATAGTTTTGAAAATTAGTTTAGATAGATCTCATCTAAAACACAGACAACACTTAATATTCGAGAGAAAAGAGAGAAGTTTGATTCTCGAAATAAAATTACCCCAAATCTTGCACACTGATTACGAGATAGGCGCGGAAGCTCAACGCCTTCCAATTGTGACGCCTTATGTCTTTAAAAAATGACGACTTGAGCTGCCTTGAACACGTCGTGCGAATAGACAGCGATCAAATAAATTTACAGATGAAAAGCCCCCTCCCCCTATGTAGACGCCAACAACGCTAAAAAGATGACCGTAGAAGGGACTTAAGGACGCTATGCATCAAACCAGACTCATAAGAACCTGTATTCTCCGGAAGTTGACATGGATGCAAGCAGTGCAGAAAGGCCTATTCTGGTTCGATGTGATATATTTGCCAAGTCAGAGTTGAAGAGATTTTTTCCTGGTCAGCATTGAGAAAGAGAAGATGGTCAGTCTTGAGAGGGAGAGGCAGGTTTTTCTTTTACTGGGGTCAGCCTTGAGAATTAAGGAGGGTTTTTCCCCTGCTCAGCGTTGCGAAGTGTATGAGTTTTGTTTACCCGGACAACCTTGCGAAAGATATGGGGAGGAGAGACTTTCTCCGGTCACCCCTGTAAGAGAGTTTATTTTCCGCTCAGCCTTTCTTGGAAGAGAAAGTACTTTTTCTTTACAAGTAAGAGAAATAGACTTTTACCCGGTCAGAATTGCGGAAGAAAAGGAAGTTAATCCGTGTGTCCTGTGAATGTGTTGTCGACACAAACAGCAAGAGATTATTTACAAGATATACAAATATTGATTAAAAAGCTGTTTAAAAATCCACCAAGAAATTAAGACATTACTCAATTTTCAAATTATGCTGCTTCATTAACAACAAAATAAGAACAAAATATGAAAATAGCTAATAATATATTGACAGATTGATTATATTTTTCCTGTAAGTCTTAATGATGACGTCAGGATATAATGTTAAACATATTAATTTCATTGACGCTAGCAATAGATTCATTTCAATAAGGCGAAAAGCTGACATTATCTTTATAATCTGCCAGAGAATGTAGCAAAATGAACTGAAATCTAATGCAAACGTTAGATACCTTCCCACGAAAGGGTGCAGGAAAGTCTGACTAAACTCCGAAATTATATAGTATATTGTTGCTTGGCCCGAATAAGACGACGAAAACGTATATATATAAAATAGAAAAGTATCTTTATTTTTCGAGGTAGTATTACAGAGGTTAGGATTGCGCACACAGGAATCGATGAAGACAAATTTTCGGTTAACTTCTAGCCAGCCTCTTTCTGTCCATATCAAGAATAGGACCGGTTATATAACATTTTGTCACATACGCAACTTCACATAGCCACGCCTCTTCCGGCATGTACCCACGCAAGCACGCATTTCCTTCCGCTCAGGACACCTGTTCGTCTTGTTTATTTTAGCGACCGTATGCATTTCTTGTTTATGCTATCACCAGTTCCGATTTATGCTCACACACTGATGCAGCAGTATTAAGTCCAAAGGTCTTTTCATCAACCGATATCAAACAATTACCTAACATGAGAAATCTTTAAAAAAAAACTTCCTGGTCCAAGAGTTAGTTAACGTTCCTTATTTCGATATACACACACAGGATTTACATAATTTCTCGGACCGATTCAAAAAAAAATTAACGTTTGATAACTTTGTTATTCATTCAGACCTTAATTGCTCGGTACCCACTAGCATCCGATCATCGGGATCGTCATCCTCTTTCCTTAATCCCTTTCTCCTCTCTGGTGACTGTGATGTAGACGGCTGTGAAGGTCCGGCATACTCCTGAAGAGCAGGAGTCACAGAGGAGTCACACAGGAGTGTCGCTGGTGGACGCGGCTGGGCGAGTTGGACCCTCCTAACAACCCGTCGCAGATCCCCCCTCATGCTGACGTTTGGACTTGAAAGCCTCGGTCCACCTCGGATAATCCTACACCAGGAACGACGATGTGCAGCAGCAATTTCCCAGATCTCAGGGTCGAAGTTGCCCTGTGTCAGGAATGTTTGCAACTGATCCGTGTAGCATTGTATTGAGCCTCCGCGAAGCCACTTCCCGCTGGCAAGTTCGCCGAACAGGAAGATACGTGGGACTTGAGTAGAAAGTATATATATATATATATATATATATATATATATCGGACACTATTCGTAACATACTTGTTGACAACACAAATATAATATCATCTATATGCAAAAAAAAGGCTAAAAAGGATGGAAGCCTTATTAATAAAAACAACACTTAATAATATGAACTATGAACATGGACACAATATCTTGACCGTGTTTTGAAAACATATAAATACATGCATGAAACAAATTATTTCTTATTTAACAGTTAAAATATTTCATCCTTGAAAATGGCTAAATGTATAGCCGAAAGAGCTCGGATTAAAAGAACATTCGAACAGTTTTTATGTAATTTATTAGCTGAAACAAATTCATTAGATCGCATGAGAAATTTTATAAAAAACTAAATCAAATCACCTTGTCTGTCGTATGCAATGAAACGTGCATGAAAGAAGGATTTCTGCCTAAATCCACACACACACACACACACATATATATATATATATATATAGTGAAAAGATGTATGATAAAATGGATAGGACGTGTTTAGTCTCTTAGGACCTCCTAGGGCTATGTTTGTTTACGTTAATGCGATTACGCAAGCGCACGAACGAGAGACGCTGAGAATTTTAAATTTAAAAAAAGAATCATATTTTTTAATATGTTTTGGGTATATAATTTAGCCAATTACATTTAGATTAATTTTATTTCTGTTTCCATCATTTTTGTCATTAAATATCCCACATTGTGATAATTTGGGATAATTTTAATTTTTTTTTTTTTTTTTTTTAGTATTTCACCCTCAAACAAGGCAGGAGTTCCACTGGCACCCAGGCGGTTAGAGAGAGTGAAAGTGAGGGAAAAGATTGAGTATAGGAGGAATTGAGGAAAAGATAAAATATAAACGGACACCAAGATAATAGAAGACGGCGATTGACGTTGCATTTCAATTTTTGAAAATTGTATTTATCAGGTTAGCTTGGATAGAAACTTTTAACTTCGGCAAATTTCTTTCACAGGTTTTCACCTAAGACACAGCAATTAATTCGACAGTAGCAGAAACTCGTGGAATGCTCAAAAGACATTCTCTATTGATTCACTTTAATAGAACACGCTTAAAGGAATAATTGTTGCTTGAATACATCATTTTTCTACAAGAGCTAAAAGGCTGAGACATTAATTATTTCACCCAATTAAGGCGATAAATTCACTAAGACGCAAGGTATTATAGAGTGTGAAAAATGTTATTGAGGAGAGAGGGCAAAAAATAACACAATTCTGAGACAGAAGTTTGGGATTAACCTTGCATTTAAATTTTTTACCATTATATTTGACAAGAAAGCAAGTAGCCAAAAAAGATTCTTAATGCGAGAGAAGACTTAGGTTAAATCTCATGGTTACATATAGCAATTTCAATAGTAAATTGATGAGACCTAACTGCCAATCATGTATGACGCTTACATTCATGAATGGGAAAAGCTCACCAGAAAAATCCCCATGGAAATATTTAGAAAAACAGACAGAGGAAACCTATATTGCATTGGGAAAATAACGGAAGACGAGATGTCGGGTCAGGACCGATAACTTTGCAGATTATCAATATAGTTTTTATAATTCCACTTTCCATCAAACCTTTTTCTCTGTGCTTTTTCAGGTTTTCGTTTCCTGTCTTAACTTTGGACGGAAATAAAAGAAATTCTCTAGGGTGGTAAAAAATGTCCTTCCAATCCGAAACCTTTCATTATCCTTCGTTTCACCCGCACTTAGTGTTTCATTTTGAATTAAATTACATAGCTGACATCGCTGAAGCCTTTGTTGGCAACCAATCTAGAAGAAGAATAATTGAGAACCGTGTAGAGAAAAACCGAAACCCCAGCCATATACTCCCCAAGAATCATTATAGCAATAATCAGTTGGTAAATAATAGAATAAAAAAAAGCAAATTTTGGAGAGCCATGATCGTCTATGTCTGTGTAAGTGATACGACAGCTAGATTTTGTTAATATCTTAAGAAAATGTCGGAACGCACAACTTGTAATATTCCGCCCCGCAGGAATGCTCATAAGTGCTTCAGCGAATAACAGTTCATTTGTAACTCGATGAGACTGAAACTCTCGCCTCTTTCAGAATATTAGAAGCGACGGCAACTACTTGGATATCAACAGCAAGAGATTGATAATGTCCACTTGGCCGTATTCCGGTTGGAAACACGGATTACTTGCTTGTTGTCCCATATTTTGTTCGACGTGTATCACTCTAGGCGAAACCACGTGCTACGCATCTTCTGTATCTCTCGCTCGATCTTCGTTGTCTTACCCACTTTTCCACATATGTTAGCATTCCGTTTTTTTTTATTATTTTCCATTGTCGTATCAGTGTATTCGCTGCTTCTCTCAGATTCTATCTTTCTGCATCTATTTTTAAATGCGGCAAGCGTCTAATTCGTTGAATGAAGCGTCTTCGTAATATTTCTTTCTCTCAATCTCTAGTTGTTCGTAGATAACATGAATTTCAACTACGTTTTCTGACCTTATCCTTTCTCTCTCCCATACACAACACACACACACACATATATATATATATATATATATATATATATATATATATATATATATATATGTTTTATTTTTAATCCGATATTTTTATTGCTTCAACCGTTTTGTACTCGGAATAGACGCCCAATATTTATTTATTAAACAGTGTGCAGTACATACAGTCCCTTCCAAAAAATATTGGAACGGCAAGTACACTTCTTTTGTTTTTTCTTGTTCACTGAAGACATTTGCGCTAAGATGAATATGAGACAAAGAATTTCAGCTTATATTTTCTAGTATTTACACTGAGATGCGTCTTAGGACATATTACTTTTTGTTTGAACCCACCATTTTTCAAATGAGCAAAACTACTGGAACACATGACTAACAGGTGTTGCTTGTTTCCCGGGTGTTGACTTTTAGAAAGTTTACACATTAATTAGCTCTGAATGACTACTCTTGTTTTTAGCCTTGCGTTTCACATGTAAAGACAACATTTCTTGTTAAAAAGGAACGGTTGACCGTAAATTGTTTAAAAAAATTCATTTACAACCAGCAATTAGAAATCTATCATTTGAACCAGTGAACATGTTAGCAAACACCAATTTTCTTCAGTGTATTATTTTCTTTGAGAAAATTCTTCACTTTTTCAATAACTGGCTGAATAAAATATCGACACATTTCCCCGCTCGTGCTTGTCATCCAAACTACACCCTTGTGCAAATTAATTGAAACGAAACGTATAATTGCGTTATTATTTAATCTTTTTTTCGAATTTTCTAATGAAACATGACTCAGTGCACATTTTAGTTCTTCGTATGTCCATTCCAAGAAGTCGTCTCTTGTAGATTGACCAGTGATTCTCGATTGGATTTAAATCAGGAGAGTTTCTGGGCCAGTCTGTAGTACTTGATTTGCTCACTGGTAAGGTTTGCCAGTGTGTTTGTGTAGCGTTACAATTTTCGTACGCTTCCTTGGAGTAACGTCCATCGCAGACAGCTGCCGTAGGACAACTAATCGACAGTCTTGACATAGTCTCTGTGCGGGTTAAAAAATCTGATGCAATCACAGATGACGCAATATTTTTCAAGGCCAAACAAATTTCGTCATACACTCCGAAAATAGATTCATATTACTGCACAACACTGTAAATAACCTAATCCGAGGAAAAAAATAGAAGTCGATTATACCCTGTCACTCCAGTGGGTCTAAAACTGACCGTATGATAAAAGAAAGAAAACTAAATCAGTTGTTTCACTTAATTTACACAAGGGTATATATAACCGTTCAGCATTATTGTTTTGTCTTTTTAAAGTTTCACATCTTATAACATTTTATTTAAATTCTGGAAGACGTCCTCCACTATTCCAATAAGACTTTGGATTACTGTGTCGCATTTTCATTTACTACGCAACACAGATAAACATCGTTGGCTACTTGATTCTGATGTTTCCATTTCGTAGGCAATACATAGGCATTTATCTTTTGCTGCCTATTGTGTCTTCTTTTTGTTAATAGTTAATATTATTATCACCAAATAATTTACATCATTACATAAAGATGATCTTATCCTTATATATTTCGTTTCACTTCAGGGCGTGGCTGATCAGGGCTCCCCATAATAGCCAATATTTTCTAGCTCTTGACAATGTATTTCTATTATCTCTTGTACTCTATGTTTTGTCATGTTATACAAGACTGTAAGTTAGGTTACTCGTTATTTCAATCTGTCCTTGTCAGCTATATCTCTTTTGATTGGACACCTTGCCTTGGTGTAATGGTTAGCAAGCTTGTCTTCCTAGAACAATTATGACTGAGTAGTGAGTTCGATTCTCACTGGATGCCCCATACTTTCGGCCTTGTGCAACATCTAAGCTACGCTTGAAAAATGTCTGTATCCCCTGTGATTGTCATGTATTTTAAGCCCTCTTTCCTTATTATGGTGATTTTTTTAAAGCTTAGCTTAGATGCAACACAGTGTGGATCAGACTCACTACTGAGTCGTAATTCCTTATATGTCCAAGAAAATAGATTCATATTACTGCAAATGACATAGTCTGAGGAAAAAATAGAAGTCGATTACACCCTGTCACTCCAGTGGTCTAAAACTGACCGTATGTTGAAAGAAAGGAAACTAAAGCGGTTGTTTCAATTAATCTGCACAAGGGTGTATGTCTGCTTCTATCTATCTGGGAAATTTCCGCCATGTTTTGGCATGCTCTTTTTTCTGTATTTTTCTTCAGATTACCTCTTTTTTATTTATTGTTCTTTTTTGTGTCTAAATCTTCAAACTTTAAAACAGTTTTTCTTCGAAGTTATTTTTTCAAAGTTAGCGTTAAAATTAGTCCTTTTTTAAGTCGATATATTTTTACCTTTATTTCTGCTGGGTATGATTGTTTCATCGTTTCGATTTGTCTTCTTTTCGAGTATCTCTTTCGATTCTTTATTTGTGCTACCTTTATTCTTTTCCTGCTTTTACAACATTCTTTTTATTTTCTACTCTTTTCCCCTCTTTTTTCTTTGTTTTCAAATATATCACCTTTTCATATTACTTTTCATTTCCCTCTATTATTAAAATAGCTTCTCTTCCTATTTCTTTTCTTTTTTTATTAACTGTTGCGTATTTTTATTTGATTATTTTTATTAAATCTAAAGTTCCGATTTCTATCCTTCCTTCTTTTGTTTATCTATTTTCCCTTTCATATTTCACTTACTTTTTTTTCACGTTCATTGTTTTTGCGTTTTTCTCCTACAGAAATCGTTCTCTTTTCCGATAATCTTTGCATCAATTCTTCTATTTCTGTTTATATTGACACTCTCACGTCACCTTTCTTCCAAGCCTTCTCCCCTTTCTCCCGAGTCTTTTCTGCTTTCTCCAAAGTCTTTTCTGCTTTCTTCCAAACCTTCTCTACTTTCTTCCAAACCTTCTCTGCTTTCTCCCAGGTCTTTTCTCCTTTCTCCCAAACCTTCTCTGCTTTCTCCCAGGTCTTTTCTCCTTTCTCACAGGTCTTTTCTCCTTTCTCCCAGGCTTTCTCTGTTTTCTCCCAAGTCTTTTCTCTTTTCTCCCAAGCCTTCTCTCCTTTCTACCAGGTCTTGTCTCCTTTCTCCCAAGCCTTCTCTGCTTTCTCCCAATCCTTTTCTCCTTTCTCCCGAGTCTTTTCTCCTTTCTCCCAAGCCTTCTCTGCTTTCTCCCAAGCCTTCTCTGCTTTCTCCCAAGCCTTCTCTGCTTTCTCCCAAGCCTTCTTTCAATGTCCCTTTCTTTTCTTGCAAATCCTCTCTTTCTTTCAACCCTTCTTCTTCCCCTTCTGCTAAGCCTTCTTCTTCCCTTTCTGCTAAGCATTCTTCTTCTTCCCTTGCTTTTTAGCCTTCTTCAACCCTTTCTTTTAAGCTTTCTTCTTCCCTTTCTTAGCCTTCCTCTTCTTCCCTTTCTATTTAGCCTTCCTCTTCATCACATTCATTTTAGCCTTCCTCTTCTTCCCTTTCTGCTAAGCCTTGCTCTTCTTCTTCCCTTTCTGCTAAGCCTTGCTTATCTTCTTCCCTTTCTGCTAAGCCTTGCTCTTCTTCTTCCCTTTCTGCTAAGCAGTCCTTTTATTCCTCTCCTTCGAATTCTCCTTATTCTTCGATATTTTTCGCTCATCTAGCAATATCCACGCATCAGTCGTTTGCCTCAGCATGGCTACCCGAACCGCAAAACCATTTGCAAGACATCACGAATACATAGCTCGCCTGACCCATCACTCACTCGACAATTCCAACCAATCCGAGATGTCTTTCTCTCTGCCGTGTTCGGATTTATTTATTTTTTAGTCCAGAATTTCTTTTTTATCCGAATACAATAGAATCTGTTGTCATTGTACCACTTCGCCTACTGCGTTTATTACTGCTGCAATGCGTTTCTTGAAACTGTTGCAGTAAGTGCCCACAAAACAATCGGTTACTGTACAACACTCAACAACTTCCATTAGCTTTGGAGAATATCGAGGCTCTCCCTATCCAATCCCATTATAAAACTCCTCTCTATCTAATTCAGTTTATATCTGGTTATCAAACGTATTCTGAAAATATCTATCTGCTAAAAAATTACACTTATCTCACGGCAGAAATCTATGAAATTCTGGATGGCCGACTGTACCCAAAACATTGTGTCTATCGAGTTATGCACTATGCCTGCCTGTCTAGCAGATGGTTGTCGTGTGTGTGTCTGTCTGTGTCGCCCGTGGTTGTCTTGTGTATGTCTGTCTGTGCAGCGGGTTGTTGTCTTACGTGTGTCTCTCGGAGCAGCGGGTGGTTGTCTTACGTGTGTCTGTCTGTGTAGCGGGTGGATGTCTTGCGTGTGTCTGTCTGTACAGCGGGTGGATGTCTTGCGTTTGTCTGTGCGGCGGGTAGATGTCTTACGTGTGTCTGTCTGTGCAGCGGTGTTTGTGTTGCGTGTGTCTGTCTGTGCAGTTAGAGTTATCATTCAAATGTAGAGTCAAGCGTCGTGAAAGCGAGTTTTTGGTGTTTGAATGAAAACTCTAACATTTTTAGGCATTTCAAACAACATGCTTAGCCGCGTACACAATTCCGGAAAATCCTTCTTGGAAACAACTATACTTAAACATGAAAACAATAAAAAAATAACTAAATATTCTTGAAGCTATATATATAAAACAGTTGAAGCCTAACCTGAGCAAAATAAACTACGAAATCTCCACAAATATACTTAAAGGCTTATAATTGATAACAGAAGCCATTGGTTTATACCAACTGCTTCCGATTCTTAATACTTCTCGTGTTCACTTTCACGTGGTCATGTGTGACGTCACGAGCAGCGAGGCGATTTTCGCTTCCGCGTCTCGTATACACGAGTTCTTCGTTATTTTGATATTTTTCATGCAACAAAAACAGATTATCATTATTGTTTTTTCCGTGTATTGGTTGATATATTGAGAAGTAATTGTTATCTTTGATAATGGATTATGTAAGCCGAAAGCTTAGATTTGATTTAAACATGTATCAATATGGTGATTTCCTTTCGTCTTTCAATGATAATGTTATTAAGCTTATCAGACAATATGAAAGGAACTTATTTAAAATAAATAGACAAAACTTGTCTATATTATTTAATTAAATCTCATCAATGAAAAATTGCTGCCTACACACATATATATATATATATATATATATATATATATATATATATATATATATCTTAACCTGTTCAAGTCGAGAGTTAGCCATTATCTTCCACACATATTCGCATAATTAAGGCCTTGTACAGGGTAGACAGCGTTGTGAAAAAAAGAGCCCTTCAGCCAGACCTTCTCTGTTGTCATTTCTGGAAATAATTAACTTATTCTTCGACGTTCTCTTCCAATTCCAAGACACTGAATTAACATGGAAAGTACTAAATGACTCTCGCACACTTTTCAAGGTGTCAGCATCCCTGAGGAATTATTTTCTCTTTTAGCATTCAGTTTTCAGGAATTTATACATCTCATGAAACAGCAAGTAGACATTATTCCCATCATGCTAAAGATGGAAGTTAAAATGACATCAAAATGGCTTTAGTTGCCATCAGCTTGCATTCGAAACAGATCTAAGTAACTGTGTAAGCACAAGTTAGTTTTTATTAATTCCAATAATCTTAAGCGTAAAGTTTTTAAAATATTTATTTACATTCATACTCATGCACCCATCTTAGTTATTAGTATTCAATCATTTGATTCCTATTTTATACATATTTTCTTCTAGGTCCCAACCAGAGACCTAAGGTCAGCAATTGCTTCATGAAATTTTCCAGTGATTATATTTGTAAAATAAAATCTCACATATTTTACAGAGATTAAGCTCTACGTAATGTGTGAGCTTTTCTTGTGAGTACAATAGTTTGTATTTCTTTAAAGAATGTGCTACAGAAGTTCTTTGAATTAGTCTATAGGAAACTTTTCCAATCAATCCCAGGATTCCAAATACAATTGGAATTATTGTTCTCCTCATGTGCCAGATTTGAGATTTCCATTTCAAGATATTTGTATTTTGACAGTTTTTATTTTGATTCTTCAAAGATATATTATAATCTGCCATGTCAATAAGAAAGCATATTCTGTTTTTATCGTCTCTGATCACTATGTCTGAGCAATTCACTTTGCCTGTTTTGCCTGTGTGTATTGTAAAGCCTCATGAAATTGTTACAGGTCCTAATTCTCTAACAGGGTTTGAGTAGTGTTCATGCCAATTTCTTGCAGTTTCCTTTCCGTAAACGTTGCTTATTTTTCTAGGGAAAATATTGTCCCATTCTGATATACTGAAATTCCCATCAATTTGGTGCTAATACTGTAGGACCTGATACAAGATTGTCAATTATTTCTAGTTATTTATCACAGTCTTTTTGTCAAACACAATTTTTCATAATGTGTGCTTCATAATTTCTAAATAGTAAGAATTGGTCCTGTACAGTAAGAATAAAACCTTACGTTTCAGCTTTTAACCCTACACTACATAGCGAGTAATGGTTATGGGGTTTATCTACATCAGCATGTTTGATACTGGTAGAATATTGGCCATGAAGAGGCTCATCTTTCCATCGTTTCTATATCTGGACCATTAAATTTTGTTTTTATTATCATCATTCCCCACTTTCGATTTGTAATAACACACAGATCGGAATGATTGGCTTCAACAAATGGATCATGCGTAATATTTTCTTATCCCAGAATTGCGTTTCTTATAAAGTTTACACTCACCACGCGTCCTTTCCCTTACACACTCCTACCAAACGGTCTTTCCAAAAGCATCAATCTCAGCATCACTCAGGGGTCGCATCCCCACATCATCTCACCGCAGACCTTGCTCTGGTGATCTATTTCACTTTACTTCGATCCCTTAATAAGCACTCAATTTCTATAAAGTATCATTCGCTGTTTCTCTGCGAAATGTATTTCTGCATTTCTCTTTGTACCGTGTATCATGACATTGACAATATAATTAGTTTTGATGCCTCCAAATGTGTCACTCACATAGTGGGCTGTCCCTTTTGATAATAACAATTATAAAGGAAGTTTCTACAATACTAAATTATATATCATCATTCGTTGTCATGTATTTTTATATAACATACCGAGGTGTTGATTATTCTTCTCCTGGCACCTTGTTTAGAAAAGGATAACGTTCCTTAATGGCTTTACAATACATTCAGCCATTATGCAAAATTATCGAAATATATGTTGCTCTGTAACAACTTTAACAGAAGACCATAATAATGTAGAAAATAGAAAATTTACGAAATCGCGGGACATTTTAGTTATTTCGTGTTTATAACTCTATTCCATGTGACATAACCGCTTTTTATCATTGGACGAAAATGACTTCCTGCAAGGGAGTGGTGGGGGGGACTCTTAGTAATTTAAAAAAATTATCTCTCTTTATAATTATTCTGCCAAGCAATTACACAAGCCCGTTAGCTAGGTTATTGGCTGGTCCCTCTACACCGTTCCCAATATGTGTTTTAAATATTTCTGTTCTATCTTACTGGTTGATGTCATATTCAAACATAGATAATGCTATAAGCTAGGAAAGTTTAATGAATAGAATAATCAAACAAAGGTTGGTAATAAACGATAATACTTAGATCAAGAACAACACATATAAGATTCGCCAGCGGCGCGTAGAAGTAATAGTTAACTGCTAGAAGTGAGTCAAGTGAATTCCACAATGAATCTCCAACTGCAGACCAACATACAGTATTTACTACTGTATATATGTGAATGAGGACCTACCTGTTATCGGCCGTACGTATGCTACAACAGATAAATAAAACACGCGTAAGCCATGAAGTGCTTATGCCCCATGTATCGTAAATAAATTAAGTTAATGTCTTTTTCAAACTTGTTTGATTAAATTAGTAATTGATATGTCCAGGAAAGGGATATATTTGTTCGAGGTAGCAAAGTGGTTGTTGACTACTGTAACCGGGTAGGACAATCTAGCAGGTAAGAGTAATGGACTGGTCCTCGTCGTAGTAGTTGGCAATAGGCGTAGGCAATAGGCGAAGACTTTAGGCGTCGTCCATGTACCTCCACATCAGTCTGTACTTATAGCTAACACCAGCCAATCACATTACAGTGAGAGGGGGCCCAGGTGTATGCATATTCATTACATCAGTTACATACCTATTTTTACACACTGTAGCTTTTATTTATTGACCATCACAAATACAGCAAAGTAAATGTCGCTCTCTGTTTAGTTTGTCTGGGTCAATTCCGATCTATATTCCTTATCCGTTATTTGGCATTAAATATTATTAATTGCTGCAAAGAAACAAACACCTTATGGCAACTTTTCTATAAGAATGGTGCAGAGTAAATTCCGTATTCTGAAAGGAAAGATGCGAGAATGGTTGTTGGCAAGCAGAGATGCGAGAATGGTTGTCGGCAAGCAAAGATGTGAGAATGTTTGTCGGCAAGTAAATATGTGAGAATGTTTGTCGGCAAGTAAATATGTGAGAATGTTTGTCGGCAAGTAAATATGTGAGAATGGTTGTCGGCAAGGAAACATGTGAGAATGGTTGTTGGCAATTACATCAAGCTACGGAAAAGTAAGTTGAGAATTGTACCCAACATTTTTAACGACTTTGCGAGCACGCAAAACAGTGATAAATATATAGAAATATAGAAATACGATATAGAAACATATTAATTGAGTATTCAAGGTCAATCGTCGCGTATCCTTTAAACATGGTTATTAATGTATTCTCCATATTCCACATTTTTCTGTTTTCTTAAACTCTCAGTAACCCCTTGTGTCATGTTGGCTTCATCGTCAGGCTTGGGATGAAAATATTAAAACTATTTTGATGTTATATTTTTTTTCCTTTGTTGGTACATAGTAATAGCGAAATTATAATATAATAAGGATATAAACATCTAAACTTTGACCAGAGTTGTTTTCTTTCCTATGAAGAGAATATTTTGAATGGAATCAGAGTGACTTCTCCCGGCTTTCGGGTTTAAATAAGTGTAATATCATTTTTAAATTTGCTCTACTCATGAGGAAAACCTGGTCCTGAGTATTCAAGTCCTGTGATACCAACTTTATCATTCCACTAAACAGAGGGAGATAGTGGGGATATTAACGCCAGCAGATGGTCGCTAGGACTGGACAGTTTTTTTCTTGATTACATATGTACACGTAATTGAACTCCAATACGCCATATCCTACCCCCGTGGTGAGGTTGGGGTATGTAAATAGAGATCGGACGCACGCCGGCCCTCTGGCTGGCAGTAGAGTTTATTATCTGTTCTGCGCTGCACTGCTCGAACCGGATTCGGGCATTTTTACGGTCTTGTAATGATGAACGGTTATTTCCGTAGATTCTGATGTTCGACAGCACCTCCCTTATTAGCTGTATAAACAAAAGCGTGAGTGTTCTCTGGGAGTGGACAATTAGTCTCCTTGGTCCATATGTACGCGTGTGAGCATTGCACAATAAAAACAACTTCGGTACAACCGTGAGAAGGTGGATAAAAATCGAGCGACCGCTACTCAGCCTTCGCACTAAAATCAAAATGTAATTTCAATTCTCCTTTCTACCGTGATCGTTATGGCATAGATTGGATATTTTTGTCCTCTAGCATTTTAGCGTATGGGCGGCTGATGTTAAATCGATCATTTATCACATTCCCACACCCACAGGAACGGAGTTTGCATTAAATACAGAGGCGAAGATGGGTCTAAAACAGGTGTCCATTGCCAACAGTATTACACGTCGGTGATTGATTAATAATTAAATGAATCTACTTATTTGAATTTTTGCCGTAAGATATTTGGGACGTGAAGAGTTTCGTTTCAAACTGTATTGAAGATAGTTTTGACATTAAGTGCTAGTTGTATCAACATTATATATTTTTTCGTATAAGTCACGATCTGAATACGTATAAGTTTTATACAGCAGCCATGTTTATACGTTCTTTTCTTCTGTATCGTGTTCCTTCAGTATGTTGGCGATCACAACTCTCCACAATTTCCTGTCCTTTGTAGATCATAGTAAATTGTGCCTTTGTTATCTCTCCTAATCCCTGTTCCCTCAACCATTTACACAAGCTCTTAAGGTAGGTTATGCGCTGTTTTCTTCTGTCCCTTTCATCTTCAATATATCCTATGAGTTTTCTTTCCTAATTATCTGCTCTACAAATTTAAACTATTTCTGACTCTAAGTATAAGTGGTATTTTTGCTTCCATTTTCTCTAAAACTACGCTGTCACTTACATTCTCATCATCCTTCTGTTGAATAACAACTTTGTTACCTCATGTTTCTTCTTCGTCTGTGGGGAAATTCTCCAGTATTCAGTTCAGCCCTCTTTGTTTCTAATGAAATTTTCTTGTTTCTTAATACTTTACTTAGTTTTAGGAAGACATCTTTCGCTATCTCAATCCGCCTTCGGATTTCGGTGTCGCAAATTCTCCCCTCTGTTAAAACGCTTCTTAGGTGTTTAATTTTTTTTTTTTGTGCTTTGATGTTTGTGTCTCCAATTGGTAAATCGCATATTGCGTCCTTACTTTCATTTTTTTAATCATTTATGGCTTTTTTGTTGACAGTACTTTTAGTGAAAATTGTCATTAGCATGGAAAATGGAATTAGCAGGTCGAGTTCACATTCTGCCCGCGAATTTTGCATTCACAAATGCCCCAAGAAAGGATATGAATAAATTTCCCCCAGTGTATAGATTAAATAGAGTAGATTGAAATCATAATACGGGTGTGCATCCATTTGACGAGAAGAATGTAACTGGGGCCCACCCCAATGTATTGCCTTTACGTTATTCATCTAATACAAGGCGTATGAGCCCCTCAAAATATAGGCTTACTGAATGAGGTTGTTTTATGGATGTAAAAGAAATTTAGAATAATCTCTCTTTGGAAGAAAATGTCCAAATGGAGTTTTCTTTTTATCAACGGAAAACGAAGGGATGAGAATGGTTCCCTCTTGCGCAGACAACGAGGCGGTCCTTAACCGTGAAGGTCGGAATTAGAGGATATGATGAATGTAGCTCCACCGGTTTAGAATTTTATAGCTAAGATCCGCCATCTTACTCCTTTCGTATTGCATTTGGCATGATCATTCTTATGTTCACAGGGATCTGCCATTTTCGCTTCCGTTCTTTTTCGTACAAGTCCGTTTTAGGTAACGTATAAATGCTGTATAGCGGCTCGAATTAAGGAATCAGTAGAGACGAGGTGGAATTCCAATCGAATCCATTACATTCACTTACGGGCTAATACCGTTGGGGCAGATATGAATCCTCTTCTTATCTCCCCAGCTATTGTTAAATAGCAAGGCAGACCAGGTTCTATAACCTTGGATGGCAACTCGTCTACCGCAGAAAGAACCTAGCACGAGAAAAAAAAACTGCATCGTCAGTCATGTATCGAAAGATACACTATCGCCTAAGCGTTTATCACACATGGCAGATAACTGATTGTGGTTATATGTTTCTTTATATTTCTGTATCCCATTTTAAACTTACAGCTGTGATACTTTACTTATTTATTTTTGTTTTTGTTGAAACTGACAGTAGCGGCACAATATTCTATCGCCTCATTTTGCCTGATTGAATTTTGCAGCTGGTAGTGAAGTCAATTGTTCTAAATTTAATTTACAGGAATTGTTAATCTCGTTCCGTTTTTTGCTTTAAAATAATTGAAAAGTCAGATATGCATAAAAGCACTTAGTCGCATTTCATTCAGCTGCTACTCGTAGGCGGCTAACAGAAGGGGGGGCGATGATTTATTTATTTATTTATTTTTTTTTAGGGATGTTTACCGAGATTAACACAACCCGGTTTATTAATTTTACACTTGTTTATCATTTAAAGGATTTTGCGACACCCGTTTTTATTAAGTCATTGCCTTTTTAAGAAAATCACAATAATCCCACCATCGAGAAAATTCCTTGTATCGTTTACCTAAGAGTATTGTGTCCTTGGTATGACGATAAACTACATCCGGTAGCAAGATCTCTTAGCATGAGGTTTTGAGAAGCGTGGAACTACCTCTTAATTGCTGTTCCCAGGTTCACCCTGACCCGGGATGGTAACACCTGTTAAGCTCCCAGCTATCAGCAAATAGTGAACCCCAAAACTGGGGTTAAATTTTAAAAGTAGATTTTTATATTTAAAATACCAGGAATACATTTTTGAAAAAAATAATAACAGCAATATATTTTTTTTTTTAAATTACCAGCAATACATTTGACTGTCGACAAAAACTGTTTTTTTAAATTGAGTAAGAAAAATAAATTACATATGTTCCAAAGGTTGCCATAACCGGGGATGATAGTAAGAACAGGCTCCCACTATCTATAATATGCTCCCTATAGCAAGCGTCACAAATAGCCTATGACAACGAAGTCCAAAGCTGGAGAATGGATGAAGACAGAAAAATGGCGACTCATAATCAGTTCCTTCGGGTAGATAGAGCTCGAAAACCGAGAAAGGTAGTCCATCTAGGGGAAGAAAAACCTTGATTTTTAAAACCCTGCTGCCTACCGGTCATATACAAAAATTAGGAAATTGCTATCAACGTAAATCCAGACAGAAAACCTGGAATATAACCCCGAAGACGATTAGCTGTCAACAATGACAACTTTCCTGCAACTCCTGCAGCCAAGCCGTACCCAAATTCCTTACCCCTGTATTCCTTTGGATCTTATCGGTTAGGCCAAGAAGAGGTGAGTGGCGTGTTGTCTGAGCTGTGCACGGCCTCCAACTACCATCAACTGTCTAGAAGGAAAACTGCGAATTCTAACTTCCTGCTGTTTTGGAGGTGTTTACCACTAATGATGTATGCGCGACCCAACGGCCGAAACGTTGTGATAATAAAAAGAGAGATGAGGAATATAGTCTCTGTGTAAATTATGAAAATCTGGTGTTAATGCTCGGAAAGAAATTAGATTATTTTAATCAAGATGTTCGGGGAAAAACATAATTTGACCAAAACAAACTGCCGTTTAGAATGATGATGCCACTTCGCTACACTAAAAATTTTTGAACATAGGATCTTCCATACGTCATAGATTGGATCGCATACATATTGCCGCTCTAATGACAGTATTCACTATAATTGTACGATTAATTCATGGGATTAAACCCTTTCTTTACTAATCTTTTGTTCTACTTTTTTTTTTCTTGAAATATTATTAACCTGATCTACGAGCTTATACGAGCATTATCGCAGAAATAATTCGTTGTTCCACCAATTTGCATCATTACTAAATATATCTGTAGAGAGAAATGATTCTTTAACTGGTATAATTTTTGCGACAATTGTGTCATGTAAGAAAGTACCAAAAAAAATAAGAGGTTTTATCCTTCTTCCAGTTATATAAAGAGGCCGAACTGGACTATCTATGCGTGACGTAATAATTAATGAGATAATGTCGATACCACCGTATTGTATGCAGGGAGAATTTAGAAAGAACTTGTGTTATATTCAACTTTTAAATGAGCGTGTATATACATCGAAGACGGTTCAGGATTTCTTTCTAGCAAATGCCAGTGGCTCTTTTCTTCGGCCATCTGCGTTTTTCAACTCTTCAGCAGTAAATAGATCCTGCTTCTTTGTGGCGTTTGGCAACAGGCCGGGAATAACCTTGGAACAAATGCTCGAGCAGCCATTAAATTGCATTAAACTGCCTGCAGTATCATGGCTAACCAAAAAGCTTCCGTGTCAGTTTTATTAAAGTTTATTCTGTCAGCTTTAGTTAAAAATCAGGCTATTGTTGTTAATCATATAATGCAGCAACTGGGCTGCCACTGTGGAGCCTATCACGAAGCTCAGTTTTTCATTTCTCTATAGAATAGCCTTTACGTCTATTAATCTATCTCTTTACTTTGCTTACACGAAAGTGGAAATGTCCATCAAACATTCACTAACTTACTGTGAAATTTTTTAACATTTTATATTTCCAAAAACAAATTTGTAGTTTGCATTTTACTGTGTGCAGAGTTGCAGCTATTTTAAAAGTGTTTCATAGGTTGAAATAACTAGGCATCTTCTTGGGTTTTTAGTCATTTTATGGTCTATAATATCAAAATATTCTTAAACTTCATAGAAGAGACATTATTTATTTTTACCAACCATCTTCATAGACTAACTTGCCAGACGTCATGGGTTAGTCTCTAGTATTGTGCAGGACCCCATCAAGCACAGTAACGATCGACAACCTCCGACAGAAGGTCCTGATTGAGAGATTGGATGTTTTGAGGAGCGTGAAACGACCTCTTATATTGCTGTTGTTCCGAGGTTTACCCTGACCCAGAGTGATGGCACATATTAAGGTCTTAGCTTTGTTTCAGAAAATGGTAAAGGGCAAATAGTGAACCCAAAACAAAAATAAAATACTATGATAGTATAAAAATATATATTTTTATATAAAAATACCAACAATACATATTTATAGTAAAATTATCAAAAATAAATTTTTAAATCAAAATGACTAGCATTACTCTTTATAGTAGTATTACCAACAATACATTTTATACCAAAATTACCAACATTTTATCTGTAGTTGAAGATATACAATTGCGTTCAAAATATATTTAATCGAAACCATAAAATAGTGTCCAATATATTAAGATTACGGCATGAAACAACTCATAAAGATGTTGATATGCCGCTAAAAAATCAATAAAACTATGATCAACACTGCTTCTAATACCATAGTGTTAACAGGCGTAGCATGAAGGATTTTTGGTTTCCATGTCCCATGGAGTCTAAAGGATACTTAATTGGGTCGCTGAATGTGTCTGTTACCTACTCCATTGAATGCTGATATGATACCCGCTGGTGTCACTTGATTGTTATTAGGTTGGTGCAAAAATATTTTCGTTTTTTAACATATGTTACTATGTGAGAAAACGAAATTATTTTTGCACCAACCTAATACTAAACACAATTTTTGCCAAACACTTATAGTCAGGATAATTAAATAACTATGGTTGGCACTACAAACAGATGTCAGTAATGGATTCAAATGCATTTTCTTTGTACAGTGCTGTTCGATAAAAGTGACTCACCCGATTTTTTTTTTTTTTTTTTTTTTTTACGAAATGTTCTCACGAAAGTTGAGCTAAATTCGAAGGGTAAGCGATCTAAAATCCGAAGAAGCTTTGAAAGCTCTTTGAATTTAGCAGTAATTACTGTCAAGCATCCGTTCAGTATAATGTCTCGGGGATGTTTTTCTTTTCATGGAACTGGTTTCTTAAAACCTATTGAAAAGACCCTCAGGAGCGAGCACTACAACAGAATTTTAGTGTCTTGTCTGCTTCCTTCGGCTGAAAGGGTGCAAATCGACCCCACCAAACTCATTTTTATGCAGGATAATGCTCCCTGTCACAAATCAAAATTTATGAAGGAATACTTTGATGAGAAGCAGGTGAGTGTTATGATATGGCCGCCCCAATCTCCTGACCTCAACCTCAACCCCTTAGTAAACTTATGGAGCATTATAAAGTACAGGCTCTCGAGAAAGCAGTTGAGCAACAAAGAGGATTTGATTGTGAATTTATATCCGAATGGAATTCAATGCTTGGAGATGAGATTTGCCAGAACCTAATCAAGTCAATAACAAAAAGACTTGAAAAGGTTATTCAAAATAAAGGAGGACCCATAGATTATTAAATATTTCGAACTACATTACCTATTAAAAATAAATCATACCTCTATTATTCTTGATTTAAAGCTGTTCGGTTATGTTTCTATTGATTACTAGTTGCAGGAAATAAGTGAGTCACTTATTTTGCACAGAGTTTTTCCCTAAATCTCATTTATATCCAAAATTATAATTATCAATAGAATATCTTAGAGTGAGTAATTTTTTTACTAGGTGGTCGGGAAGGGCTCTTTATATTAGTAAGATTAAAAATTATTTTGACCCCCCCCCAAAAAAAAAATAGGCGAAAAATTTTTAAATAAAAAAAATCAGGTGAGTCATTTTGATCGAACAGCACTATATATAGATGACGACAGAGATGTTTCAGAAGTGGTAATCGTAATATTAACCGTATTTTTATAAAGAAACATTTCGCTTTCGGTGACCGAGAAGCCAGTGCGAGTACCGGTTTTTCAGGTCAAGTAGCTGTTATAGTTCTTTCCAGTATTGATGAGAATTTCCTTTCTAAACTCTTATATCCAGTTTTGTGGAACCCTAACAACTTATGATTTCATGTTTTATGTGTTATCCATTTTAACTGTTGTTGCTGTTGAAAAGTCCTCAAATGATGTGGTTTTTATTTAACCTTGTACAGTTCTTTCTTTGTGATTCTGGAGCGCCAGTCCACAATGCGTTTAGCGTCACGCATGACATCTATATGAAATTATCGATATGACGATACTATTTAAGAATATAACGCGTTTTCAGTTTAATTTCTTGGTTTTGTAGCAATCGGTGGTGTTGGACGAAACTACCCCTAGCGCAGCCTATTATAGGTCCAGTTTCCTTTTCTCCTATAAGTTTCTTATAAGCACAGAGGTATTTAGTATTTACTAATCACACATACTATGAATCCATCATGAAAATTCATTATGTGTCATCGTAACACACAATCCAGTTCCAGATCATAATTTCTGTTTTGAAAAGGTTTACCTTGAATCCTATTTCTTGGATGGGATGTGACATATGTCTAGAACATATGTGCCGTTCAAAATTCGGTAACACAGTTCAACAGACATCTATATTTTAATCAATTAAGTCGCAAGGGATTACTAAGACTGAGACAAATAGAAAAAGGTTTTGAGGAGAAAGGACGATAACCTGATGAGTATTAAAGGTGACAAATGACGGTTGATGCTGCATTAACATTTCTGAAGTGTGTACGTGGCCGGAAATGAAGGCAGTGGAAGATTATAGCTGGCCGGAAATGAAGGAGGCGGAAGATTGTAGCTGGCCGGAAATGAAGGCAGCGGAAGATTATAGCTGGCCGGAAATGAAGAAGCCGGAAGATTGTAGCTGGCCGGAAATGAAGGCGGCGAGCGATTGTAGTTGGCCGGAAATGAAGGCGGCGGAAGATTGTAGCTGACCGGAAATGAAGGAAGGGAGAGATTGTAGTTGGCCGGAAATGAAGAAGGCGGAAGCAAGTTCCAGAGAAGATAAGTCCAAGAGAAGAAAAACTATTAGAATGGTACTTACGGTCGCATCTATCAATTTCAAACTGGTGAAAAGTATCTACCAATCAGGTACTACGCGTAAATTCATGAAGTCTAGGTACCAAAAAGGAAAGCACGTCAAAGTAATTTCTATTAAAATATTTATAGAAAAGACACAGTGAAGCTACGTTAGATCTGAGAGAAAATGATTGACACCTAGATGCCAGGTCAGGACCGATATTATTGCAGATTATTCATTGGATTTTGCCACGAGTTTCCAGAGATTTTTTTATTATTATTTAAATTATGTATGGCATGGTTTGGCTAAGTTTGAACAATTTTTGAACGGTGAAAACAAACTTGACATTAATATTTCGCCATCTTTTGCCCGACCTTGCATAACTTTAATATCCTGGTAGAAACTTTCAATATGCTAATTACTAACTTCAGCCAAATTAAATTATATCCCTGCCAAATTCGAGGCTCTAACACAAGTTTTTGATACCAACTACGTAAAGAAATTATACCTAAGCACATAATTTAGAATAATAAAATTACTATAATATAAAAAAAAAGATATTTCAGCAACCAGGAATTCAATAACATTGACGTTTTTTTACAGGAAACATTCAGAATTATAGTGAACATTATTTGAAATTTTTCTATCATTGTCCATTTTTAAGTTGATTTGCACCAAAACATTTGTAATGTTTTGGTGCAAACCAACTTAAAAATGGCCAATGTTTAGTGTAATTTAGTTATACTTTCCGAGTAGTGTCTTGTAGTGACTAGACGTCAGATTATAACCGAAAGATATCTGGGTATTTCTGTGATTCCAAGGACGGTGGCGCCACCTATCTTTATCTTTACTCACTGATATTGTATGTCTTTTGGCACGTCACTGTAAATGACAATGTTTGGTTGTTAATAACGATATTGATAGACTAGATAATGTTAACGCGACTACCACATCACCAGTACCACCCCAGTATCCACAACAACCAGAATCTTAGAGATAATAATCCTGTATTTCAGCAAGTGATCTGTTTAGCCAAATTCCCATGGTGACAATTAGTCAGCTAATGAGCTCACCCTAACATAAGTTATATTCCCACGGGCAGAAGATAATTTCCGCGAACTGGACATTGTGTTTTCCATTCCTTATTTTCTCCTCTAATATGAAAAAGATTTATAACTACAATTTCGATAATTCATAACAGTTCACTATTCGGGGAAATGATTACTAGAATTTAATCGGGGAGAAAGTGCTTTGTTCTATTTCCCAAGTTATGATTCTCCATGCTCATTATCCCCCAACCCGTTTTCCTAGACCAATATCAAGAGGTATCTGTCTGCTATTCTAAGAGGGAAAAGAGTCTGGACTTACAGGATACATGGCATTGCCCGGCGAGAAAATTAAAATCTAACAAAGGCAACATATATTCTTTAAACTCTTGAACGATGGAAGTGCTCAAAGTTTCAAACACTTGCAATCGAGCGAGCTTTTAAATGTGCTTGCAATCAGCACCGTGTATACCAAGTTAGCAGCCATAATATGGTCAACTGGACGAGCTTGAAATCTACAAATGTTAGCAGGTTTCAAAATCCATCTCTCAAAACTAGTACAAACAAAGAGGCTAAAATTGATATCATTTGAACGTGAAATTATTTTACAGTCATACAAATTCAACTTGTAATAGTTGACTTTGAATTGACTTAAGATAGATCAGTTAAATTACATTGATATAAAATATCAATTATCAGTATCCCCAGTCTCATGGAACGCGTGTGGTCACATGGTATTTGAGCGCAGGACCAGTTAACTCCAGTTTGAAACCGGGTGTTGTTCATTTATAATGAATGTAGCATGGCTTTGCCAGGGACAACAGGCGGAGCCAGTCTATCTCCAGGCCAAATTTAAGCCTTTGTCCTCCAAATTCAAGACTCACCACGGGCACGTTCACGGTCACGTTCACGGTCGAGCGGTTGTTGATTACTTCGGAAGAACCTTCAATTCTTGCTTTTGAATTCAGTCTAGAAAGCAGTCCAACGGTCATAAGCACACTGGTTGCATACATAAGTCTCGTTTACACCATTGTTCTAAATGGATATTTAGTCCAAATGAATTTTGTTTTTAATTCTGTTCGATGGCTACCCCCACCATAAAAAAGCGTGTTCGTGGAACCTGTTTAGTAGCCGATGACCAAATCTTGTATCAGGTGTTGTTAGATTACATTGCACCAGCAGACTTAGTAGACTTAACTGGTTTTCTTTGTAATCCATTTGGAATGAAGAAGTTTGATTCAAACATCTTTTGCCCAAGACCTGTTACTTTGTGGAACAGATCCTCACGTAACTCTTTCCCTGAACACTGCAATGCTAACCTCTTCAAGTCAAGGGTCAATAGTTATCTATCTTCCTAATCCTCCAAACTTGTAACTACCTCCTCTTACATTTATAGCTGACTCCTGATTCTGTAATCCTCTAGCTTGAGTTACTCACGAGCTTCTTTAACGTGAAATTTTGTATAAAAAAGATTCATGAAAAGCATACAAACCCGCATCTTAAAGAAACTTCAATATTAACAGCATCAGTTACGAACATGTATAATGCACTGGCCGTATTCGAGAAGTCTGTTTGGTTGTTGAGCAGCATATCAATTTCTTATGGATCATTTAATGATGAAATATAATTTTCTTGAGAGAATTGGTAATTTTCTTTTTAGTTAAAGTTTTTGCAGGTATTTTTTTTATTTTTGAAAAGATATTTCTGGTATATTTTTCCTTTTTTTACAAAAATGTATTGCTGGCAAATTTTGTTACTATAAAAATGTATTGATGGTAAAAATAATGGAAAAGAATTCTATTTTTTAAAATTATTTCAGTGTTTTGATCACAGTTTGGGTTTAACTATTTACCTATAGCTAGAACCCTAACAGGTGCTACCACCCCAGTGAACCTGGAAAAAACGGCAACAAAGAGGTGGTTTCATGCTCCTCAAAACCTCCCAATCAGAGGCATTTGCTGTTGAATGTCGTTTATCGGAATACAAAGGACGGTATTTAAAATGCAAAAATATCTCTACATCTCAACACATGGCAGTGCATTTGCAATGACTTAACCCCAAACTTTGAAAATGGTTATCAGAATAACCGAAATCACTCGAAAAGAATAATAATTTGGACAATTACGGCATACACTAAATCATAAATGAAATCACTTTCGCACACATGCAAAACTCAGTAAAAACTTAACGGAAGCACGTAGTCGGTCACATTCAACGAAACACACACACACACACACACACATTTATGTTGAGTATACTTTATACGAAACCTTATTTTCCACTCTCCATCTTCTCTCTCACAGGCGATATATGGCGAGTCTCTCACTACTCTGTCACTACTTCTATGGGAAGTGATCGGTCGAACTACATTTCTTGGTTTCGCCATTTCTAAGCTTCCCGCCAAGGACCGGCCATGTCACTTACATTGTAGCAAACCACCCACATTCCCTCCTTATTTCAACTTCTTCCGGCGAAGCACTGTTCTGTGGAACAGACTCTCAAGAAGTAACCGTTATATTCCCTTCATATCTGTATAATGAGTGCAACCCGATCCTTGTATACGGTGAACCTTACGCTAATATATATATATATATATATA
>OZ010581.1:119552265-119582265 GCA_963932145.1 Acanthosepion lycidas | reverse complement strand
TTTTAAGAGAAATTCACATAACTGCATATTTTCTGGTTTACGTGCAACGTCCATCCTGGTGTAAACGATCGTTTCCCTCTCCTTAACACACTATCTTCTGTTGCTTTAATTTGTTATTTTGTTTTTTGCCTTTTCACCATCTTTCTCATCCTTCTTCTGCATTCAGGAAAACTCGATACTTCTTTTCTTTTCGGGATATTATTTGATTGTTAAATTCTCTGTCTTTTTCTTCATGATGCGTCCAGAAAATTCCAGCTGTCCCTTTCTGATTGTATTCTTTGTAGAACCTATTTTCCTTAAACCATCCTCATTGCTCACATGTTTTGCCCATGGTACTTTCTGTAATCAATGTTAAAACAGTGCTAATGTCGCTTCAAGTCTTTTCTTTCCTTGGTAAGAAGACTGTCTAGCTTCGACTGTTACTCGGAAGATAAAGATTCTGAAAGCTAATTTTCGATATTCTTAAGAAACTTCGGATTTCAATTCTATCTTACTAATTCTTAGCAGTATTTTTTTTCGTAATTCGTATCTTTCTTAAAGCTTTCTTGTTACATGTAGTACTTTTAAACTTCTTAATATTAGGTTGGTGCAAAAATAATGTCGTTTTTGACGTATTTTTAACGGGAAAAAATGACATTATTTTTGCACCAACCTAATATTCGCGTATTGCTTCTGTTAGAAATATTAAAATAATTAAAACAGTCTTATTACAGCCTATTAACATTCCGTCTTGGGTATGATGATAAAATTACATCCGCGTCATGGGTAAGTCGATAAACTGTGTCCAGCAGCAAGGCCTCTGATCAGGAGATTTTGACGAGCCTGGAACTACCTCTTGTTAACACCCAAACTTGTGTAAAAATAGTTTTAATACTAGAAATACTTTGTAATTATATATAAAATTATTACCAGCAATAACTTTTGAAGGAAAAATTATCAGCAATACTTTTAAAAAATACTAGCAATACAAACAGTTATACATTCTTTGGAAAAATATGACCAGCTATAGATTTCTTCAATGAAAAATATTCCCAGAAATAGATTTTTGAAGAAGAACATTACCAGCAATAAAAATTGTCGCCATTAAATAACCCATTGATGTTGATATGCCGTAAAACAAATCAAACCAAACCATTAACATTTATGAAGGCGCGTTAGAGTCTATCATTTAGGAAGTAGAAGTTGATAAAGGTAATTCTTAATAAATGGCCGTTTTCAAAAAGAATCTGGCTTGAAGAAGACAGAAAGTAGAGCATCGAATATTTATCCCAGTTTCTGGCACATCTTCAAGCATTTTCGTTTGGGTGAACAGATTTTACAATATCAATATTTGCAGAGTTGGTAAACGCAAAAATCCGTTAATTAATACGCTTGGGTCTGTAGGTACATATTGATTCATTTATATCTGATACTTCAGGTAAACATTAGTCTGGCCGAAACATGAGTCCCTAAGGTAAATATTGATCGTGTTTACACTTGAGTATTTTCGTAAATATTGGTCGGGTTTACACTTGAGTCTCTAGGTAAATATTGGTCAGTTCTATACTTAAGTTGCTTAAATAAACGTTGAGTGAATTCATATTTAGTTTCTTAGGTAAACGTTTAGTCTGTAGGTAAACGTTGATTAGCTTCATGCTTCGTTCTCGAGGTAAACATTGATCAGTTCTATGCTTAAGTTGCTTAAATAAACGTTGAGCGAATTCATATTTAGTTTCTTAGGTAAACGTTTAGTCTGTAGGTAAACGTTGATTGGCTTCATGCTTCGTTCTCGAGGTAAACATTGGTCACTTAGATACTTGGGTTTCCATATTTGAACAAAAGTTTACTCGAGTTTCTTAGGTAAATATTAGATTGATTTGTACTTAACTCTTTAGTTAAACATTGGTCAATTTTCCACTGGAGTCTCTTGATAAATATTAACAGATTAAATATTAGGTTTGGATTTGAGTATCTCGTTAAATATTGACCAGGTTTATAGTTGAGTATTAAGTAAATTATGAACATGTGATCAGGATACCATGGTTAGTATTTGACCATGATCAGTTTGTTAGGAAGGTAACTTCTTGATGTTATCTACGTATGGACCCGATTCCAGAGCCTGAAAACCATACCAATGTTTGACCCAAGCCTTGTTAATGAAATTGAGCAGGTGGAAGTATTTGGGAGTCGTCGGTGTTTTTTGCTAGCACGGAGTCACAGTTCATTGTGACCGAGGTTTTGAGTGTACTGGACATGTTCAAACAAGATGATCATGCCAGATAATGCAATCTCTCCTAGGAACTGTAACGAAGGTCCATATAGTTACAGTATAAACAACAGGTGGGCTCTGTTGGTGTCGAACAAACACAAAAAGTGCCTGTCTAAGTTACAGTCATACTCAGATACGAGCGTCAAGCCATTAGTCGTCCTGAAGCCACACGGATGGTGGCTCCCCTAAAGTTGATACACAATAAAAGTTTTATATTTTAGAAAGAAAGAGCATGCTGCGTGATGTAGTGGATAATGGCTCGGAATAAGAAAGTGGAGAAAAAATTTCGAATTCCAATCGGGTTCATTACATTCATTTACGCACAAATACACTTGGAAAATGTTTGAATCCATCCCTTCCTCGTCACCTGCTTCTGGTTGAGTAGCAGGACAGACTGGGTCGTATTGCCATGTTTGGTAACCAGGCTAGGGCAGCCTCCTGCAGGGACTCTTCTACCTAGTCAGTCATGAATCGAAAGAGATATGATCATCGAACGGTGTATCACGTATGACACTTGACTAGTAATGTTTTCACTGCGTTTAAATTTCAGAAAGCCGACCTCTGCTAATTAACTCTGTTCAAACTAGAGGACTTTATTTACTATCAAGCACGCAAAACAGATTTTGAAACGACAGTCATGCCAACAGAACCCAGGGTGAACAAATAAATCGTAAAGGAAAGTTCTCTTTTTTTTTGAAGAATCAATACTTTTATCGAAACGAAAACAAAACAGAAATCTCTGCAATATGAGAGACGCGGCGTTATTGGAACCGATCCAAAAGACCTTCAAGGAAAGACCAGGGCAAATAGAAATTTCAAAGAATTTTAGAAGAAAAATAGCTTAAACGAACACTAGAAACATCAATAGATGCATACAAAGAAAGGTTCACAAGCCTCGAGGAAATGTCATATGACTTCCGGCTGAACCTGATAAGAGTAGTGAGAAATAAACAACCTAAAAAGCGGATGCACATGCGTAAATCAATAAATAAATATGGTAGTAGCAATAATACAGGATGCAGCATCCTGTCACATGATGGTAAAACTTCAGGTAGATGAAGGCGGCATCATTGCCAGTAATGTCAACATTATGTGGGAAGAATTTCTGGGAGGTGTGATATATATATATATATATATATATATATATATATATATAATACCTCTTGATTTCTTAGAGAACATAGGGCCGCAATAACACCTCTCCAATGTACGCAGTTCTGGACGATCCTCTTCAGCTCGACCCATGTCGTGCCGGCTGACTTCACTTCTGCGCCAAGTCTGTTTTGGTCGACCAACTTTTCCCTTCACTTGTGGATTCCATTCAAGGGCCTTCCTGGTGACACTAGAATCAGGCTTTCGGAGTGTGTGTAGCCCATGTATCTCCATTTCCATTACTTGATTTCAATCTCGATTGAGGCTTGTCTCGTCCTTGTCTTGTCTAGCCCCACAGTTGGTTGTTGCAGACGATTTCCGGCGACCTGATATTAAGGATGTTCCTGAGTGATCGGTTCATGTATATCTGAAGTTTGTGGGTGTTGGTCTAGATTACCAGCTGGGAGGTATATATGGGTGTTATTTCTGCCCTGCAGAATTGTTAATATTATGATCAAGATATTTTAAGTAACAATGATAACATTTGGGGATAAAATTCTATGTTTCTCTAATTTTTCAAGTTGATGATATTACCTATGATTAACAAAACAATTTTGTTTTTAGTAAATAGTCTACCAGCGCAATGACTATGAGCCACATTTTTTAATCATTTCGCCCCCAAAAAAGCAATAAAGCCACTAAGACTCAAGCGGTTAGTGAGTGTTAGAGAATATGAGAAAAACTACTAATAATGTGGGAGAACTATAAAAAAAAATTAGGAAGACATAATTAACGATTGACATTGTATTTAAATTTTTGAAGATCAAAGTTGACTGGGAATCAAGAAGCTGGAAGAGGAACCCAACGAGCAAGAAGTCCGATAGAATGAACTGTTAGCATATAACTTAGGGTGATATCTAGCCTTTCCAACTGTAAAATGATTAGACCTCGCCGCGAATCTATAGCTGCGTTTAAGGAATAAGTTTATTAAAGGAGAGGTAGAGAGAAAATTATCAAGATATGTAGGATAGATAACGGTTGATCCATAATAGTGAAATATCATTCTGGGAGTATATTCCTCAAAGTTTAATTCACGGGCAGATGTATAAGTGAAACTTCTTTCATATCACGGAAATACGAAGGGTAGGAAATGGTACTACTGCAAACTATCTGAATATCTCTTGATATATATATATATGCTCGTCAACAACAATGGTGAATGTTCGTGTACAAGTACTGCGAGTGTAGCTAGCTAATCCCTGGTTGTATTTTCTTCAAACCGCAAAGAGTCTACCTGTGGCTTATACAATAACTAGGCTAAGTGGACCAGATGTTCAATTTTGGGGAGTGACTGGAAGGCGGAAATTGGGCCAATCACCTGAAGAAGGTCGGAGCGTACAACGGCCGAAACGCTGTGAATATGAATATAAAGATGAGGATAACAGTCCGAATAGGTAAATAATGGGCAGTAATCATAATTCCTCATCTCTTGGAGAGTTGAGTTAAAGGGAAGTAACTGAGACATCCTGAAGAGGCATGGCACGTGGAACTAGAAAAATCTACCCGAGTGGACAAAACAAAGAGTTCGTTTCGAAATTCCAATCACCTGAAGAAACGCAGTGAATATGACAATGAAGATGGGGATAACCTTCCGAATAGGTTAATAATGGACAGTAATCATAATTCCTCATCTCAGAAATACAGACAGAAATGAGAATAATCTACCCCGTAAATTAAGTAAAGTATTAGACGGCTCGTCAAGCACCTGAAGAAGTCCTGAGAACACAGTGGTCAAAACTTTGTGATAATGAAAGCACATACGAGGACATTAGTTCAAATGTAATTAATAACTCCTCAACGCAGTTAAAGAGACCATTGCTATATGAAAGGGAAAGATTAGTTTTAATATGGTGTAATAAAGTTTGCAATATCGAGTTCAAATTTAGGTTAGCACTACGATCCATTCATAATACTCTGAGACAGAATCTAAACCTAAGTTTACCTGGATTGTGTACCAGTCAGTCTATATGTTCTTCTTCTACAAGCTGTGTCCCTTCAGGACATTAGGGATAATGATTCTCCACAACTTCCTATCCTTTATAACAGGTGAATTTTCCCCTTTTGACCACCCTGACTTCAGGGTTGTAGCTGTACTTATCAATCTCAGCCAGGATAAGAAATGGTGGAGAATCATGATCATATTTTTTTCCAAAAGGACTCATTGGCTATTTTGATTTAGAAATGTTTACCACAGTTGGGGTTTATTTATATGCGAACAATATATAATTGATAGAGGTTTTTAATACCTAAACTTTTGCAGGTTATTTAAAAGCAGAAGATAATTTTAGATTGTAAGATTTTTTTTTTTATTTTAATGATGGTGGACGTATACAAGTTTCCCAAGGGTGTTTATTCAGAAGTGAATATAACCCAACCCAACTGGAATTAGAACTCGGCTCACTGATTTTCAATTCCGAGTCGTTATCCATTACACCAACTGCACAATCAAACGTACAGCTATATATACATATATATGACTCACAAACAAACATTTTTTTGTTTTGTTTTTTTAAACAAGTTTTATATTTCTATTTTTCTATGTTGCATTTTACTGATTTAAATTTAAAATGACGAAGAGGAAACCGTGAAGTCTGATAAACAAATACATTTAACAATATGGTAATTCTGTCCCATGAAAGTACTGATTACACCGTGACAATCTGCTTGAACTTGGGTGTTATTGATTGGACAATCGATCTACTGATCAATAAACTAACATGTTCTAATGACTTTGGAGCAAGTTGGAAGACAGCTACCTGAATCGATTCTCTATTGATTCTAGTCGATTAGTTTAACTGCATGTTGACCAGACTTTGTCAATTTATTTTTTTATTTTTAACATGTAGTCCAAAGATAAAAAGTCGTATAAATTAGTGTCTTGTAGTCGGCTGAAAGAATCATCGCATATTATAGGCCATGAAAACCTCCCCAGTAACCCTAGCACAGTAAATAGGTTAATCAAGAAAGGATGATAAAATACGCCGAGGCTTCAAAACAAGCGGCAGTAGATGAAAACTGGAGTCTCGGCGAATGCATTTAAGTGTGACAAGAAGCTGTCAAATTTTGTTTAAGGCCTTACACTCAGAATTCGTAAAGCATAGAAAAGTTATGTACCAAATAACAGAAACGTTATCCCTTGAAAATTCCATCAACATTACCAAGCAAAATGGAGAGCAAATTTTAACTCAAAGAGAAATAATGACATAATCAAGATGCTGGCATTTCCATCCTACTTCAAACAAAAGGTTAGGAAGAAAATATCCATCGATACTGGAAAGTGCATTAGGGAACTTGAGAAACCTATTTTTCAGAAATATTGTGATGTAATGAATATGTATACACCTGGGTCCCCCCCCACAGTAATATGATTGGCTCTGTGTCGGCCATAAATACAGACTGATGTGGAGGTACATAGACGAAGCCTATTGGCAATGCCTATTGCCTACCACTATGACGAGGATTAGTCCATTACGGCTACATGCTAGAATGTACTACCCGGTTACAGTAGCCCCAAACCGCTTTGCTACTTCGAACAAATATATCCCTTTCCGGGACATATCAGATTGTTTAAAGAGAAATTCGGTACTTGGTCAGAGAATATCGAATCTTTATTTATATGGAAACAGCTGATACTACCGTTACTATTTTCCCAGAATTAAGCAGGCACAACGAAATGTTAATCAAAAGCGTCCATGCACCATCAGATGCCTATTTTTTTTGGCAGCTGAGTCGCCCAACTAAGTCGATTTTTCCGTTTATTGTATCCTTCTGTGCCTGAAGATCCATTCAACGTTCTCCGCGTGTTGTGAATGGCTTGCACATTTACTCTCTGACAAATGGATTTAACTGCTCGTACGCTTAATTTACGCCCCCCTCCTTCTCGAAGCGTATAGTTACTTGGGCAATATCCCTGACAATTTTGAATGATGACTCTAAGCATTAGTTAATCCCATTACACGACTATTAGAATAGACAACATTCACCTCACGAAATCTTTGAGAGTTAGCCGCTTTATCTTTGCCAGTGTTAAAACATTTTCACATGTCATGATTGGTCGGCGAAAATTGGTAAATTTATAATTTGAAGTCAATCCTCCATCTTCTGTCATTTATACTCTCCGAATATGTCTAAAGCTTTTACAAGATGAGTTCATCAATAAATTTATGTTTAGTCACACATTTCCTAAGTAATTACTCTGTTTCGCTCAACTTGCAGGTGAGTATAAAGAATTAAAATAATCCTTTCCTTAAAAACATCTTATGCCCAATAATTTTGCCTGGTTACTTTCATGGACCTCTTATATGTAATATGAACTCAGCGCTTCTATCTAATATATATATATATATATATGTATATATATATATAATTATCTACTTAAAAAAAATTATAACATAAATATGTGATATGGGTGCCAAAGTTGGGCCCACAGAAGTAAAACACCGGACAAGGATTATATGTAAGAAAGATATATTAACAACAGGTTACAGAGATACTGTAAGCAGAGCTTACTATAAGATAGTGCCCAACACTGTTAGTCGTACGAGACTCTCTGTCACTCTCCGTCACTCTCCTGTAGAGTACTAAGTCGCCTACTTTATATAGGCCTGGAAGAGTGTATTGTGTAGGTAGTTTCCGGTCTCACAATACCCCCCTTCCAAAGAGTTTTCTTTTTTGAAAATGAGAGAAAAAAATAAAACTGTTAATACTTTTTCTTCTTGGGATTTATTGTTTATCAGCTGGAAGTAGAGATTTTGATGCGTGAGCCACAGCTTTTCGCGAACAATCTGGCAGTTTATGTAATATGCAAGCGACTATGCCGTACGACTATGATGTCGAGACTAGGGTCTAAATGTGTGAGGGAGAGGTCTGAAGTAAGAGTTTTCTTGGTCTTCTCGAATGCGTCTTGGCATTTCGGGGTCCATGACCATGGTTTGTCCTTCTTTAAAAGTTGGTTTAGAGGCCCTGTCAAATTTTGCATGTTCTTAATGAACCCTTGGTAAAAATTAGCTAGACCGAGGAAGTTTTGTAACGCTTGAACGTTATCTGGGGCCGGCATGTTTCTGATCGCGTTGGCTCTTTCTGGATCCGGCCGACGACCATCTTTATTTATAATGTGACCTAAGTATTTAATCTCTGGTAAGAAAAAGTCACACTTTGCCTCCTTAACCTTACATCCGTATTCTTGTATCTTTTCGAATACGTTTATTATATGGTTCCGGTGCTCTGTCGTAGTTTTATTAGTAACTAGTATATCATCCAAATAGGCTGTTGCGTAGTCAAGATCGCTCAGCATGGCGTCCATGACCTGCTGGAAAATTGCAGGCGCAACCTTTACTCCAAAAGCCAACCTGATGTATTTGTACAACCCTCTATGGGTGTTTATGCAGAGCAATTTGGAACTTCTCCACCTCTATCTGAAGGTATGCGTCCGAGAGGTCGATTTTAGAAAAAAATTTTCCACCATTGAGTTTATTGAAAATTTCTTCAGGGCTTGGTAGAGGATAGTGGTGATTTTGCAAGGCATCGTTTAACCCTGTGGAAAAATCTGCGCATAATCGTATTTGATTGGACTTCTTTTTTACGTAGACTGTAGGTGCTGCCCACTCGCTGAAATCTGTTTTTGACAGAATACCTGCTTGTTCGAGTCTATCTAACTCTTTATTGATTTGCTCTAGAGCAGCGAAAGGGACATTCCGTTTCTTTTTGAATACCGGTTGTGCACCGTCCTTCACCGTGAACTTAGCTTTCATTTTAGTACATTTCCCAAGGCCGCCAGAAAAAACCTGGGGAAATTGTTGTTTGAGTTCCTTTTTTAGATTTACCAAATTGGACGTTGTACTTTGTATCTTGCGACAAAATGTACTCATTGGGCAATCCCAAAGATTGAATTTTTCTATCCAATCAGTTCCAAATAAGTTGTCTGAAGTTTTTAATACGTGGGCTTTGAGCTTTTTGGTAACTCCATTTAGTGTTACTGTAAGTATTACCTCGCCTAAAATGTTAATATTTTCGCCAGTTACAGATTTGGCTGTTTTATCCGTTTTTAATAAGGTCGGCTTGTTCAATTTTCGCCAAGTTCGCCAGTTAATGGTTGAAATATCAGAACCCGATTCAAGCTGGAATTTAATGGACTTATTGAAAATATCCACTGTTACATATTTCCTTAAATTCCTATCAACAATATTGTCAGATTGAGCTTGCCTAATTTTATTTTCGGTTTTCTCGTTCTGTTGGCGTACCAGCACGAAGTTAAAGTATGCCGACTTTTATTGCAATTTTTGCAATATCTTTTGTTCTTAACTGGACAGAATTTCATCCAATGCCATTTACCCTCAATGGTAACATGGTCCGGGCGGTTTCTTTAACTTATTTGGGTTTTGATTACTGCGGAATTTAGGACATGAGATTTGCCTTTTGTCTTTTTGAGGGGAATAGGAGGTAGACTTACTTCTGATTTTATTAATCTGAGTCACACCTGATTCCTCGATAGTGTTTGAGTCACGCTTTACAGATATTACTCTTTGACAGTCCTCTGCCGGTTTTTGGAGAGTCAATCCTTGTTCGTTCTCAAGCTTAGTCAGTACCCGTCGTCTGACTTCGGCGTCTTCTGCAGATACTAGACCTTGTACAAAAATTAAGCACTTAAAATCACCGACAGTCAGTTCGGCTAGTTTAAAATCATTACATAGCTTGTTCACCGATGCTGCAAACGTTAGAAAATCTTGCTGGTTGTCTTTGACTGTGTTCAGGCATTTCCAACGTTGTGGAACAAGGTTGTGTTAGGCCCGAATAATTCCGATAGGAGCCTAATCGTCTCTGAAAAATCCAAGTCAGTCGTTTTCTTGGGTAGTATGAAATCTACGAACCTACTATGATCTGTAGTTCCCAATTTTCTCAATAGTAGACGTACTTTTTTTTTTACTGAGCCATTGTTCACAGTCTACGTTGAAAATATCTTTGTAGCGCCTGTAAAAAGCCTGGAACGTTTTGTCTTCCTCTGGTACGTATTCAAAGGTTTCCATTGAATTGTAGATTATACTCTGGGAGAATATTGTATCTTTTTCAGAGTTTGAGCCTTTTAATGCATTTACGAGTAATTCTTTAAGTTGTTCCGTTGTTCTGAAGCGTAATTTTTTGGAATTCCATTTGCTGTTTATGTAAATCCAAAGATAGTTGTTGTTGTCTTTCTTCTGATTTTTGTTGCTGGTCCAAATTTAGTTTTAACATTTGGGCAACTACTTTTTGCAAATCTACCATATTTAAAATGACAGCGCTTTTTTGTTGCTTTGAAACACCTGTACTAAGAGGAGGTAGACAAAAAAATCTTGTTAGATTTTTGTTCCTTTTTTTTTCTTTTACAGAAAAAAAATATGGGCAGACAATAGTTAAACTAAACTAATTATGTGTGTTTAGCTTTTTTTTCCGTGGTTCCGTTAAATTTAACGTAATTGAATAATTTTTTCACCACACTTATGTATTTTTTTTTAGAGGTACAGAAAGAAGAAAACTCACCTCAGTGAATTTGAGGGGAGAATAATTTTATGCCGAAGTTCAACTCAGTTGCATAAAAAATTTTTCGATATTTTTTTCCGAAAACTTGAGTACAATGGTAGCACTTAAGAACAACTGTTTTTTTTTCTCTGTGTGTGGGTGTGTAGAAATCGTTCTCGTATTGGACAGACTTTGATATTCCGTAGATGTCGAATCACTGCTCGTCATTGCTGTTTCGTATTGGAATATATATAGACGCTGGGTGTTTAGCTTTTAAATCGCTAATGTATTAATACCAGCTTAATTTCACGTTCAACACTGCTGTGGGAACGCGTGGAGTTTGTGTATTTTTCGAGTACTGTCGCTATTGATACGGTGAGAACGAAATTCTCGAATCTTTCTGTCGCCACTGTTGTGAAACTGGCAAGGTATTGCGGTTTTTCGAAGTGAATGCGTTTCTAGAATTCTTCGTCGACACAGATGTGGGATTAGTAAGGTATTTAAGTTTCACTGTGAGTGCGTTTCTAGAATCCTCGTCGCCACTGATGTGGGTGCCAAAGTTGGACACACAGAAGTAAAACACAGAACACGGATTAGATATAAGAAAGATATATTAACAACAGGTTACAGAGATAGTGTGAGCAGAGCTTACTATAAGTTAGTGTCCAACACTGGTAGTCGTACGAGACTCTCACTGTCACTCTCTGTCACTTTCCATCACTCTCTATCACTCTCTCTAGAGTGCTATGTCGCCTACTTAATATAGGCCTGGAAGAGTCTATTGTGTAGGTAGTTTCCGGTCTCACAATAATATGTTATAAAATCACTACAAAAATAGACATTTTGTTTCAACACCTCCGGTGACTTATCAAGTGATGACGTTGAATGTAAAATATTTTATTGTTTTATTTTACATTCAGCATCATCAAGTAAATAATTATATCTGCTCTACTCTGTATTGAGCACTCTTTTAAGAATAGTAATTGTTGGTTATTGGAATTCATTCCGTATACACCAATTATATACTTGAATATATATATATATATATATATATATATATATATATATATATATATATATTAATCTGTATGTATATACATAAAAAGCGATATTAAGAAAATGAGTAACTACCAACACCGAGGTTCGACCGTGACACTCTGGACTTAGGAATATGTTTTTTCACCAGGTGTATAAATAGCGTTTTTCTATAGTTCTCAAACAAGTTCACCAATATTTACTTGTAGAAGTTGTGCAAACTTTTTATGCTCGGACAATTAGATAATTCTTGAAAATAACTAGTGATGGCATCTTATTAAAATTATGTGTATTCTACCAACCTAAACAGATTCTAGTTTCTCTTAACGTTGAAAAGTTATTTACCAATTATCCTGTTAAGGTAATCATCATTGATATTATTAAAATGTTCGAAAAATGAATCATGTATTCACTCATTTATGAATGAGCCAATCAGCCAAAAAAATACATGAACTGTAGGAAAGTGCCCCCAGATTTAATTTATCATCATTTCTTTCTGACAGTGTTTTGCTTATAACGCATTTCAAAGTTTAATTTCCTGAACAATTATAACTTCAAAAAGCAATGTATTTGACCTTTCTTTCTGCATGAATACCCGAAAGGTAGTATTACTACAGTGACATTAAAAAAAAACCTTGTATAGGTTATACGGCAGAATCGAATCTTCGTATATATCAGCCGTGTTTGAAACAGGAAAATTCTGTTAGAAACAAAGACAAAGAGTGCTCAACTGTTATGGAATGTCCGTCCTCCAGTATAGTAGTAAATGCTGGACAGTCTCTTTACAGATGACGATTAGGCTTGAGTCAGTACAAATTGGGTTAATGATTTTGAGAATAATATGGACGGAAAATGTCAGTAACGGGGAAGTTTTAAGGAAAATTGGAGAAACAGGATATTTATATTTGGAATCAAAATAAGATGGTGGACATTTCTAGGGCACATAATGAGAAAAGAGGGCTTGGAGAATTTGACACTCACAGGACATACTGGAGGAAAATTGACAAGGGAACAGCGAGTAATCTACCTAACTGGTTCGTACAGATTGACGGCAGAACAGGAGTTGGAAGTGATCGTGAAATTGCAGATTTTTCTAAGGGTTACAAGGGATAGAATACTGTAGACCTTACATTCCCCTCCTTTGATGTGTGAACGACTGTCGCCGATTGTCTGCGATGGTTATTCTTAGATAACCGCGTATATTAGTAAATAGTCTCCACACGTGCAAAATGGATGCAGGCGTGAGACCACGTTCTTATCTACACTGTGGCTGAAACAGATCCACCCCTTGCTGCCCCCGGTCTCTTGATGTCTGATGTGGATTGCGTGCACTGTCAATTATAATGTTCTACATTTGTAAATAAACAGATAAATCTATTGAAGGCTCACCGCATATAGATGATGATGATGATGATGAAGACTTCGACTATATATATATGATGATTGAGTTAAGAGACTAATCTTAATGATGACTACTTACGACAGAGATCTAACAAAGATCAGTAAAAATATCGGTCGATATGCTGCAATATATGTCAAATAAATGTCCAAGTAATTAATAAAATAGGGATATTATTTTATTTTACAGCCCCAGACACTATTAAGATCTCTGGATGAGACATCGACCAAACTATATTGATCGTAATAATAAAAGTTAATTTTCCAGTCTTAATAATAATAATAATAATAATAATTCTTCACTATGAAATTTTTTTTTTTTTTTTTTTTTTTTTTTTTTTAAGCGTTTCACCCCAAGCAAGGCGGGAAGCCACTAGGACGCAAGGGGTTACAGAAAAATTTGGAGCAAGATCAGATGGGAGTGACAGAAGAAAGGATGAGGAGAAGGGTAGTGGGTGGATAAAGGCAACAGGAGATACAGAGTCCAGAGAGAGAGAGGGGGGAGAGTACCGGGAACCCCTTCCTAAACAAGGCGTAAGCCTCTACTCATGTCCAAGAGAAGGGGGAGGAGTGTTGACCGGGCGGTAGGAAAGCCTACCTACTCCTATTACATATAACACATAGAACAACAACAAAAACAGAGGGAAAGATGAGAGGGGGAGGTAGTTTGCAGAGTCCTGGCTGACACTTGGATTTACCCTTTCGCAACATTAAGTTTTAACTTATTATAAGTCCCATTGACTAATCTAAAAAGAAATTGAAAAAAATAAGGATATCTGGAATTATTGGTATGTCATAATAAATGGCCCAACATACGTGGCAGCGAGTGTTTGTCAGCTTTCTTCCTAATAATAACAAGTGAATGTACGGCTTACCTTAAGTCCAAGCATCGACCTGGTGGGCGGGGATCAACGGCCAATCCACCGCCCTCACCAAATAGTGGGCTTGGGAGGCATGTTTTCAATAAAAATTAAGAACAACAGGAGAAAGAACGGCGAAAACAATTCCAAGTTCAGACAATTTATCAAGTAAGAAGAATCGGCCAACTACATCATGAGAATACTGACGAGACACTTTCGCATCTAGCCAAAGACATTCAGTTTTCCCATTTTTTTTTATTTTTCTTTCGAAACGGAAAATAAAATAAAATTTAAAGATTAAAAAAATAAAATAAAATAAAAAATAAAGAAAAATAAAGAATTTAAAAAAATAATATATATATATATATTATATATTTGGGCCTGTCTTCTCATCTTAATAGTTATTATCACCATATGTCAACCGTTGTACAACCCAAATGTCTGTCGGTTGTTCATGACCACCTCAGGAATTTAATAAAGCAGTTCTAATAGTGCCAGAACGCCGAAAACTCTTTTAAATTATAAAAGGATTTGCATATGAAGGCTTCTCTTTGTATTTCTTTTAGAAATACAATATACAAGTCCGTTACATAATTTTACTAAAACTTGAATTATTTAATATTTCCTCTACAAGGCTCAGAAACGTTATATTATTAATAGTATAAATAAAACTGTTCCACTATCTATATAAATAAATACGAATGTCAGTGTGTCACACTTTTTAACTTTAATCTTAGAGATGCCATAGCCCAACATGTCATACCATTTTGAAATCAGACCGAACCCATAAGCAAATCAAAAGCATCAAGGGCCAGATCCGGACAAGCAATTCAGAAATTTTGGAGTCCCAAGTTTTCATTACTGCCATTGTTTTCAGAGAATTGTTTTTTGGGACAGAAATTTTTATAATTTGGAAATAAATTTAGGAATAATTGAAATTAATCACGAAATCCATTAAAAGTCAGCCTTGAAATAAAATAATTGTTTGTACGAGAACCTACGTACATCAAATTGTCTTTAAACTAAATGGCGACAGAAGAATTTAAATAGTAAGCTTCTACAAATCAACAATTCGCCCTTGCATGGAGTATTGCTGCCATATATGGTCTGGTGCCCCTTCTGTTTGCCTCGAGGTTCTTGATAGGCTCCAGAGGCGGATATGCAATGTAGTTGGCTCTGCCCTGGCGTCTCGTCTACAGTCACTTTCTCACAGACGCGCCGTCGCCTCCCTCTGTCTGTTCTACAAATACTTTCATGGAAAATGCTCCGAGGAGCTGCATTCGCTGGTTCCCAGACGTCATGAGTTCCAGCGCCTTACGAGGCTGGCATCCCGCTCTCACCCCTTCACTGTCGAAACTCCTAAATGTAGCCGTCTCTTCTACACTAATAGCTTCATGTCTCGCACCTCTCGCCTGTGGAACTCCCTTCCCTTTTTCTGTTTCCCTGTGAGCTATAATCTCCAGCTATTCAAGTGTAATGTCAATTGACATCTCCAGTTGCCTTGATCTATCCACTACCCTAATCCTTTCTTCTATCACTCCTATCTGATCTTGCTCTAAATTTTCTGTAACCCCTTGCGTCCTAGTGGCTTCCCTCTTTGCTTGGGGTGAAATGCTTAGAAAAAAATATATTAACTGTAGCGATCATCTTTTGAGTTCTTTTGTAGTTTATTGTTGCCTATCGAATACGACAACAATAAGCCTCGCAAAAAGAAATCTCCGCCGACAGAGGATCAGATTGCAATTCAAAAAACCAAGGCTACAGCGAGGAAAAAAATGTCCCGCGCAAATGAAAACCAAGATCAAGCGGCAGCAAGGAGAGCTTCCAACGCTGAAAATATGCAAAGACTTGGGGACTATCAAACTCCTGAACAAGCCGAAAACCCAATCCATAACCCTCCGTAGAGGCTAAGTTAAATGCCACCCGATAGGGCGGCCTCTACACTAGTTAATAGTAGATATTGTAAATGTTACACTATTAATAGTATATATTGTAAATGTTAACGCTATTAATAATATAATTGTTTAAAAGTTACACTATTAATAATATAAATATACGTATAAAACCTAGATTTTTAATGTATTTTTTTATGAAGTTAAAAATTCTATTTATTGGTTTTATTCCGTTCTAAGGGAATAAACACATAACAGCAGGTGGATACTAGAAGAAAGGTTTATTGTACACATCAAGTACAATATGAAATACGGTACAGTTATACACACAGGTCAATCTAGTAGCGAATACAACTAACTGGAAGGTCGGAGGTGTTTGCATCCTCATCCTCATCCTCTCCCTCTCCCTCCCTCGTAGACAGTTGCCTTTATAAGTACTTACTACCTATAGTGTAATCATTCATGGGGGTGACTGGTTATTCCATTACATCACTATTAAATCAAAAAGCTTTGCGCCTTATCTGTTATTAGCAGATTTACTACCAATTAAAAAGAAATTCTCTAATTTCATTATATTTGTTGATTTTTCTTTTTCTGTCGATGCTGCAAACAGTCATGGAATTAAGAATTTTTTGTTTTTTTAATCTAAGACTGACCTTTCGTGGTTACATAAGTCTTGGTAGACGTACAGATGTAGTGTAACATTGAAACTGACATTGCGCGCAATTCACATCAGGCATCAAGAAGACGGAAACATCAGGAGGTTGATTTAGAATGAATCTCTGTAGCCAAGAGATAAACGGGATCTCACACCGGCATTCATTCTCCCGAGGGTGGGGAATATTTTGCGCTTATATTAACAATCGCTGCAGACACTTGACGACAGTCTCTCACACACTGCACACAGAATGTAAGGCCCACAACTTCCTATCCTTCGTTGTTCTTAGTCAAAATACCTTCGTCTAGTAATTCACTTCTCCACTATCAAGAATATTTAGAGATTAGAAATTAAGAATTTTACAGAGTTGTTCGCTTACAAATGACACCAAATTTAGCTTTCCTGAAATTACAAGTTTTTAGATAGTTTTGGAAATCTACAACTTCGATTTAGTTGATCATATGATGTTTGTTAACTAGGTGCATTCCAATACAGTGCTACCAGACAACGGGCACATATAGGCGCTGCCAGAATGTCAGCGTGTGAAACTTGCGGGCGCATTTGAGCGCTTCCATCCTTAAAGGGTTTAACTATCTGTTAAATAATAGCTTAGCAAACTATTACTTTTTAGAGAATTGTATTTCTACTCTGACTTCCTCAATTTCACCTTTGCGGTCAGATACAGGAAAAACAAAGGAAGTCGATTGTGATTGGCTAAAACTAGCGTGGGAATGTTAGATATAGAAAGTGATTTCAGGAAGCTAAGTTTTACACATCGAAGAATATAGACGTCTTATTTCTTGTCTAGAAACTTGCTCCCCAGTGGGGGTAAGATAGAAACCTCACTGGACAGTTAGAAAATGTGAACTTCCACGTGTTGAGTAAATTAGTAAGTTTTACAATGCCATTTGAAGTTCTCTTTTTCATTCCGAACCAAAAACATTTTCCCCAGAAGACGAGCGAAAGAAAATACATCAATGTGAGCGAATCGAACCCTTCCCCAAGAGCTCCTCCACAACGAGATGAAACATATCAAAATATTAACAAAATCATAGATTCTTTGTTATCAACTATTGATTAGATGGTTTTCGGAATTACTTTGTTTTGAAATGTGTCCATTGTAATAACAGCTAGTTCTTCTAACACGAGTTATTTTTAGTTCATATCGAAATTGAAGCAACGTTGTAATTGTCTCTTCAGAGATTTCTCCGTTATTTTTTTATCTGCTCGAGGGGATTTTTTGGTTGGTTGCATCTGGTAAAGAATAGTAAGGTTTTAGATATAAGAGCTTAAGCTTCAATTCATATTTCTTTTGTTTCGTTTGTTTTTGTTCTGCTGTCTACGGATAGCTTCTGGCGTAGTTATCCTGCAAGGTACCTCATATCATGTGCGTGCAAAGATGTCATGACTACGTCCGTCGAGGTTTGCTGGGAAAGAAAGAGTTTTCTCCGGAGATGAGAGCGTCCGTTTTCGATTAAATCAATGATACTGATGTCGAATCTACACTCAGAATTGTTATTTCAAGCCAGAAATTTGCATGACGTATACTGAGTAGACCTTGTCATATGTTAATTAACCTGATCGGCAATCCCCCCCCCAGGACAAATGTATTCTAAACCTATGACTGTACGAGACGGAATCGTGTAAACCAATGCTGACTATATATATATATCTATATTTCTGAGATGAGGTGTTATGTACACTATTTACATTATTTGGACTATTGTCCTCATCTTTGTTGTCATATTTATCACAACGTTTCGGCCGTTGTACGCTCCGGCCTTCTTCAGGTGGTTGCAATGTTGAACTGAACCCTTTATTTCGCTCGCTGGGTAGATTGTTCTAGTTCCACTTGCCATGTCTAATGGGTGTCAGTTATCAGTTATCCCCTGTTAATTCCCCTCTCCAAGTTCTCCACTGCCTTAATCAGGTATTGAACTCACACTCTTTGGGTCCTGTTACTGGATCTAACTAATGCCTTTATCCACTGTGTCATGTGTCCTTGATAGAGGGATAACGAGGGTGGACAAAGATGAGGACAATAGTCCGAATAATGCCAATGCTGACTATATCAGTCAGTTATGTTCCATGCGTGATACACGCTTAGGCGATCATGTATCTTTCAATACATGACTGACGAGGCAGTTTTTTTTTCTGCAGTAGGTTACTATTTCTTTCTACCGTAGACCAGTTAATATCTAAGGATGTAGATCCAGGTTTGCCCTGCTATTTACCCATAGTTGGGGGGAGGAAAAAGGGATTCATAACTTTCCCAAGAGTGTTAGCTCACAAGTACTGACTATATGTTGTACTATTTACTAATATATTCTATTTACTTTTGGTCTACAACCATATCACGTTGAAACACAAATTCTGGTACGATTACCGAAGTTAAGCAATGTCACCCTTGGTCAGTATTTTGATGGGTGATAGTTGGGTAATATCAGGTGCTATAAGCTTGGATGTGTGGTTGTCTTAGAATTGAGTATCGGATAGCGGAGTTCCAATTCCAGTTGGGTTCGTTATATTCACTTACACACAATTATCCTTGGAAAAGGTATTTACCCACCTCTTCTTCGATCCATCTGTGGTTTAATCAGTAAGACTTTTTCAGCCCTTAAGTAACCCTCAAGGGATCGATAGGTCATATTAAATAAATGAATCAATCAATAAATTATTTCCTTTGACCAATAACATACTAATAACAGAATAACCCTGAACATGAGGATGTTATTCACAAATATCATATTGCTGGACTGTTCAGAAAATTCTACGTACAAATGCGGAATCGGTGTACTTAGATCATCATCGTTTAAGGTGGGTACGTTTAAGTACCCAAGTACCAGGGAGGGTTTAATAATTGAGTTTTTTATTCGTTTTCTCCGGGTTATCGGCACTTTACAGTTTATTCAAAGGCAGAAAATATTTTTACACTGTAATTTTTTTTTTTTTTTTTTTTTTTTTTTTTTTTGATGACAATGATTTAGTGATACAAGTCTTACTAATTAACCCATAGCTGGGGGAAAGTGCTAGATTCATAACTTTCCCAGGTGTATTTGCGTGAAATTGAATACAGTGTAACCCGGATATAAGAGAGTTGTCGGGACCGGACGAAGTCTCTTATATCCGGGTTTGGTCTATTTTGTTTACATTAACACAGGTTCTGATTTGGGACCTGATAAAATATCTCTTATATCCGGGTCTCTTATATCCGGGTTACACTGTATAACGAATTCAAATGGAATTGGATCTCGGCTCTCCGATTAACAATTAAGTCATTATCACCACCCGCACTTGGTTTTCCCAAAGCGTTCACAGATCTACCTATTGGCCAGGCTCGGTGTTGCTTAACTTCTGTGACATTACTGGAATTGTCGGAAAATCAATTAATGGTTTTAAAAGTGTGAAATTAACCGGTTGGCCTGAATGAGGTCGTATAGATCAGATAACTCTTTAAATTCAGGGACTAATTTTACACAGTATTCATGTTATGAACAGACCCCTCCCTTGTAAATCGATAGAAAATATCAATGTTTTCCGATTCTTACATATGTCGACGTTTGAGGAAAATAACATGAAGGCTAATATTTTCTCACAAGTGAAATTCTAAAGTAATATATTTTTGAATTTATTAATCCTACAGATTTTATCACTTTAAACCTTATTTTTAGTGAATACTCACATTAAAGGCAATATTAAGCCCTTCTCGATCGGAAAAAAGTTATTCGTGGACGAGTCAATTATAATAGTCTGATCTACGAGAGTTCCCTCTGCCCAGTTGGGGACGTAGGCTCGAATCCAGCCGGAGAGCGCATATTTTCTTGAATATTCAGGCCGAAAAACGGAAATAAATAAATATACTGTTTAATAAATGACCGTAGTATCTATTCAAATGTAAGTATCCACTAAAAATAGCGTTTAAATTGATACAAGTGAACCAGTCTATTCAAATCGTGCTCATCTCAAAATAAGTTATTTATATCTATAAGTAAATATTGGTCATTTATTTTTACTTGTTTCTGTAGATATTAGCTTGGATCTTAAATTATTTCCGCTTTGGGGAACCAATTGTCATTTTATCATGCAAGCTACAAATCATACCTGACAGTTAAGAATGCATTGAGAGAACACTAACATACATTAATTGTTGGTTAGCAGTTGCAACACAGTGAATTGAAGAAGCTTAGTTCTCCCATAAGACAATGCAAGGCCACATCCAGTTAGAATAACACAACAAACATCTCGGAGTCCTTGGGTCTCTTCTACACCATGCCACATATCCACCTGACCTTGCACTACCTGGTTAATACTTTTTTCGATCTTGGTAGGTGGGACGTCTTAACACTCGGTAGGGGTTCATTGAATATATTCTAGGCTCCGCTGACACGCTACAAGTTTAAAATGTATTCCATAGATTATTTTAGGCATTAGCAAAGAAATACATCGTCTCTGCTCAAGGTCTTAATCTTGACAACACTGCAGTTTTTTTTTCACCAATTTTTTTTTCATCCTTCATAAATATCGTACTTCTGTGAGAGAGCCCATAATCATGCATAGGCACGCGCTTGTTTTTACATATTTGCTTATTTGCGTACATTCGGCCTTTTTTCTTTCTTTTTTTTTCTTTTTCTCTTTTTTTTTTTTTGACCGCTTTTAACCTAAGTTGTTTTTTTGTTTTTTTGTTTTTTTGTTTTTTTGTTTTTTTGTTTTTTTGTTTTTTTGTTTTTTTTGTTTTTTTTGTGGATATTGATTTTTTTGTGGATATTGATTTTTTTGTAAACATCTATTTCGGAGCAGGTATTTTTTTCCCGTTATGTAAATATATTTAAAATTAAGACAAACTATTGTACGTTATTTATCCATTTCTTCTCGGTATATAGACGGGCAGGTAGCGTAATCGCCAGCGGCTTGGAATGACAAATCTACCAGCCGAGTTCGTTACATTAAATTGCGCACAAATAACCCTTGAGAGGGGAATGAATCCATTTATTATGTTCCGATCCAACTCTACCTAAATTAGTGGTTCTCAAACATGAAGCACTTTTACACTTGTTTGATGCCCCACCTCTAATTATTCGATGAAAAAATGATTTATTTTTTACTAGTAGATAAGTTGAGGAATTGTATTATCGAAATTGTAAATGTATATACTTTATTTTGGGGTAGAACTAATTTAATGAAAATAAACTTCCATTTAACAACTAAATTCTATGGAACATTTATGTACACTAGTAAAATAACTCATAATAAACCATTTTAAAATATGAGTGACTAATAAATTAAAAAAAGTGAAGATTTATTCAATGAGATCCCGGTGAATGATACTGCTCTGCGTGTTCGTTTTTTTTTTTTTTGGTTTTTAATATATATCTTCGGTTCCATCAATGTCTCATGATAACCAATGATCACTCTTTTTTCACTATGCCCAGTCTAATAGTATCCTAAATTAATTCATATTAATATTTTATTTTATCAATATTTAAAATTAATATTATTTATTTTTAATATATTTAATTAATATATATAATGAATTATAACCCCCTTCCTTTATGTATCCTTCCGGTTTTTATTCAAATTTTTCCAATCGAAACATCCGGTAGAATAAAATGTACGATAAGTTACATCGCTTGATCTCGTTTTCTGCTAGTTTTACAGATATTTTTTCTATTTTTCGTATTTTAATATGTCGTAGATTACTGTAGAAATTCCAATATTTCTACAAGGAACAGAAAGCTGTGGAGAGCCATGATCTTTATCTGGCGACATAGTGTATGGCAAAGAGAAGACACTTGAAGTAAAATTTATTTTCTTCCTTTTAATATCAGTATCTGTCTATATTTCTGAGATGAGGTATTATGTACACTATTTACATTATTCGAACTATTGTCCTCATCTTTGTGGCCATATTTATTACAACGTTTCGACCTTTCAGTATCTGTCTATATTTCTGGGATGAGGTATTATTTACACCATTTACATTATTCGGATTCTTGTCCTCATCATTGTCGCCATATTTATTACAGCGTTTTATGCTCCAGCCTTCTTCAGTTTGTTGAAATGTCGAACTGAACCCTTTATTTCGCTCACTGGGGTAGACTGTTCTAGTTCCACGTGCCATTAAAAAAAAGTGTGAATGAATAATAATAGAAAATGAAAAACAATAGCAATCGTGACACTGTCCAGAACAGTTTTCAAAAATATCAGTCTAAACGAAATTTACCTGGTTCGAGGATTGTGAAAGATGGACGAGTCGTTCTGCTCAGTATCTGGCAGGATTTAAAAAAGAATCTTTTATGATTGTGCAACAACCAAGATAAATGACTCTTCCATAATTTGATTCGTTTCAAAGTGCAATTAGATTAACTACCAAACAAGCCTCGGAAAAAAACGATCATACCATGGGATGTTCTTCCATATGTGGCGTATTTCGCCAGACTTATCTCCAATGGACTATCAATTATTACTATTCACGGCATTGTCGTTGTCTGAGCAGTGGGTTTAACGGCCTCAGGATATAGAGAAATTACTTGTAGATTTCATCGAATCTAAATTGGAATCTCTTTGTAATGACATATAGCATAGTTTTATCAGTAATGCTTGTCTTAAATACTGACTATCGTCGATTATTTTCTTCCTGATTTTCAATGCACAACTTAGAAATTACCGAAAGTAAGTATTAGGTTGGTGCAAAAATAATGACGTAATGATGTCGTTTTTTGACGTATTTTTTAACGTCAAAAAACGACATTATTACGTTATTATTTTTGCACCAACCTAATAGAACGCATTTTAGTTTAAAAAATTAATGTTAGCGATAACTGTAAGACAGTGGCGTGGGGTATAAGAAAGAGAGTATGTATACCTGGATCAAAACAGGCAAAAATACATCACTGTCGGTGCTTCCATTTTTAACTTGATGACAATCTATTCTCTTTGTAATATATATATATATATATATATATATATATATATATATATATATATATATATATATATATATATATGATGATGATGATGATAGTGATCAGTACGAATATTTAATAATAATCTGCCATGATAACCATTTTGAACAACGCCAGTACCCTGGGTCATGATGTCTTATAGCTTTGTGCACGGGCAACCGTCGACGGGTTCAAATCAGTTCCATTTAACCAATTTCACTGAGCAAGCTTCAGTCAATTCGGGATATGGCTATAAAATCTAGAGGCATTTTCCAAAACCACCGCCCGCTTCAGACCGATGCGATCAAGAAGTCACCATCCTTTCAAATCGACCATGGTGAAATTCAATCTTTGTCCTATGGTCGAAGATCGAACTTTCTAACCACTCGGCAAGGTACCCATCTATATCTATCTATCTATCTCTATCTATCTATCTCTATCTATTTATCTCTATCTATCTATCTATCTCTATCTATATCTATCTATATCTCTATCTATATCTATCTATATCTCTATCTATCTATATCTCTATCTATATCTATCTATATCTATATCTCTATATCTATATATCTATATATCTATATATCTATATCTATCTATCTATCTATATCTATCTATCTATATTGCTGATAACCCCCTGAAGAGTGTAAGGACAGGTCCGCCTACGAAATCAGCTAAGTGACAAACTTTTTCATATATTAATCATATATATGTGTGTGTGTGTGTGTGTGTGTGTGTGTGTGTGTGTGTATGATTGATTGGACATTTTTACTTATATTTTGGTGAATGCGATTCATGATTTATTTCAAGTCTCTCAAATCTAATTATCGCCTCTTCCTTGTGTTTCTTTTCCACATAGCAAATATACCTACAGTTCGTATTTTTCTAAAGTAGCACTTTATCATTTCTTATATACCTAACGATCTTGTATTCACCTATATATCTGTGTTCAGTATCTATTGAATATATTTATGTATCGATCTTCTGTAACTTATCTATCTCTACCTGCACGCATCTTGAAAGATTTGCAACATGGCGTTTATCAACCGTAACGTGTTTACGGCTGAAATCTATGCGGCAAAAGAGGATATATCGTTTCTGTTTACGATTGAATCAGACAAAAACAAAACTGAACCTAACTTGGCAACTAAAAACTCACTGAAGAAACGAGAGAATTGATCTCCTCCTTAATCTGCAAAAACGTCCTCACTTTCTTCTTCTGATGTTTGCTTCTCAAAGATTTTTACACTGTTTAACACTGTCTAGTAATTTATTATGCTAACTTTGATTGCTTCTCTTCATATGTAGATATTTGTTTGTTTGTATGTTGCCTTCTTACAAAGCCGAGGTCAAGAAGACCTTTTCTGCGTGAGTAAACAACGTTAATGCTAAACTCATTATGAATAATAATTCAACGGTGAATTATGAGTTTTGATTGATGGAGGTTTGTAGGGTACCCAAAAACTGTGCGAAGTAGAAAAAAACAGTTGGGATAAATGGTTACGCTGAATGGAAGATGTAAGCTTGCTTTTCGCCACCTTTCAGTTGTAGCTTTCTGCTCTGCTCACTCTCTCTCTCTCTCTCTCTCTCTCTCTCTGACTTTTGCCTCTCTCTCTCTCTCTGACTTTTGCCTCTCTCTCTCTCTCTCTCTGACTTTTGCCCCTCTCTCTCTCTCTGACTTTTGCCCCTCTCTCTCTCTCTGACTTTTGCCTCTCTCTCTCTGACTTTTGCCCCTCTCTCTCTCTCTGACTTTTTCCTCTCTCTCTCGCTATCTCTGACATTTGCTTCTCTCTCTCCTGCCTCTCTCTCTCTCACACACACACTTCTGGCACTCTCTCTCTCTCTCACACACACACACACACACACTTCTGGCACTCTCTCTCTCTCCCACACACACACGCACACACTTCTGGCACTCTCTCTCTCTCTCTCAGGCTTCTGGGACTCTCTCTATTTCATACTTCTGCTTCTCTTTTCATTTTTTTTTTCACTTTTCCCGTCTTTTATTCTGTCATTCCTTCTTTTTATGCCATCAGTTCTCCTCTGTGTTTCTCTCTTTCTGTCCTTCATTTTTTTTCTTCTCTCACTCTCTTGCAGCTTCTTAAGATTTCCTGGTTTATCTTTTCTCTCTCTCTCACTCATCCTTTCTCTCTCTTGTCTTCCCTCGTAATATACATTTACCGCTTCCCCCTTCCGCCACCTTCACAACAATCGCACTCGTATTCTTCTACCTTGAGTGGCTCTTGGGCTCTGTATGGTGGTGAATAAACCTTAATGACAAAATCAGAAGTGAAACAGAAGGAATTCTGAAACAAGGAATTACAGAAATCGTGATGAAAGACTTAACCACACGGCAAAATTCATGGTTATCAAAGAATCAACTTAAGATAGGAGTTACGTATTAGTGACATCAAGATCCCGCGGGAAAGGCAAATCGGATATACTTGATACAGTAAAACTAGCAGAAAGTGTGATTAAAAAAAAATGAAGTCGATCACAGATGAAATTCTTGATATGATGAAAAAGTGACAGTAAACAATGCCAAGGAATATAACAGAATATAGAATAGTTGTGGGCAAACGTTGGAAATAAGATCATGTAGGCAAAAGATCAATGGCTCAACGAAAATATCCAGAGACAGAATAAACTTCATAGACGCAAAAGGCAGGTATAAAAGTAATAATAGGAAAAAGAGCGCCCTCCTTGATTGGAAACATAAAATGTAAAAATGGGATGATCATAGAGAAAGAAATATTTTTACAATCCACGGGCTATCCTCGCGGATTGATTTAATATTTCAAACCGCCCTGGTATTCATTTCGAGGTTCTTAACAAAATCCAAAGAAGGATCTGCAACGTAATCGATCCTGACCTTGTATCTTCAGTCGCTTTCTCACCGTCATAACGTAGCTTGTCTCTGTCTTTCCCACAAATATTTTTCTTTTTACTCTAATGACCCGACGACATGAATTTAAGCGTTCTACTAGATTGGCATCTAGGTCCCAACCGTTAACTGTTGAAATAGCTAAATACAAATGATCATTCCTACACCTTTTCGTTTTGCTTGCTTCCAGGATAACTACAATCTCCAAAAGTTTAAATGCATCGTCAATCACCATCTCCTGTCTTCTTGAATCCCGTTCATCTTTTATTTTTTTCTTTCATTTTTCACTGCTTGTAACGACCTGCGTACTAGTGGCGTTTCTGCCTTGCTTGGGGTGATAAGATTTCAAAATATGAAAATCCTCTTAGCTTACAGACGGACACTTTAATGAAAATGATGATTACAGCAGTAGAAATGCTGTAAATATAAAACCTTGATTAGGACAAGTCTAAGTAAATAATACTCTGATTTGTTAGAAGTGAAAGACAAGCTAAGCGAAGGAAAGTATAGAAGAGAAAAACATTCAAAGATATTTTTTTTAATTTAAAACAATAAATTCTAGTCTGAAAAAGATGGCGGATTCATAAATTTCTACGTCATAATCACATGGGAATCATTTTGAAAATATCTTGAAAACTTTCCAGGGCAAAAAAAAGCCATAAAGAAATATTTACTGTCGTCTAACCTCTCTCCATTCTTTCCTGACATGTAATCAAACGTATTACGCTGAACAGAAAATAGTTTGTCAAAGACAGAAGACAAACTCTTTGACAAGGGCAGACGCTACGTAATAACACGAAAGGTTTTCATGAAACAGCTTCGCGCTAAGAACCGCTTAGAAATTGCCGTTCCAAAGATATTTTCCTTGTGGTATTTAGTGTTCTTGCTAGTTCCTACTGCGCCTTGGTGTGCGGTAAAAGCGAAGCCGGTCTGCTCGACCATTTCAACTAAGTAATGACATGGATGCACAATAGATACCAAAGATAGTCATAATAAAATAAGATTTCACTGGTTCATTTACGAGGCATACAACATAAAGAAATACATATTTAAGAGACAGACACTGGGATTTATGGAAAAAAAAATATTTTCGTATAACCAAAATAAGAATATATGGGGCTGGCGTAAAAGCTATCGGAAAATAGAATCGAAGTTTGTATTCTAACCGAGGCTATTCGTAATTATGATTTCAGTAAAGTTTTGCGTCCATCACGTCTCCAACCTCCGACCTACAGATTAAATAGAAGACCTGAAGAGGCCTTAGGTGTCAGCGAGTTGAGAAGGATGACTCTCGATTCAAAACGTCAGAACAACAACCAGAAGCCATTCCACTAACTTGCCAAATAGGTCACTATATTTAAAAAGCTAAGTTTGGGATTTCCATTAGTGAACGGATTTAGCATTAAAAATAATTGCGATTATAATAAGTAAAATAGACGAGGTGCTCGTAAACTAGTGGTTTGTCACTATGGGATGCGTTCAAATACCGACCGACGTTGTTGCGTTCATTCTCGCGCAAATACCTTTGAGAAAATTATAAATCCATCTTTTCATTACGCAGCTGTTCGATAAATAACAGAGCAGGCTGTGATGTCAAGATTTGGTTGACAACCAGTCTACGAGGATGACAACTCTGAATTTAAAACTAGTTATTGTGATAGAACCATGCACAACTCTGCACAGACAGCGGCGTGGTTAAAGGATAAAACACGTGAAATGCTGTCTGGGTGTTTTGTTTATATAGATGAACATATGACGAAGAGTCAAAATATTAATAACATTAGATTAATTTTAGGTGACAACACCAAAATTGTATACAGGAAACAATGCCAAGATAAACTCCAAAATCTGAATGCTGTTTTAATAAGAGAAGCAGCCAACATTGAAGAAAATGTCTATTCTCATAATGGACCCTATATTGAAGTCTGTCTTTTAAAAAAAGGAAACACATACACGCTACAGACACAAATCGAGTTTAAGTGATTTGAAATTGGTTCCGTGAAACGTGAGAACGGAGGAATTAAAAACCGGCTGCGTAACTACACACAGAACAATCCTTGAAAAAAAATGGAGCAACATTCGAAAGTACCTGGGGAAAAATAATATAAAATAAAAGTTAATATGAATTTTAGCAAATTTACCGATAAATCAAAGTAACTTATTAGGAAATTTAAAATATTTAATAAAAAAAAATTGTTGGATAAAATTTGTCCATATCAATTAAGAAGACTTGTTTGAGAGAATTCTTGCTGCCGAAATATACCTTTATTTATTTATATATATATATATATATATATATATATATATATATATATATATATATATATATTGACATTTCTGGATCCAAAGAACCCTTTAAATCAAAAATCCGAATTCTTAAGTCCTTGCATTAGAAAGTTTCTTTTAAGCACATAATGAGGCTTGATAAAAAAAGGTATTGTATATTTCAATTACCCACCCCCCGATACATTTACAATACAATTGCTTTCCTCCTCTTTCTTATTTTCCTTCCTTCTTCACATCATCCTCCTCCCTTTCTGTTACAACGAACATCATGCGTTTGTTTATTTATTTTTTATTAATATAGCGTTCATTATTTTTTTTTTAAATAAATCGTTAAGAGATCGTATGATAAAAATCACCTGGGGATACCGTAAGTTAGCGGATTCAATTGATCTCCTTATTTTTAAAATAATGTGCAGCTTATATTCTATATCATAAAGAAAAAAAAATTATACAAAAATTAAATCGTCATTAATCGCATAACATTGCTATTTAATTTTGTGTTTGTGTGTGTATATATATATATATATATATATATATATATATATATATATAGTTTTAAGCTGTGCTGCATTTATGGGATAAAGTGCTCAATAGAAAGTGAACATAGAAGTCAACACTGAGGCGACAGGCTGTTTCATTATGGACACAATCGTCAGCATGAAACAGCCTGTCGCCTCTGAGTGTTGATTTCAATGTTCACTTTTACATATATATATATATATATATATATATATATATATATATATATATAACATTTCTCAGGGTTAACCTGTAGAAAAAGGTATTTATAAATGTAAAAGGCAATAGAAAAAACTGTAATATTAGCCGACGCGTTTCCTCGAACGTGGACTTTTTTCAAGGCAAAAGCGAAATCAATTCATTGGAACAAAGTAACTAATAATAACAAAACAAATTCTTCAAGTTGCTAAGAACATTTAGTTTTGCTATTATTAGTTACTTTGTTTTAATAAATTCATTTCGCTTTTGCGTTGGACATGTCCACATTGCTCGAAACACGTCGGCTAATATTACATTTTTCCTATTGTCTTTCACACACACACACACATATGTATGTATATGGGTGGTGTTGTGTCTATACAAATCAGTTTGTCTGACGATCACAAAAGCGTGAAACCCAGGGTCACAAACTCACAT
>OZ010581.1:119534765-119549765 GCA_963932145.1 Acanthosepion lycidas | reverse complement strand
CGATGCTGAAAACGTGTACAAAAGAAACTCAATTAGTTTAGTAGTTTTTTAGATGTTAAACATTTTTAGGAATTAAAATTATCCAATACAGTTACACGATTTGGACAATTTTGCTGTCACATCCGTTATATATATATATATATATATATATATATATATATATATAATATTATTTATTATAATTTCTTTCATATAGACAAAACAATTTACTCATTACAAAGATGAAACATCGTTTTGGTGCATTTAGTTGCACCTCGACTGGTGAGAACCAAAATGGTAAATTGTTTGTCTATATGAAAAGATTTTAATAGAATAAATAATTATCGATCTACTATCCGTAGCTCTCTTTTTAATTAATGCTGTGAACATTAGAATTTATATATTATTTTCGTTCTCATTACATTTTGGTGTATATAATGTTATAGCTTTATATTTGTGGCTTGCTCAGTATTGTATAAAGTTAGAAATCATGACTGTCTCTAGCCATCTAATGTCCTGTAGATCGCTGAACGCAGGAAAAATCGCCGTCACTATCTATTGTCGATTCCTATATCTTCTTAGTCTCTCACACACGTTATATATATATATAATGTATGTCCCATCGGCATGTATATTATAATCAAAATGAATGTCATTCCGATATGTTCAAATGAACTAATATAGTTTCCAATAACCGGCAGATCCAATCGTGTTTCTACGGTTTAGTTTAGAACCGCTCCCCTGTCAGTAGCTGTCCTTATCCGATGTCATTGTACTGCAAAAGATCGAACCTTACCAACTGTTACAGGTTAGTGTAAGTTTGATATTCTATGCAGTGAGCAGCCGATATTCTTCGTAAAATTTTCCTACCTTCGCCGGCTTGCACGGAAAAGGATGAAGAGGTTTTGAAAAATAGTAATTACTTCTGAACAACTTTCAGCAGCATGGGACCCACCCAGATTAGTTTAAGGGTCTATTAGAGGATCCACTCGTATTGTTGCCATTGTCACATCTTTATCCACAGCACATTGTGCTTTGTCTGAATTATTTCCTTAAGGTGGTACAGATCTAGCCAACAATGGCTTCTGCTTTTTACTATTACAGTCTAAAAACTGAAATCATCCTTACACATTATCGCAGACATTCTCCTTGATCAAGCGGATATAACGAAGGAAGAATATTGCTAACTCCATGTTTAATAATTCCTGACCGCCTTTCTTATTTTTTTTCTTTGTAGTTTTCTCTTTTGGTTTTTATTTTCCTGACTTGTGATAGTATTACATGGACGATAACCGAAAGAAAATGAGATAGTATGTCCTAGCTTACAATATTCTGTTTAATTTTAAATAAGGCGCTATAAATACGTTATTTTAGGAAAACCTGTACTCAGTTCAGTCTTGATAAGCGGTAAATGTGAACTGTGTTCGGTTTCCAGATATATGCTGGGCAAACGTGCTAATACCTGACCATCGAAAACAGATACTTAGCAAAAATTTATAAAAAAAAATATCCACGGTTAGGGTGAATTGAACGCAAATTAAGTTCTTATTTTTCTAGGAAGAGAACTTATTGAATAATAAAATGTGTTATATGATTTCTCTCCGACCATGAAAAGGAAAGCTAGCGAAAATTGCAAAATTTTGTTTCACATACAACCCCAACAGTTCAAGTCTACCCACACGTCGCAAATACATTATTTCTTTATCTACAAAAAAAACGTATTCTCTCTGTAAATGCAGATTTTGTCTAATGAGCTGTTAAGGATCACAAGACCGGGAAAGTGCTTGCATACTAATTAGGGAAAGTATGGAAAGCCTGTAGGTTCAATTTTATTCTCTTAAAGGAGGAAGTTTTTTCTGCACTTTATTTTCTTAATACCAGATTTCTGGCTCATGCAATATGGCCTAAATATTCAATTAATGAAACTATATGAAATGAAAAGAAATGGAAAATGTTTACCAGCTGAAACTCAAAAATATACTATGAAGCATTCGTCTGCAAGGAATTTCTTCTATGTTTTTACTCTATATATTATTTTCCTTCACTGGGTATATCTACAGAGAACTAATAATTAACTGCATAAACTTCGGTACAGTTTTAAGAAAATCTAATTCAACTGTTTTTTAGATAATTCTATAATTATTTTCGGCTTCATTCGACTAATTTGGATGGATATGAAATAGCAGACGACAGCAATTCTTATTATGAACGTTGTAGGTTTTCTAACTTACAACTGAATTTTAACAACGCATCTATAAGTACTTTGTATACAAACATTTGTTATAAACAAAACTTCAAGAAAACTGGTCGTTGCGTATGTCAATCTTTTAATATTTTAATCAAAAATAATTAACGCAGACGAAAATTTTCATAAAACATTCTTTACTATGCAAATTAAATAATACCGCTTCTGTTTTAAACGCCATTTTTTAGCAATACACGTAAACAGGCTAACAAACATTTATTATATGTTAACACTGTCAGATGTTTTGTTCTACTGATGTAAGTTGGGGGGGATCACATAAACGAATTTTAGCCTTCTATTGATTTTATGTGCCGTTTCCCTTTAAAGACTTTGTCGATCATGACTCTCCAAAATGTCTTGTCTTTGGTAGCTCCTATTAAATTTTCTCGTTTTTTTTTTTTTTTGTTTTGTTTTTTATCTCTCCTCGACTATTTTCTGCCATTCTTTTCATCAATTGTATATCCCCCGGGTAAGCTGCAGGGAATTATAAACTGAAGTCCTTATTTAATATACGGGGTGTAGACTGCCACAGAGCACTACTAAAAATACGAATTAGAAAAGATATCACAAGGCAGTCAACATTTTATTTTAATTTCATCAGTAGACTATGGATATATCCTCTATTTCGTATTTTTTGTAGTGCCCAATGACAGTCTACCCCCTTATAATGGTTCAGCTTTTAATTCCCTGGATGTTCCCCGCGCTGATATGCACCTGATGAGGTCCGGGAGAGACAACAGCCGAAACGTTCTGATAACGATAACCAAGATGAAGAATAATCTGCGTGTAAATTATAATAATTTTGTATGAATCTCCATTTTTCCAAATAAGATTTTTTTTTTTCGTAGAAATAGGCTATTTTGACGGTCCCGATAAAATAGACACCAAGACTATTTTGCCGATAAATATAAAAAGTATTTTAGAACGTAGAATATAGTCGTTGTTTAGAAAGGATTTTAACAACATGGAAACTGTTGTCCATGACTGTTGTCTTCAGTGGTTGTACCTGAAGTGTATTGGCAAGAGAATGATGCCCAGGGGAAAGTTTGGGATTTTCAGAGACTGTTATGTCTGAAGTGGTTAAAATATTCAGACTTCCATATTTCTTTTAATAAGTGATGATGTGTAAATGATTTTAACTTGTGTTTTTACAATGGTGGAAAAGATTTTAAATTCCTTTAACAATTCACGGTGAAAAAATATAAACTTCTGTGTTGGTATTTTAACATTACCTGCCTTCATAATAATAATAATAAAAATATTTACTGGCAAAATAGTTTGGAGGTCTATTTTACCAAGACCAGTAAAAGAAGCTTAAAAGCAGATTAGTCTATTTTACCGGGACCGGCAAAATAGCCTCTTTCTTTTTTTTATGAACAACTCGTTTATCTGGATCTACAGGGATTTGTATAAATCTTAAGCAAATCCATCACTGACGCCAGCGTGGTTTCATCCAGAAAAAATACGATTTGTCTAGTACGTTTGTATAAAATCGTAGAATTGGTAAGTACTTCCTACTACTTGCCAGTAAAATGCAATATGATTATTTTAAAACAATATTAACCAAGACAGGAGGATATCTTTGATAACAAAGAAAACAAAGACAAGAATACTGAACTCTTACGTGACATCTGTTCTATTTTACGACAGTGAAAGTTGGACTGTTTCCTCAAAGAGACTCGAGATGTGTTTCTACAGAAGGGTGCTAAGGAACATTCTCTCTGTTTTCCGAACAGTCTCTGTATTTTCCTGACCCTCTTTCCGAACAGGCTCTCTATTTTCCTGACTCTCTTTCCGAACAGTCTCTGTATTTTGCTGGGCCTCTTTTCGAACAGTCTATTTTCTTGAGCCTCATTCTAAGCAGTCTATCTATTTTCCCGGGTCTCTTTCCGAACAGTCTCTGTATATTCCTGACCCCTTTTCCAAACAGTCTCTATATTTTCCTGACCCTCTTTCCGGACAGTCTCTCTATTTTCCTGGGCCTCTTTCCGAGCAGTCAAGTTTCTTGAGCCTCTTTCCGAACAGTCTCTCTATTTTCCTGGTTGAAGTTTCGCAGTTTTTCTATTTTACTGTCTATCCTTCCACGATCTATCTCTTATGTGACTGACTTTGCCAGTGTCTTCCATTATTATCTATCGAATGATCGGTTTCGGGCCTCGTCAATGCTATTTTTTTTTTTTTTTTTTTTTTGTCGATTAGATTTGATCCGAATTGAAAAAGGAAAATCTCCGGTGCATACATAATGGGAATTTCCTTTTTCATGTTATGTTTTGAAGTTGGACCAGATTGATCGAACACAAAACTAGAAAATCAAGTGAATCAAATATTTCCATTCTAACCGAAGAATATTTCTTATACTGCACGGCTGTTTGAAATGGTGCGAAAAATCCATCCACAAACAAATTGTTCCTTCCGCCTAAGATCACTCGATATAAATGAATAAAAAGTTGTCATTGTTCCTGGTGAATGCAAGATTCTATTATTATTAGAACTCGAAACAGATGTTCTATGCAGAGCAGATGGTTTTTACTCACACTCTTTTGTCTCTGTCGTTCGATTTCTTAATCTTCGCATTGCTATGACGACTCGATCACATCGCGTCATCACTGAATATACCACTCTACTGCCTCAACTAGATTAAATCCAAAATTGCAAATTTAAACATGAATGTTTCTTACTACCCACTAAAAAAAAATCAAGAAAAAGAAAAATCATCTTTATCTCTCATCTTTTATCTCTCTATTAAAACGGGTTGTTGTTTTGTTTTTGGGGGTTTTTTTTTCTAATGACGAGCGTCTTTCGACCAACAAATTACCTTAGGAATTATCTATTATATAAATGAACTTAATTTCAAAATGGATTTTTCTAAATCCCTTTCTTTTAATCATTTGAATCCAATAATGCCTCTAAGACGGAAAGGGTCACTGAGTTTGAAAGAATACGAGAAAAAGAAAAAAATATTAACAAGAAAATAACAACTATTAAGAAGACAAAACATAACTATTGACTTGAATTTAAATTTTATGAGCTCAAAATCTACTGGAAATTAAGAAATCCGTAGCGAGTTCCCAAAAAGGAGAAGAAAGTGTTAGTATAGAACTTACGGTTACATCTAACGATTTCACCTGCAAAAATGATGAGACCTAGCTGCCAGTCTAGTACTGCACTTCAATACTTAAGGTCGAAATATCAAACAGAAAAGTTCATCAGAACAAAAAATATGTAGAGAAAAGACGTAAGGAATTTACGTTACAGCGGTGCGAAAGTGTCTGAAGCTGAGGTGCCAGCTCAGGACCAATAAAACTGCAGATTCTTTTGATTTTATCAGAAATCTCTAAATACATAGCAGAAATACTAGACGTGACAAAAATACTCAGTGAATTGACGAAGAGAAAATTTATAAATGTGTAAAATAGATTCTATCGCGAAAAATTGTTTAGCAAGACAGTGAACCAACTTTCATATTAGTAGACCAAGCAATTTATTCAATTTGATCTTTGCACTTCATGTCATTGGAAATCGTTAGCCCGAGAAGCTATTAGGTTGGTGCAAAAATAATGACGTAATAATGTCGTTTTTCGACGTTAAAAAATACGTCAAAAAACGACATTATTACGTCATTATTTTTGCACCAACCTAATACAATGAGTCACGGTCCGGGAGGTTACCATCGGCCATGCTGATGGAAGGAAAAAAAGACGATTAAAAGAAATTAGTTTCGTTTGGGAGCGTTAAAAAGGGCTATTTCTTATCCCAGATTGTAGCTCATAGATTGTAGGTTTTTTTTAAGATTAGCTGTCAATAAAATTAAGAAAGGAGTAAAACCTATACTATTTTGTATTAGCATGCATTTTACTTTTAATAGCAGTTTTAAAAATTAATTTACGACTTGAGGCCACTTCAGATTGAAACATCGGTTCGCGTACAATTACAGAATAACTTAAAAAACATCGAGCCTTGTCAGTACCATGATCGGTAACCGCTTGTGACTATCAGATAGTGTAAGCTTACATGCGTGGATGGTGTAATAAATAATGACTCGGAATCGCTAATTGGCGAGCCAAGTTCCAATTCCAGATGGGTTCGTTATATTAACTTTCGCGTAAATACACTTCGGAAAAATTATGAATCCACCTTTTCTCCCCCTAGCAATGGGTTAATTAGTAAAACTTGTATCATTAAATCTTTATCTCCCCCACCCCACAAAATATTGCAATCTAAAAACTTGGCTGCACAGATTTGATAAGCTGTAGAAAATGAATAAATCTATAAAAATTCATTTAAAAATTCTATTTACGTTTCGTGTCTCTAGCAGATGTAGATTCAAATTCCCAACAAGCATTTCTTAAGTAGACAATTGAGGCTGCTTTTTATCACGACGATCCCCCGTAAGCAAATTGGTAACGCCACCCTTTGGCTAGCGGTTTCCATAATGGAAAATGTTTTATTCTTGTTTGGTGTCACGTATTCATTGGTTGGATTTCTCAATCCGCGCCATTTGTAATATTTTCATTAGTTTAACCGAATACTTGGTATGAGCCTCATTGGGGATCTGTTAAAATTAAACTCGCTACATGTTATTCCTTATATTTACATTAAATTGCTTACATACATCGCATTTGAAGAGGTATATTTTACAACATATAGCCTTTAAAGTTTTTATTATTAGCCGTAAGAAGACACTTTCTGTCGTAATTTTACATTTCACGAGTAGAAAAATAATGACTATTTTGAAAAGTATTTTTTTATTATTTCTAATCAATATGATTTTTTGATGTTTTATACACAAATATATTTCATGTTCTAGTTTCTATAAAAATGACAATAGTAACTACTGAAATTAAACATAAGAAATAAATAAATTCCTAAGAGACCTGTCTAGGCCAAAAATGCGCATAAAAAATTTGGCAGTTAATCGGTTAAGAAAAGAAACGGGATTGTCAACTCAAACGTGTCTCCCACTAAAATTTAATTCCTAGTAATGATAAATGTCTGTCGAAAGAAATGAACAAGTGTAGTGGTACGTCTAGACTATGGCAAGAAAAGCATGAAATGGACGCCTATTAGGGAAGGACTAAAACGCCACTGAATCCTAAACAAGTATTTTCTCTACCCTTTCATATCTATGGGTTAAATCGCAGCATAGATTGTCTTTCTAACTTTAGTTAATAATCTGTCAAAAACTTTCAATAATCTGAATAAAAAATTCGTGAATAATGAAACTTGAAAGCATACAATTGTATTCGCCAAGGGGTCCTGGCAGATTTGCAAATAATAAAGACAAAGGACATTATCATCGACAATGTCCTGAGACGACTCAGCAATAAAAAAAAAATATGAGAAAAAAAGTTCGCTTTTGAAAAATAAGGGAGAATAATGTAAACTTCTAATAGGGTTCGAACGCACTTCTTAAAATTCGGGTGTTTATCTTATATACCAACACGTTAAACGTTTCGACTACGTTGAAACTGGTTTGTCATTTTGTAGTCATTCTGAGCCGAGTTGGGTACCTTGCCGTTAGCAAGATTGTCTTGCTAGAAAAATTACGACTGAGTAGTGAGTTCGATTTTCACTGGGTGCCTCTTACTTTTGGCTTTGTGTCTCATCTAAGCTACGCTTAGAAAAGGGATACTTCGACTTAGTGTAATGGTTAACAAGATTGTCTCGCAAGATGAATTACGACTGAATAATGAGTTCGATCCTCACTGGGTGCCTTACTTTCGGCCTTGTGCCACATCTTAGAAAATCACCATTCTGAACCGAGTTAAATTTCCGATCACCTCCATTGCAGTGACTTTGCTGTGATAGCCATGGACAAAGACATGAACCCTGCTCTCCCCCCATCACCAAGTAGAGGAGATGGGACTCCCAAGCCTTGGGTTAATGCTAATCTAAGAGAACGACAATAGTGTGGATGAATAACCGGGAACCATATCCCTGTTAAAGAAATTTCAAATTAATAACCGAACGGAATCTGTGGAGAGACATGATCACTTAACTCCTGAAAAGACATGACATTTAAAAAGAAAATCATTGAAATCATATTTCTTCTATTTCTGTATACAAAACTTTTTTTATTATATTGTCGTCTCAATTTGTCTCGTGATTTTCCTATTTCGTTGAACGTCTAAAAATTAAAATACTTTATTACGTTAAGAGAGAATAATAATAAAAGAAATAAAGAAATTATTTAAAAAAAAAAAAAAAGAATTCTAAATCCTCTGAGCAAAGCACACATTTAGATGAAATTCTTCGCCATTCGCCGCCTCTCTCCGCTTCACACCGACGGATTAACGAGAGACATCACATAATGAGTTAGAAAAAGAAACCGTTTTAAATCGGATTCCTTTTTTTCTTCTCGGGGGATATAACTCAGCAATTTCTGGAAACTGATCTAATTCTTTCTGGTAACAAGGGACGGCTTCACTCAATATATAAGCAAATCTCTTTTACAGCTTTACATGAAATATTTATAATAGAAATCAAAAGGCTTAAAAATAGTTAAAACATTTATTCCTGTACATTACTCCAGTTGGAGGGTTTCTCGCTGAGTCACCTTCAATTTGCTTCGTTTATTTTTCTCTTTTTTTTTCTTTTTTGTTTCTCTAACCCTCTTTTGTTTGTATCATCGAACTGTTTGACTTATTTTATCCTCTCTTCCTTCCTTTTATACGTTTTGTTTATACATTCTTTTCTCTTCCTCTTTCAACCTTTCGTTCTCTTTCTTCTTTTTCGTCTTGATTTTCATTATTTTTTCTCTCTTTTTTTATTTTGCTTTTTTCCTTTCTTTCCTTTAGTTTCTTTCCTCTTTTCCTGTCCTTCCCCTCTATCCTTTCCTTTTCCGTCACTCTTTTCTTTCTTCTTTTCCGTTTTTTTTTTTTTTTTGGTCTTTTTTATTTCCTCCTATTATCTTTCCGTTTTCTTTTCTTTTCCTTTTCCGTTCCTCTGGTTTATTCTATTATCTCTTACTCTTTCACTTTCCTTATCTCACCCTCAATTTATTTCCTTTCTCTCTCCTTTTTTATTGAATTTCTTCTCTTCTATCTATTCTCTCTATACTGTCTCCTTCCCCCTTTTTCTCTCATCGATTTTTTTTAATCTCTTTCCTTCCGTTTTATTTTTCTAACCTCTTCCTTTTTTGTTTTTATTCTTTTTTCATTCACTCCTTTATTTCATTCTTACTTTCACCCTTTTTTTTTGCTTTTTTTTTTCTATTTTAAAAAATTGATATTTTATAATTCTCCACTGAACTCCGGTCACACCCTATTGACCTGACTAACCATGCGCACTGATCTGTGTCATGTACCCAAAGCGACTCGCTAACCTCCTTTGAAATAAGGCACAACTACAAAAAGAGAAAAAGTGTGTAATAAAAAAATTTGTTTTGAAATAGCACACTTTAAAACTAATATTGTGTAGGAAGCATGCGACGTCCTGCAAAGGCAAACACGAACTTATTCAATCCCACTGGAACAATGAGTTTGATGCAACTCTATGAAAAAGCTAAAGAGACGTAACAGATATTCCATTAAAAAATATCCTTTGCTTTTTTATAAAATTTAATCAAGTTTTCTTTGAATCTTGCCGTAAATTCTCTTTCCTGTTCTATGTTTCATATCTTGGTTTTGTTACCTTTCTTGAATTGTCTCGTTACAATACTCCCATTGGATTTTATTCTTTCTTCGATCAGAGTGGCAAAATAATGGACAGCGGCTCGACTTGAGGGATCAAAACCTCAGTTCGAATCCCAGTCGCGTCCGTCACATTTACTTACGTAGGATAGGTATGAATCTATCTCGTCTCCCCTATGTGGTAAATAGCAGGACCGCCTGTGTCCTATACGTTCGAAGAGAAAGAACCCTGAATTCAAAAACCTCAAGCCTCTCCATCCTCTGAAGACATGGTCTATCAAGATGGGTTCCTACAACACGAGTGAGAGGTCCCTGGATTTGGATCCAAGACTCTTAACTCTGGAATCAATCAATTGGAGAATTTAAATTCCGGTGGTTAGTTGCATTCACTTTCGCGCAGATACCTTTTGAGGAAAGTATAAATTGATCACTTCTACTCCCAGATATGGGTAAAATAGTAAGATATATATGAAAATAAATCATTATCTACAAAAAAATTGTTCATGCAATCACTAGCAAAAAATAAGAATTATTCTTAGTCTTAAAAATATGCGGCTTTACATAAACAACAAGGGGTCGATAAACCGTAAAAAATAAATGAACCAGTCATGATTCTCTCTTCATTCAACCCGGTTTCTTTTCAATACCTCTCTCATTAATTCGAATTTACATTTTTTTTAATATCTCAACCTTATTCATTCCGTGTAACAGACATAAAAAAATCTAACGGCGCATCTGAATAGAAGACGATGATTTTCGGCTACTAAAAAAAAGGTATTTGTCTATATGTTCGAGATGAAGTATTATGATTAGTTACATTACTGGTTCTGTTATCCTCATCTTCATTGCCATAATCACAACGATATGGCGGTTGTACTCTCCGGCCTTCTTCAGGTGATTGTAATTTTTCTCCAATATATGTATATATCTCTGAGATGAGGTATTATGATTACTTGCATTATTTACATTATTCGTACTGTTATCCTCATCTTCATTGCAATATTCACGTTATGAACGTTATACGCTCTGGTCTTCTCCAAGTGAGTGGAATGTCGAACTGACCCTTTATCTCCTTCATCGGTGTAGATTGTTCTAGTTCCACTAGGCATGCCTCTTCTGTATATCTCAGTTATTTCCCTCCAAGATTTTTGTTCTCCACTGTTGTAGCCTGGTATTGAACTCACAACTCTTTTGGTCTCGTCAATGGATCTAATCCACGGCTTTGTTGTGAGTCCAATAGCATCCTACAGCCGTGGTAAACGAAAATACTTGGAGAGTTTAGTTAAAGGGAAATAACTGAAACATCCGGGAAAGGCATGGCACGTGGAATTGGAACAATCTACCCCGGTGGACGAAACGAAAGGCTCGCTTCGAAATTCCAATTACCTAAAGAAGGTCGAAGCGTACAACGGCCGAAACTTTGTGAATATGAGGATAACAGTCCGAATAATGTAAATAAAGTGAATGATAAAATGTACTGAGGGATCACAAAAAAAAACAAAGACTAAAGAGCTGAACTGTTATTTGATACCGAATCTCTAATATGTCAGTGAATACGGGACAATTTTCTTAACGATGAAGAAAAGATCTGAATATGTGATTATACTATTGACAAATTTTGATATGATCAAAGCATATTATAAATGTTTCAGTCTTAAACAGAATAGGAACTAGAAAGAAACAGTTTGAGGGCACACAAGGAGAAAAGACTTGGGAAATTTAACATTCACTGGACACACCAACAGCAACAGAAGTGTTAGCGTTTCACCTCAGACCAGACACCACCGTTCGCAGCTGCTTCTAGTCAAACGCTCGTAGCTTAATAAAGGAAACTGTCCTGGGTATGACGATAAACTACATCCGCGTCCTGGGTAAGACAATAAACTACGGCCAACAGCAAGGCCTCTGATCAGGAGGGTTCGCGGAGCGTGGAACCACCTCTTAATTGCTGATGTATCCTGGGCCACCATGACCCGGGGTGGTAGCATCTCTTAGGGTCCCAGCTAAGGGCAAATATTTAACACCGAAACTCGTGTCCAAACACTATGAAAATGTAAAAATAAGGCTTAATACAAGAAATACTTTATAAAAAAAAAATTATTACCAGCAATACATTTGGAAAAACATATTACCAGCAATACATTTTTTGAAAAAAATATTACCAGCGAAAGAAAATTCTTAACAGAAATAGATTTTTGAAGCCAAAAATATTAACAGGCATAGATTTTTGGAAAAAAATATTACTAACAATGACAATTTTGTTGGCATTAAATAACCCATTGTGGTTGATATGCCCTAAAACAAAACAAACCAAACCAAACATAATACAAGGAAAGCTATCAGATGAAATTCTAGCAGTTAGCAAACTGTATTCAGTTGCCTCCTTTTCGTAAGTGCTGGCTGTAGGCGAGTGAGAAAAGCGATGTGACTGGGTAAACGGTCTAACCGATGTGTCTCTCCATTTCGCGTGGTGGGGGAGAGGTGTTCTGGTTTATGCTGCAAGAGATCATTGTCTTATAGAGAAAATGCCTCTTTTGTCCAGTCAGCTTTCGTTTCAAAAAAGTCATTCGTCCGGAATCCAGGATCTAGCTCAGTGAACCTTCTTTGTTAATACGATAATTGTCAAAAAGATATCTGTAATACCCTGAAGTGAGGTCCTTAACTAGATATTAGCTGACCACTGATATTGCTACTGAAGAATAAGAAATTAACAACGAAACTAATTAATAATTTTCAGCAAATAAATGGAGGAATACGTACTAGAAGTTCACATTGAATACTGTTGCCATATATGTTCTGCTGCCCCCGCTGTTCATCTCGAGGTCCTCAACAAATTCCAGAGACGGATATGCAATATGATAGGTCCTGATCTGCCATCTCGTCTACAGTCACGTACTGACAGACGTGCCGTGGCTTCCCTCTGTTATTTCGACAAATATTTCTATGGCTACTCCAATGACAATGTAGTTTCACTTGTACCCAAACTGCATGAATTTAAGCGGGCTACTAGGTTGGCATCTCGGTCTCACTCTTTCACTGTCGAAACGTTTAAATGTAGCCGTCTCTTCTACTCTAACAGTTTCTTATCTCGCACTTCCCGGCAATGGAACTCCCTTCCTCTTACTTCCTTGCCTATAATCTTCAAATATTCAAATATAGTGTCAATCGATATCTTCTAATGCCTTGATCTTGATCCCTGTTCTTCGCTTTATCCTTTCCTCAAGCACACCTCTCGACTCTTGTTCTCCCTCTCTGTAACCCCATTGCGTACTAGTGGCACTCCCGGCTTGCTTGGGGTGATATGCTTAAAGAAATTTCATGAAAGAAATAGTATTTGAGAATTGATGACAGGAAGTAGAAGAGGACCATCATCACGTATCTTCTGAAGGATCGTGACACAAAATTCTTTTCTTTATTTTTCATATTATGCATTTTCTGTTGTCTAATTTTTCTGAGTTCTATTCAGTTTAATTCAAGTTTTTTGGGGGTTTTTTTTACCTATATTTATTTTGACAGTCATCGTAATAATTACAAGATTGGGCAATTTTGACAGCATCACTACTTGATAAAATAAAGAACATATTTGCCATGCACTTACCTTTCTCATTCTCTCTCCCCCTTCCTCTATTATCGGTTTCTCTTCTCTCCCTCCCTCCCTCCCTCTTTCTTGGATCTTCTGCTCACTTCATCTCCACGCATTAATTCATTTTCCTACCGTCACGATGATTCTTTTCTGTCGTTCTCTCTATTTTCACTCACTATTCATTTCCTTCTTTTCTCAATCTCTACTCTCTCCCTCCTTACTCTTCAGCATCCTTTTGATACCACTATTCACGCTTTCACTGCCTCTTTTCCACTCTATTTCTCTATCCAACGTTGCCCCAGCTACTTTATTCTCACTTCCTCCTAAAGCTTTCTACGTTTTTCCCCTCACTTTCTTCAGGCTGTTTGCATTTTTCTCTCACTAACACTATGAAAGATTTGTCGACATACGTCTATCTATTTCTATCACCAAGCTTTGCTTTTTTTCTCTCATGGCTCCAAGCTTTGCTTCTTTTTTTTTTCACTCTCTCCTTCAAGGTTTGCTTTATTTTGCTCTCTCTTCACAAAGCTGTGTTTATTTTCTCTCTCACCCAAGCTTTGCTTTTTTTCCTCTGACTCTCTCCCAAGCTTTGCTTTTTTAATCTCTCTCCAAAGCTTTTCTTTTTTAATCTGTCTCTCTAACGAGCTTTGCTTTTTTCCTCTCTCCCAAGCTTTACTTTTTGCTCTCTCTCTCTCTCAAGCTTTACTTTTTGCTCTCTCTCTCCCAAGCTTTACTTTTTGCTCTCTCTCTCTCCAAGCTTTACTTTTTGCTCTCTCTCTCTTCCAAGCTTTGCTTTTTGCTCTCTATCCCCCAAGCTTTACTTTTTGCTCTCTCTCTCCCAAGCTTTGCTTTTTGCTCTCTATCCCCCAAGCTTTGCTTTTTGCTCTCTATCCCCCAAGATTTGCTTTTTGTTCTCTATCCCCCAAGATTTGCTTTTTGCTCTCTCTCCCCGCCAAAGCTTTGCTTTATGCTCTCTTTCTTACAAGCCATGCTTTTTGCTCGCTCTCTGTCTCCCTTTTTCAAGCCTTGCTTTTTTCTTTTTCTCTCTCTCTCTCTCTCTCTTTCAAGTTTTGCTTTTTGATCTCACTCTCTCTTTCAAGCTTTGCTTTTTGCTCTCTCTAACTCTCTCTCTCTCTCTCTCTCACTCTCTCTCTCTCACACCAAGCTTTGCTTTTTTTTCTCTTTCTCTCATTCTCTCATTCTCTCTCTCCGTAAACTTTGCTTCTCTCTCTCTCTCTCTCTCTCTCTCTCTCTTCAAACTTTTTTATTTTTTATCTTTTCAGGTTTTCTGGTTGTTGATTCTCTTTATCCGTGTTTTTCTGTCGGGGTCAAATTTCTCTGTCTGTCTCTCTATTTCTCTCTCCAGTTTTCTCTGTGTTAAATCTCTCTCTCTCTCTCTCTCTCTCTCTCTCCTTCCAAGTTTTGTTTATTTCACTTCTCGCTTTTTCACCCTCCTCCTTACGTGGTGATGTTTCTCTTTTCTCTCGTCTATTGTTTTCTTTGATTCTATTGCTTTCATATTCTTTTCATTCTCTTTCCTTCTTTCATTTCTTACTACTACT
>OZ010581.1:119282265-119519765 GCA_963932145.1 Acanthosepion lycidas | reverse complement strand
CTCTCACTTGTTTTTCCTCGTTAATAACCTTTCGCTCACACTTTTCTCCAGCTCTGTTACCTTTCTCTTCCTCTATTTTCTTTCTCTTGCTGCATTTCACAAATGCATTGCCTTTCTATTATTCGTTTTCCTTGTCTGGTAACTTTCTCTTACTCATTTTTCATCCTTTATTATCATTCTCTCACACTTTTGTCCACATCTATTATCTTTCTCTCAGTCGTTTGTCGACCTTTAAATCACAGCTTTGTCTTCTATTACCTTTCCCTCACTCGTTTGTCTACATGTATTACCTTTTCTCTCATTCGTTTTTCGCCCTGTATTACCTTTTCCTCTCTCGTTTTTCCTCCTCTATTAACTTCCTCTCACTTACTTGCCTCATATCGCACTATTTTATTTGTTTTCTCTTTCTCGCTCTTTGTTGGCCTTTTTGCTCTTAATATTCTCTTTTTCGTGCTTATATCCTAATGAGTTCGAGTTACTGCTTGTACAACATTTATCACTGAATGCCTATTACCACGAGTCAAGTATTCATTTTTGGCTCATATTTTCTTCGGTATTTAACTACACTGTCCTTTAAGCGCAATGTATGTCATTTACCAAATATTCCTCAAATCCTACATGCAACAAAATCAGTAGATCTCTTCATACAGCTTGCTTATATATAATTTTTTCACCTTTGTGTCGTGATAATCTAAAACTTCTATAGCTTTGTTCTTACTTATATTTTTCCTTTTATCTTGAATTTTCTTGATTCTATTTTTTCGTAATTAAATTTTTTGACATTTTCTATTCATTTCTTTCATTTTTCACCTTGATTATTTTCAGTATCTGTCTATATTTCTGAGATGAGGTATTATGTACATTATTTACATTATTAGGACTATTGTCCTCATCTTTGTCGCCATGTTTATCACAACGTTTCGGCCGTTGTATTGTTCGGCCTTCTTCAGGTGGTTGGAATGTCGAACTGAACGCTTTATTTCGCTCACTGGGGTAGACGCATGGCACAGTGGATTAGGCGTTAGTTAGATCCAGTGATATGGACCCAAACAGTGTGAGTTCAATACCTGGTTAAGGCAGTGGAAAACTTTCAGACGGGAATTAACAGGAGATAACTGACATCTATTAGACATGGCACCTGGTACTACCGGAGAGTACAACGGCCGAAACATTGTAATAAATATGGCGACAAAGATGAGGACACTAGTCCGAATAATGTAAACAGTGTTGATTATTTTTCTTGTAAGCTCACAGTCTGCTTTTACGCCTTTCATCAATTTTTAAACTATGAAATTAATTTTCTACACTACAACCGATATGCAAATAACGCGAAATCATGTTTTTATAACATATTCAGTAAAACTGAAAAGTTACATTTTCAATGCATGCAAAGTATTTCTGTGTTGACAAAATCAGCTTAACTTTTATCAGTGCAATTCTTTTGAAAATCGTAAAGGAAGAAATTTAACCAGATATGATAGATTTAATAAACCGAGAATAAAATATCAAAATAAAAACAAAATTAAAAGTATGTAATGTATATTTTGTATTGCAAATTTTAAATTCTAATTTATTTTCTAATTTTTCAGCAGAATATCTATGCATAAACCGCCAACGTTTTAAAATAAGTGCATTTCACGTAATTCACTTAAACTCTAAATTATTTGTGACTTGAAGCATTTTATAATTTGTCAGCAGTTTTTAAATTCTTACCTATTTACTTGCATGACGCTTTCTCCTGTATTTTATCTATACATATTTATTCAATTAATACGCACCTTCGTATCAAAAGGTATGTCATTAATGTTGATATTTATGTGAATATATATTGTGTTCATATGGTGACTATTGAAGTGCATGGCGTGTTTCTTAATCGTATGGTGTAAACGTTTATAAAGTGATTTCGACATAATATGTACTCCTGCAGGTTCGAGTCAGGTAACTATGGAAGAAGTGTAATTCTTTAATAAGTTTTCTGCAGTACTTTTTGTACAATTCCCAAAGACTAAGTATATTTTCCAGAACTTATCGGTGTGGCAGAAATTTTTGAAAAAGAATTTTGTTGGTTTTGAATGAATCTGTGACAGAAAAGATCACACACAATGAAAGAAAGTGGTTAAGTCTGAATACAAAACTCAGAAGCAGAAAAATGACTAAAGAGGAAGGCCGTTTGAAAAGGACAAAAACAGACAGAGAGTCAGAAGTAGGGAAAAGATGGAAAAGATAATTTGAAACAGTAAGAAAAAGGGAGTAAATAAAAAAACCGATAAAACAAGGGCTCTGAAGGAAAATGAATACCAGCGATATGAAAATTTTGAGATGGGAAACAGACAAGAGAAAGTCTGAGGTTAGAAAAGATCCATAGAGAGAATCGGAGGTAGAAAAACATCCAGAGAGATTGAGATTGAAAAGATCAACAGAGTGAGAGAGAGAGAGAGAGAGAGAGAGTCTGGAGAAGGTAAAATAGAGCGAGATGAAGCTGGTAAAACAGAGAAGAGAAGTGTTTGAAGGAAAACACTTGTGAGAAATATCGAAAGTGTATGCGGGATACAGATCAAATAGAGTTTGAAGCATGAAAAGATCAACAGAAGCAGCAGGAAAAGATTTTGAAAAGAAAAGTATATATATATATATATATATATATATATATATATATATATATATATATATATATATTGTGTCTGTTAAAATGGAATTTCATGTATGATGTATTTGTGGGTTAAAATTCTCACTATGTAGGATTTAGCGTATGTAAATATAAAAGTGGACATTGTACTCAACCCCCCGTGACGGCTGCCTGCTTCATGCTTATAAGCAATCGTCAGGCCATACGTGTTGTGTTTTTGTCCGACTAATTTTATATACAGGTCACTAGTGTATTCTGGCTAGTGTATTGTATTATTTTAACGGTTATTTTGCTGGCCGCTAACAGTTATGTTTCGAATTATTCTAGGGGCTTTTGGGTGGCAATAATAGTGAATACGGATGCCATTTTTTTTTTTTTTGCTATTTATATTGTGATTTGTTATTTCTTCCTGATTATTTTATTGGTGCTTGTTATTACGTTTATGTGTGCGTTTCCACCCGATATTCCGTAGAATAAAATATTCACATTAAAGTGAAATTACCCAAAAGATGTTGGTAAGATTTCACGATGTATTTATATTATAACACTAGCAGTAGAGCCCGGCGTGGCCCGGGGATGTAACAGTAAGAGATAGATCAAGTATCGACCATCATAAAGACTGAAAAATAAAATTGACAAAGATTATTGTTTAAGGTTGACGGACACGCATGTCTTTTTTTTTCTTTTTTCTTTTTACGAATTGGTCAAACCCAAACTCAAACAAAAACATTGTTTTCAATCGTTATGAGTCTACCGATTGAATAGAATTTTATTATAAACAATTGTCTTGTAAATGGAATTTTTAAAGCATTCTGAATGTAAAATTAAAGAAAAAAGTGTGCAAGACAATAAGAAACACTACCTGCCAAAAAAAGTGAAGTTTTGTTGAAATCGGTTGAAAAATGTAGGAAATCCGATCCCATATATAAACGAACACACACACACACACACACACACACAAACAAACAACCTGGGTTTTATAAGTATAACTCGATATGAGTTGTCCCCCTTTCATTCCCGTGATGCCTCTTAATCGTGTTTTCAAATTGATTTCGTGCAAAAACAGTTGTTTTTTTCCATTTTTTGACGCTGTTAGAACCACCGCAATTTAATTTTGCGTAGTCCTGTGAAGTTTTGTTGAAATCGGTTGAAAAATGTAGGAAATCCGATTCAATATATAAACGTACAGACACACACACACACACACACACAATCTGCGTTTTATAATAAGTAAGATTAATATAAGAATTTCAGCTCAGATAATTTTTATAAATATTCACGATAATTTTCTTGGTTTTGTGAGATTTTATAAAGTAACTCAAACGTGATTCTTCATCATTTTGAAAATACATGTATGTTGATCTTACTTAATGCCGAATTTTGTTAGTAGTATACAAGGCATTATTATCGAAATAGTAACAGAAATTATAGGTATCGACATTTCAAAAATAACCGCCATTCCATCAGTTTCGCGTTGATTAAATATTTACGTTTAAGATTGAGTAAATCTTCTCAGATAGATGCAATATTTTATTTCTCGAAATTTGAGTTATTATTGCCAAATAGAAAAACAGACATTTTTCATGAAATTTAATTCTTTTAATGGATTCTGAGGGGAAATAGTGAAACATTCTATATACTTTTTTTTACTATTAATCAAGTTAAGATGTTTACTTGCTTTATGTTAAAAAATGATCTCCAAGTGATTTGGAGAAATTTTATTCAAGTTATTATTAAATTATTTTTTGATTACGCCGCCTTATATATGCCACGTCTTTTCAATTCGTAGTTAATCATGGCTCTCCACAACTTCCTGTCTTTTGTTTGACTACCATCGTTCTTCGTCCCTACTTGTCAGACATTCACATAAACTTGTTCGTTATTTTTCTTCTGTTCCTCCTACCTTCAATATGCTTTGTGAATGTTAAATTTTCTAAGCCCCATTTTCTCGCGAGGTCTCCCAGAAATTATGTCTATTTTTCTGATTTTAGCTATAATTTACCTGTTGGTTTCTAATTTACCTTAAAATTTCCTCTTTGCTCATATCTTCTTCTCTTGTTATTCTCAGCCACATTCTATAGAACAACATCTCCGTCGCTTCGACTCTCCTTTTCCTCTCTGTGTAAATTGTAGAACATTCACTACAATATAGAAGGATGGATATAATATTGACGGTCTTTCTTTATTTTTATTTTTATTTTTTTGTGGGGGGGACATTTTCCTATATCTTAATACTTTGCTTCGCTTCCGGGAGACTTTATTCCCTATGCTGATGAGCCTTCTGGTCTATCTCTCTTGTTGGTTTTTACACCAAGCAGTAAGAAAAGATGTATGTGCTTTCTTCATTCCGATGTTCTCAACTTGAAGGTCACACATGTGGCTGCATCTCTTGCTAATGAGCGGACATTCAATCTTCTTATAGATAATGGCTAATCCTTTCTCGCTTTCTTTTGCTGTCTTTGGTAGTTATTTTTTTTTTGTTTTTTTTTGTTTCTCTCAATGTGTCATCTGCTTATCTAATACTGTCAGGATTAGGGTCCATAGGTTATCTTAGGTTTATATGATTATTTCACTATATACATTTTTTCAAATCTGGTATGAATAACAACCTCGTCGAAATTTGTCTTTTTATTTTCGAGTACTTAAATATTTTTATGAACTTATATTTAATACCGTCTCCCTTTTTCATCGTCGTGTTTGGGTAAACGCGTTGCCAAGTATTATGGTGATCATCGACATTTCCTTCTGTGAGAAATGATTCCTATGTTGGATGTGAAGAAACGTCGACAGCCACCGCATGATAGGATAGAAGGGTTCAGAAGATGGGGAGGTTTGGCATTTCTTTAGGATTTCTTAGACTCTTGTATTCGTCTTCTGGTATTCTCCATCTATGTTTTTTTTTTTTTTTTTTTTTTTTGCCGTGGAGTGCTCTTCTCTAAATGGTTCTTTAGACATTGGAAGAAGAAAAGACTAATTAATACCAGCTTCTTTTTAGAAACGTCTATCTAATACTGGTTTCGTTTTAATAAACATCTAGTTAATACCGGTTTCGTTGTTCTAAACATCTAATTAATACCGGGTTTTTTTTTTCAAAGCTCTACTTAATACCGGGTTCTTTTTTTTTTTTTTACAAAACTCTACTTAAAACCGGTTTCTTTTTTACAAAGCTCTACTTAAAACCGGGTTCTTTTTTTACAAAGCTCTACTTAAAACCGGGTTCTTTTTTTACAAAGCTCTACTTAAAACCGGGTTCTTTTTTACAAAGCTCTACTTAATACTGGGTTCTTTTTTTACAAAGCTCTACTTAAAACCGGGTTCTTTTTTACAAAGCTCTACTTAATACCGGGTTCTTTTTTCTACAAATCTCTACTTAAAACCGGGTTCTATTTTTTACAAAGCTCTATTTAATACCGGGTTCTATTTTTTACAAAGCTCTACTTAATACCGGTTTCTATTTTTCACAAAGCACTACTTAAAACCGGGTTCTTTTTTTACAAAGCTCTACTTAATACCGGGTTCTTTTTTTACAAAGCTCTACTTAATACCGGGTTCTTTTTTCACAAAGCTCTACTTAATACCGTGTTCGATTTTTACAAAGCTCTACTTAAAACCGGGTTCTATTTTTTACAAAGCTCTACTTAAAACCTGGTTCTTTTTTTACAAAGCTCTACTTAAAAGAGGGTTCTTTTTTTTTTACAAAGCTCTACTTAATACCGGGTTCTTTTTTACAAAGCTCTACTTAAAATCGGGTTCTTTTTTTACAAAGCTCTACTTAATACTGGGTTCTTTTTTTACAAAGCTCTACTTAATACTGGGTTTTTTTTTTACAAAGCTTTACTTAAAACCGGGTTCTGTTTTTCACAAAGCTCTACTTAATAGCGGGTACTTTTTTTTACAAATCTCTACTTAATACCGGGTTCTTTTTTTTTTTTATAAAGCTCTACTTAATACCGGGTTCATTTTTTTTACAAATCTCTAGTAAATACCGGATTGTTCTTTGAACCGTGTCTTTGTATTTTTGTGAACTTCTAACTTTTTCCTTAGTTTGGTCGAGGCGGTTGAGTTCAGATTATTCTAGTATTTATACTATATTTGCCATATTAATCAAATCTATTTTAGCATCTTGACATCACATCAACATAGACTTGGTTACTTCTACTATGTGCCTTCAGGATGCGGGCTATCATGACAATTTTCTGTCATTGCAGCTTTTAGTATATTTTCCCTTTTTTCTGTTTCTCCTAATTCTTGTTCTGCCAAACATTTACATAAGCTCACTATGTTGTTGATGCCCTATTTTCCTCTGTTCCTCCTGCCATAAATGTCTTGCTAGTGACAATTTTTTAAGCTTTTTCCTCATTATGTTCCCTAGAAATTTCAATTCTCTCTTTTTGATGTTAAGTATAACTCCCATTTGTTTCCATTTTCATTAAAATTTCGTCATTGCTCACTTGTTCAGTTCATGGCATTCTTAGCATCCTTCTGTAGAACCACATTTCTTTTGTCTCAAGTCTATTCTTCATCTGTGATGAGATGGTCACTCATTCACTACCTAATAAAAGGAACGATGTTACATAATAGTCCGGTACTTTTTTTCCTGTTTATTACTATTTTGCTTCATTTTTAGAAGGCATCTACTGCTACTTCGGATTTCGGTGTCGTATTTCCGGTCCTCTATGTTTACACTTCCTAGATATTTAAATATTTTTAATTGCTCGGTCTTGGTATCTCCAATTTGTAATTCTCAGATTCAGCTCTTCTTTCTGCCGAAAACTATACATTTTTCTTACAATGTATGTTTATTCTTTCTTTTTTTTTTCTCTCGTTTTCCTTTTCGTAGAAATGGCTGTAGTTTCATTTCTGCACTAAGGTTTTTGAGATTGTGACCGCCAATAATCCATTACATTCACTTACGTGAAATGTATAAATCCTCTTCTTCCCCCGAATAGCAGGATAGACCGAGTTCTATAACCTTGGATGGCAACTCGTCTACTGCAGAAAGAAATGGCAACCTACTGCAGGAAAAAATCTGCCCCGTCAGTCATTTATCGAACGATAGATGATCGCCTAAGCGTGTATCACGCATGGCACATAAATGACAGACCGCCAATAATGAGTCAGGTTTCTTTTTTTTTTTTTAGGACGTAGGCGATCATGGCTCTCCTCCTCCGTCTATCTCTTGCAAATCTCAACAAATTCCTTCCCTGTCAAACACTAGTTTAAGCCCGCTAAGTATATCATGCGTTGTTTTCCCTTGTCTCTCTGTCCCTCTATTCGACTTGTGAGTATCAGATTCTCTAGTCCCTCCTTCCTCATTATGTGTCGCAGAAACTTCATCTGCCGCTTCCTGATGTTAAGTATACGCCCTCTCCTAGTTTGCATCCTCTCTAAGACCTCACTGTTGCTCACACGCTCGGTCCATGATATCCTTAGCATCCTTCTGTAGAACCACATGTCCGTCGCCACGAGTTTCTTCTCCATCTCTGGGGAAATCGTCCAACATTAGCTTCCGTAAAGAAGGACAGATATCACGTAACAGCTCAGTATTCTTTTCTATGTTACCAAAGAAATCCTCCTGTCTCGCAATACTCTGCCCAGGTTTGGAATGCGTCCTTGGCCATCCCAATGCTTCTGCGGATCTCAGTGTCGGACTTACCGTCTTCTGTCAAGACGCTTCCCAGATATTTAAACTTCCGCGTCTGCATGAATCCAGGGTTCTCGACCTGCAAATCGCATTTCGGGCTCATCCATTTACTGATGACCATGCATTCTGTCTTCTTGTCTTTTATGCTTCGTCCTTTCTTCTCACTGGACTGCTAATTCTCTCAGAATCACCTCACTGTAAAGTTTGAACAAGTCCGGTAAGAAGACACATCATTGTCTTACACACCTTATTTTGTATATTTGTGGAATTCATCTTCTGTCCGCATGCCGGCAGTTTTCTCGCAGTGTAATTTCTGGATTAATTTAATATTCTTCCCAAATATATCAGTAGTATTTAAAGAATACTGAGCTGCTACGTGACATCTGTACTTCTTTACGGCAGCGAATGTTGGACGATTTGCTCAAAAATGAAGAGACTTGAGGCGACGAAGATGCTAAGGATATCATAGACCGAGCATCTTAGCAACGATGAGGTCTTAGAGAGATTGCAAACAGGGAGAAGGCTTATACTTAACATCAGAAAAAGACAGCTGAAGTTTCTACGACACATAATGAGGAAGGAGGACCTGGAGAATCTGATACTCACGGGTCAAATAGAGGGAAAGAGAGTCAACGGAAGACAGCGTCTGACATAACTGACGAGATTGAGCAGGTGGATGAAAGAACGTGGTCTGGGGGAGGAAGAAGAGGGGAGGAACTTTCTGAGAGCTACAAGGGATAAAGGGAGGTGGAGAGCCATGATCGCCCACGCTCTGAAAGGACATGGCACAAAAAAGAATAGATGGTGACATCTATATAATAGCGTAATTTTGTAAATAATTATGTGAGGCAATGCTGAATATTCTCTGATAAAAGGCCCAAGAATCACTCAAGGTAGAAGGTTATTTAATGATTTTTTGGATGGATATGTGAGGATGGGCTAAGTACAGATTATGTCGGATATGTAGGAAAGATAACAGTTGACACGAGACATGAAGGGGTTAAGTCTGTAGCGATCTGTGAAATCTTCAAACGGAAGTCTATTCAAAAAGTAGTAGCTCTTGAGAAGAGACGCTGTGAATGGAACCTCCTCGTTACTAATGGAATATGGAGACAATCAGACTTAGTCGACTCTGTGTACGTGGCATGGTGGGATCTAACTGTAAACGTCTGCTCGGATGAAGGTGATGAATGTAAATATTCTGAACAATTCCCATGAAAATTATATGCTTGTAATTCAAACAAATATATGATCCCATTCTCAAGTTCTTTCTAGTTTTAAAGTATTTATATATCTACTTAAGTAATCATGAAAATCTGACTTGCCGCTTTTTAAATATTAAGGAAATATTTTTTGTGGGGACAGCCGACTAGATTAATAGAGGTTAAAGATTATTTTTAAAAACTGAAATCACTGAAAATCTAGTCAATATGGCGGATCTTTACGGATTCGCTATGTGAAATACGTAATACTATGTACTAATATTTGCATTTGTCTTGAGATGTAACCAAAGAAACATGCAACGAATCTGATGGGATATTGCGGCTTTTGTCTTAAATAATTCTGGGCGGAGTGTGTTGATCCTCACTTTCAAGTGGTCCAAGTTTGGCCTTCGTTCTGTTTGATGATTTATATGTCGTCAGTATATCCCTTAGAATATAATGATGGCATATATGACATCAAACAACTTGGGCACCTCGACGAGGTGTAATGGTTAGCAAGCTTGTCTCTCTAGAACAGTTACTACTGCGTAGTGAGTTCGATCCTCACTGGGTGACTCCTACTTTCGGCCTTGTGCCACACCCAATGTAGGTTCGGAAAATCACTATTACATAAAAAAAACTCTAAAAATGCCTTACCTCTCTAATAGGAAACTGTATACCTGCTTTGTCGAACTCACAGTAGCACATGACCACATCAATAGAGACTTCATCTCACTCGTTAGAAACCGCCTTCCAATGTATCGATTAACAGAACCTGAATGTATCGATCTATAGAAATGCATGTCTGACGAGGACCCCAATACAGAACCATTTCAAACCTTATCACGAGTACGACAGAGAGGAAATGAGGGTCCCAATGTATTTAATGTCTTCCTACAGTATGCCCTGCTTATTTGCAAACACAGATGGGTTTAGATCGGCACTGACCATTTGTATATTCTATACTGCATTCAAACCGCGTATCCCAATAGAAGACAACGAAACAGGTTTCCTTCCCGTGGTCAATGTACTGATGATGAGGGGTGGGGGCTATGCTGATGACAGATGTTCATAGTTGGAATAAGAATATTCTTGAACAAAAAATCAGCATCCTCTACCAAATATTCCAAGAAATGGGACTCAAGTTAAACCATTCCAAAACAGAAATTATGATATGGAATTGGAATGAAACCAGTAATAGCATCTATCTTGAATATATCATAAAAGTCCAGGATATGGAATTAGTAAATGCTAAATACTTCAGCTACCTAAACGTATACATCAGTTATAACAAAGTAAATGTAGGAGAAAAGGGAGTTGAGCATAATATTGGCTGCACCATAGCCTAATAGCGCAAATTGCGACGAATACTAACATCAACGTGAATCCTCGACTCATGTTTTGAAATAGTCCGGATCGGGCATATCAAAACTACCGTCTGCATACAACTGCTTCCTAAGATGAATGGAGAAAAATATTTTGATCGAATAAAGCCTGAGGATCTTGGCAAAGATCAGCATTTTTGAACATTGTGGATTGGCTTTACATAAAACACAAAGTTGTACCGAGTAATGGAGACCACATCATAATAGGACTGCCAACAGCAGCAATAACTGAAATAGATAGCACATTTAACTCGAAGAGAAAAGGACATAATATCAGATGTTATCATTCCACACGACTTCAAATAGAAGAAAACCCTTATCAATACTGAAGAGAGCGATAAAAGCTACTGGATTTGAGAAACCTATTTTCCTGAAAAGGTTAGGAAGGTAGCCTCCATCTATACTGAAAAGAGTGATAACAGCGACCAGGTTTGAGAAATCTATTTTCCTGAAAAGGTTAGGAAGGTAGCCTCTATCTATACTGAAAAGAGTGATAACAGCGACCAGCTTTGAGAAATCTATTTTCCTGAAAAGGTTAGGAAGGTAGCCTCTATCTATACTGAAAAGAGTGATAACAGCGACCAGGTTTGAGAAATCTACTTTCCTGAAAAGGTTAGGAAGGTAGCCTCTATCTATACTGAAAAGAGTGATAACAGCGACCAGGTTTGAGAAATCTATTTTCCTGAAAAGGTTAGGAAGGTAGCCTCTATCTATACTGAAAAGAGTGATAACAGCGACCAGGTTTGAGAAATCTATTTTCCTGAAAAGGTTAGGAAGGTAGCCTCCATCTATACTGAAAAGAGTGATAACAGCTACCAGGTTTGAGAAATCTATTTTCCTGAAAAGGTTAGGAAGGTAGCCTCTATCTATACTGAAAAGAGTGATAACAGCGACCAGGTTTGAGAAATCTATTTTCCTGAAAAGGTTAGGAAGGTAGCCTCTATCTATACTGAAAAGAGTGATAACAGCGACCAGCTTTGAGAAATCTATTTTCCTGAAAAGGTTAGGAAGGTAGCCTCTATCTATACTGAAAAGAGTGATAACAGCGACCAGGTTTGAGAAATCTATTTTCCTGAAAAGGTTAGGAAGGTAGCCTCTATCTATACTGAAAAGAGTGATAACAGCGACTAGGTTTGAGAAATCTATTTTCCTGAAAAGGTTAGGAAGGTAGCCTCTATCTATACTGAAAAGAGTGATAACAGCGACCAGGTTTGAGAAATCTATTTTCCTGAAAAGGTTAGGAAGTAGCCTCTAACTATACTGGAAACCGTGATAACAGCTACTGCAGTTGAGAAACCTATTTTCAGGATAAGGCTAGGAAGGTAAACTTCACCTGTACTGGAGAGAGTGGTAATAGCTACTGGACTTGAGAAAGCTGTTTTCCTAAAGAAAAGTGTTCTACGAGAAGAATTCTATAAATTTCAACTGAAAACAGTATCGGCTGTTCCGTTAATGAATGCCGAGTGTTTCCTTGTAGGGTAACGACTAATATTATCATTACTGACAAGTAGGAGGATTTCGCTGCGTAATTTCGTTCGTTAGAAGTTAACCATTTAGATCGCGTCATTTTCTTTTTGATCTGTATCTACCTTTATTATTCAAGTGTAAATAAGAAATGTATCTACCTTTATTATTCAAGTGTAAATAAGAAATGTATCTACCTTTTTTTTATTCTCGTCTATATCATTTCATTTCATCAGCAACACCTTGCTTTTTACGCTGTTGTCAAACGCTAACTTTGCGTTTGAAAAAAAGCGGAACATTTATACAATTTAAGTAGCGAAGTAGACACATTAGCCATACATCAAAGCAGGTAAAATGGCCGCGCTTGCATAAGTGATTTTCTATACTTAATTTGGCGATATTGAGTATGTTGTCTATTTCCGACTCCGTATATTTTCAAGACCAATCTCGATTTCTTCGCTTTCAATCTCTATTCGTCTCTCAAGAGGGGACATTCGCAAAAAAACTTTTAATGCATTTCATTATTCGAAGTGCCTTCTCTATACACCTGCCGTATTGGGGGAGACTAGAATACTCCAACTACATCCACTAAAGAGAGATAAACCCCACCTAAATAAACTGTGTTCACGCATTCAGACGCCGGTATAAATCAGACCAAAATTTACATTTCGAAAAAAAAAAAAAGAAGACTCTAGTGTAAATTCGAACATATACAGGAAATAACAATAATAGTTACTGGACTTGAGAAAACTATTCTCCTGAAAAGGTTAGGAAGGTAGCCTCCATCTCTACTGGAAAGAGAGATAGCAGCTACTAGATTTGAGAAACCTATTCTCCTGAAAAGGTTAGGAATATAGCCTCCATCTATACTAGAAAGAGAGATAACAGCTACTGGACTTGATAAGCCTATACTCTTGAAAAGGTTAGGAAGGTAGCCTCCATCTCTACTAGAAAGAGTGATAACAGCTACTGGACTTGAGAAACTTATTTTCCTGAAAAGGTTAGGAAAGTAACTTTCATCTCTGTCCATTGTGATTTTTGTATTAATTTTGATTTTATATTTGATATTAATTTATTCATCAATGTCAATATATTTTTGAATTAACTGTCTTAACCAAACCATTTCGATACTTATTACTCCTAGCGTAAACTAGAGCCATGTCTAACTTTTAAAATTGGAGATATGTCTAGCATTTTGAGTTTGGTGTACACCGCAGACATGTCTAATATTTCGAGTCTTTTCTAAACCGTAACTTCTGTCCCTCATTCTATTGATTCTTTGTGTTTTGTCATAATACATAAGTTTCACATTAAATGAACCAGATAGCGTTGATACGTCATTCATTTAATCAAGCTAACTAAAACTTTCGACAGAATATGTCCGCGTATTATATTTCAACTCCATTTCCATTTCTTATAATAAAGAAAATTCGAAGCGTCTTTGTCCAGAAGGGCAAGACACTGTTTATATATATATATATATATATATATATATATATATATATATATATATATATAACCACTGGTATCACGTCTCTGAATTAATGCACAACGAAATTATTAGGTGGTATGCTGAAACTTAACTCATTATCTAAGGATTGCGTTGTGCTTTATATATATTTATTAATATACAGTTTATAGCTCTTGTGTTTTATATCGAACACTATTTTATTAAAATCAGCACCCAAAGTACGATATTATATATATATATATATATATATATATATATATATATATATATATATATATATATATAATATGAATTACGGCTTCCAATTTGAATGATTTGACATAAACAGATTTAATTCTTTTGGTGCACCGAATATTACCATAGATAAACACACCGATTGAATATGATAGAAAAATGGTCATTTTCAACAATATTTTTCTTCATATTTATCATGAATCTGTATAATTAATTTTTTTTTTATTCTGTTCGTCTCGAAAAGGACCTCCAATCGGTTGTGAACTGGGACATGAATTGGCTGGTCAACTTTAACGCCTCAAAAACAAAACTGCTCTCTATTAATCACCACGGAGATCCTTCCCTGCCCCCACCCATTAGAATGTCTGACGCTCAACTTCTCGAGAGCACCTCTCTGCGGCTGCTCGGTCTCACATTGAATGCTGAACTGAGATGAAACAAATACATTGAATCAATTGCTTCGTCCACCGCAAAGAAAAGTTGGCTCCCTGTGCCGCTCTAGGAAATTTTTCTCCCCGGAATCGATCCTTCAAATCTATAAATCAACCATTCGACCTTGCATGGAGTATTGCTGCCATATATGGTCTGCAGCCTCCTCTGTTTGCCTCGGGGTTCTTGATAAGATCCAGAGACGGATATACAATGTAATTGGTCCTGATCTGGCATCTCGTCTGCAGTCGCTCTCTCACAGACGTGCCGTCGCCTCTCTCTGTCATTTTTACAAATACTTTCATGGTAATTGCTCTGATGAGCTGCTTTCGCTTGCCTCCAGACTCCATGAATTCAAGTTTCCTACGAGATTGGCATGCTGCTCTCACCCTTTTACTGTTGAAACAGTTAAACGTAGCCGTCTCTTCTACTCCAATGGCTTCATATCTCGCACCTCTCGCCTGTGGAACTCCCTTCCCTTTTCCTGTTTCCCTGATAGCTATTATCTCCAACTTTTCAAAAGGTAATGTCAATCGGAATCTCCAGTTACCTTGATCTATCCACTATCCTTCTCCTCATCCTTTCCTCTATCACTCCTATCTGCTCTTGCTCCAAATCCTCTGTAACCCCTTGCGTTCCAGTGGCTTCCCGCCTTTCTTGGGGTGAAATGCTTAAAAAATCAAATCTATGGAATTCCAAGGAAGAAATATAAATGAAACCCGATATTTGAGAATATATCAGGAGTGACCATTTTCGAAATAATTCTATTTTTATTATTATACTGTAAATTTTTATTCATTGTCACCCTCGTTTACCAAATAAAATAAGCATTATTCTATCAGAATATGGATGAATAAAATTGTAGTTTATAATCATCTACAGTTTGATGGCAGCATTTTACTCGGAAAGTATTTAAGTGAAAAATAAAAAAAAAAATGTTTTCAAGATCGCGTTTGATTTTACTGTAGCAAATATCATGTCAGACTGCACCATTCGAAGTAGACATATTTTAAATGCACTCAAATTATACTTCTTCTATGAAAGTACTTGTATCTTATACAGATAATCACCTTCAAATCGTGTAAAAACTGCACTCATGTAAACATTTCTGTAGATGGAAACATGTTTATTTATAGATATCAATGCATATGCAGAAGAAACGCGCCAATCAGCAAAACATTCGTCTTTAATTTGCTAATACACACCGCCCCATTCTTGGGTTAATATAGTCTCGAGGTGAAAAGAAAAAAAAAGAATCATACTTAATGTTGAATTCTTATAAACCTCTAGTTAATATTATATCTTTTTTATAAACCTCGAGTTAATACATGATTATTTTTTATAAACCTCCAGATAATACCGGATTTTTTTTATAAACTACTAGTTAATACAGGATTCTTTTTCTGAAACTCCAGTTAATGCTTGATGCTGTTCGTAAGCCTATAATTAATACCGGATATTTATTCTATATATCATATGTTAAGATTTCTCACACCAAAAACAAATCCTGGTAGAAATGTCTAGCTCACTTATAATCGTCTTTTGTATAGTTAAAATATTACACACATATTTGTCTTATAGTGGCGTGAGAATTCGGGGTTTGTTGTGGATTCCGTGATGAAATTCGGTCTCCAATGAATGACAAACGCAGGAATGAAATATAACAAATAAATGTATTTACACAATAATACAATGGGTAATACTGTTAGTAAATCCAGGAACACGGTTAGTAGCAATAATATATATATATATATATATATATAATATATATATATATATATTATATATATATATATTATATATAATATATATAATATATATATATATATATATATATATATATTATATATTATATATAATATATATATATATATATATATATATATATACATACAGTCTCGAAGTAGGACTTCCTTAGAGTCTACGTGCTTGTAACTGTGACTTCTACAAGCGGTTACCTAACAATCTTACTCTACCTCCAACTCAATCACAATCTCTGCTCACTCTCACTATATTCTGACTGACTCTGGGTATTTAACGGCAACAGTCCAAGTAACACTCTGGCGAGTCCACTTGTATCAAAAAGGGTTGGGCCCCATTACAGGGTTAAATGAGCAGTTGGTTTACCCATGCCAAAAAAGGTTAATGGAGGCTGATAATGACGAGGAAATACAGGGGTTATTTTTAACCAAAAAAAAATAATGAATTCATTTCCGAATTTACACGCTCGATGTTGTGTCAGTAGATCATTTCAGGAAAGTAAATCAGGAATTTTTAAAGTCTGTAGTTTCAATGAATTGTCATGAAGAGGAAATGTTCATACAACAGATTAAATGATCTGACACAAAATAATATTCCAAAATGTTTTAAACAAAGGTAAGAAAATTAGTTGTTCACAGAAGGGATATACGGTTGTATACATTCAGAAGTAGACGAAGAGGCGTAGTTTGAAATACTTAGCGCACTTCTATTGCTGAAATAAAGTTCAATGAAGTGCCAAGTGCATATAATTGGCGAGTAATTTCAAGTGAAACACCTGTGTCATATGCCCTAATCGACGAACGGGTTTATAAGGCGATCATAGGCCGACCAGAAGATATACACATTATCACATCTGTGCAGAGATATAGGCTATCTCTCCCCGATCATGACAATGGACAATTAGTAAACAAAAATATTTTAAAGAACACTATTCGATTAGGATAATCGAACAGTAATCTTTTCCCAGGTTCGCTTCGGTTTCAACACGAATACTGATCCACAATTCAAGGATGAACGATAAGACGTAATGAATTTTGGTATAAGAATTTTAATATGTACATATACACAAAATATTAAAATAAAAGAAAAATATAAGCGTGAGTAAAACATCCGACGACCAGATCTCAAGACTTATGTTGGGATATCAAAATATGCCCAAATCCAAGTGGATTCGACTGAACCCGAACGGATATAAAAAAAATATAAGTATGAATAACTACGAACGCAGAAATCAACGCATAACCAAAAGACATGGGATAGGAGTTACATATTTCTATTTTGACATGTGGAAAGGTGTATGTGAGAACATAATATTTATGGATGCATGTGTATATTTCTAACACGGGTCCAAAATATATAATTACTTATCTTTATATTCAGTTCTCCTTTTAATCTTTGTCCTTTCTTTTCTCTCTCACGTTTCCTCTTTTCATTCTTTCCCTTTCTTTACACAAATACAATTTCACACACGGTTCGGCTGTAACAGAGATGTACACTTTCTTCCTTTCTCTGGTTTTCTTTTTTCTTTCTTCCTTCTTCTGTATACAGTTCAGCTTGCAACAGAGTTATATACTTTCTTCCCTCTGGTTTTCTCTTTTCTTTCTTTCTACTTCTTTACACAATTCAGCTTGTAACAGATATATATACTTTCTTCCTCTCTGGTTTTCTTTTTTATTTCTTCAAACGCAGGCTATATTGTCAGCGTACACATTTCCTTGCGTCTTCTATGATAAATAACTCGATTTATCGTCTTCAGCTTTGGGTTAACGAACAGAAATACATATTCTTATATTTCTTGTACGGGGTTGCCTGGGATGAATCGGACAAGTTCCATTATTATCAAATGAGTCTCATCTTTCCGTTCATAAGTTATCAGCGCTTCGATTTCGAGTCTTGCTCCTTCAAAGACAAGATAGCAACTGACTTCCAAGTGATTTTCTAATTCCCACGTGTCCTGCATTTTGGCGCGAACTTCAGCTCCTTCTGTTTCATGACTTTACGTCCGTCCCCTGTCTAGCTTATGTCTAGACATCTGTTGCTACGAGTAATTGGGTCAGTCAACCTCTTGACTAGCTTTCCCAAAATGCCTCGAGACTCCTACGTGACCTCTTCTGTTGTCAGGCGGAGATTAACCTTAATATATGCGTGTATGCGTGTTTGGGCTATATTCATCCGTCACATCTGAATAAAAACGAAACCTTTCCCATGATTCAAGTACTCTAGTTGATTTATCTTTTTCCCTTATTTTATACCAGAAAAATTTCAAATAGACTCGCTATTTTCTTTTCTTTCTTTTTCTAGGCTCAACGGCTAATTTCTGTGAAAACAAGGTTTTCCTAGGTCCGAAGAAAATTTCACGCAGACTCGCTAATTTCTTTCCATCTTTTTCTTCAACTCGCCTAAATTTAAAGTGAGTGGGTAAAGGATGTTATTTTTTCGTACTCAACACGGTCTTATCATTCTGTTGAGCGTACTTTCTCAATTTATTTTCAGGAGCTTTGTTCCAAGTAAACTTTCCGGATTATCTTAAGCTTCCAGAATAGAAAGAGTTTTCCTAAAATTTCAGATCGATCTTTGAGTTATACCTTATTAGAAAAGTAGTGATGACACATAACCTGAATCCGTACGTGGATTTAGTAAATACTTCAGATATCTAACCGTATGGATCAGTTGTAACAAATTAAATATGGGGAAAATGATATTGAATATAGAATAGGCTGCGCTAGAGGGTACTTTCGTCCCAAACTTGCAAATTACTAGGAAACCGAAACATCAACCTGAAAACTCGTGTTATGTTGTTAATTAGTGTTGAAACTTGACTAATGCATGGAATAATAATGCAACACAACATGTACTTAGAACAAAATGTATTGAAACAAGAAAGTGTACACAATATTTACATATAGTCTGTTGTATATTCCTGGGAAGACCGTTCCTGGAGAATGTGTTGAATGAGTCGCAGTCGGGCAGAGTCTCTGGTTGAATCTCTTGATTCCTCCCCGGTACCAACCATATTTATATGGTCGGTACTCCACTATGCAAATTAGGTGGATCCTACCACAACAATTAGCCTCGTTAAATGACCAATAATGAAAGAAAAGTGATGTACAATTGTAATGTCCGGAATTTTCAAAAAAAGCATGGAATAAATATATTTCATTATATCATGTCCATATATGAAGCATGCGAGAATGTCTGTCCAGAGGCACCCAAACTCTTAGCTGTATACAACCACTTCCTAAAATCCATGGTTAAAAAATGCTTTGAGTGAGTAAAGCTTTGAAGGTCTTTGAAAAAGTCATCATTCTTTAAATATTTTAGACTGGCGCAATAGAATTATAAACAATTGTACCAAGCAATAGAAACCGTATCACGTTGGCAGGTCCAACAGCAGCAACAATTAAAACGGACAGCAAATACTCGGAAAAAAAATTACATCATTCAGAGGTTATCCTTCCACACCACTTTAAATAGAAGGTTAGGAATGAAACCCCATCAATACTGGCAGAACAATAGCAGCTAGTGGCGTTGAGAAACCTATTTTGGTAAAAAATCTTTGAAGAAATATTTCATAAATTTCAAGCGAAAAACGTACGGGATATTCAGTTAATGAATGTTTGTTCGTAAGGAAACGGCTAATAATACTATTATTAAACGCTTCTGCGTAGTATATGAAATATAGGCCCTTCTACCTTTGTATTGCATGCTCTGTTAGTATTCGGTTTTCATGAAAATCACATTTCTTGTTTTAGTATCTTTAAGCTACATCGGTCTAAATCTGGCAAGACACACCGTAATTCTATTACGATAAAACATAATGTTTCTCTATGGCCAATCTGGAGACCAAAAGCCTTCCCACTTTGCAACAAGATCCGGATCTTCGACATCAACGCCAAGTTGATCATACATTATGTCTGAGAAACCTGGCGGATAACCAAGACCAACAACCGCAAACATAAGACATTTAGCAACCGATGTCTCAGGAACATCCTTAATATCAGTTGGCCGGAAGTCGTCTCCAACGACCAACTGTGGGACAGGACTAGACAAGCCCCAATCGAGATTAATATCAAGAAAAGGGGATGGATCGGCCACAGACTGCGCAAGCCTGCTTCTAGTGTCACCAGTTAGGCCCTTGACTGAAATCAACAAGGGAAGCGAAAAGTGGGTCGATCAAGACAAACTTGGTGCAGCAGTGTTGACACAGAGGTGAAGCCAGCCGAAAGACGCTCGCCCGGAACCGCGTCCGTTGGAGAGGTAATATTGCGGCCATATGTGCCACAAGGAATCAAAAGGCATAACAACATTCATACATACACACACACACACATATATATATATATATATATATATATATATATATATATATATATACGAACCTAAAGAGCCAGACAAATCTACCTAGGTTTCACCTACGCGGATTCTGGTCGATTGTTTTCGCCTGAATTACATGTTCTTAGTTCTTTCTTTTCTGTATTCCTTATTTTTACTTGGGTATTGGTTTGTTCATTTACAAGGCAATACACCTAAGGGTTTTCCGGACGAGTGTACTTACTTATATTTATAAGATTATATATATATAACGTAAAGTTTAGAACCAATTTACCCGTATCTTTCCACCCATGTTCAGTTTTACATAAACTGTATATTTTCATGTAGGTTCATTTTGCTTATAATAACTGTCGTTTTAGATTAGCATCAGTCTGCCTGCCTGTCTTGAAATAAATCAATAAACACGCTAATGTACGCGCATATTTATTATATCCATTTAGTCGCAGATCAAGAATGTTTTCGCATTAATATATAATAATCTTCCAGAAGCTTTCTTTTATCAAAATGACAGTCAAAATATCAACTTACATTGGGAATACTTGGAACCAATAAATTATGAAAAGCATTTGATTTAATGGTATGCAGTTAATGACGCGTAATATTCATGTCAACTAATAGATGCAGATAGGGGGAATGTAAAAATTGAATATCCTTATATTCATTGTACTATCTTGGAAAACAACAAAAAGTAAAATGCAACACGTAAATATATAATATAAAAAGAATGGATTTGGAAATTATAAACAATTGTAGGTCAATTATATATATATATCAACACATGTTAATTATAACACACAATGAATGTTTATTATGTTTGATCATGAGCCGTTCTAAGCATCGTATAGTTGCTACAGGAGAAAATACAGAAATTGTCCAGCATTTGAATATTTTTTATTATGCTGTACCTTAAGCTAAGTTTACATGAGCCATCTTCAGAGTGGTTATATGAACATAAATGTCAGTTTTTGTCTTTATTTTCACCCGAAATCAAAGCAACTATACAAAGCTTAGAAAGGCTCATGATCAAACATAATACAAATACGTTGTCTGTTATATTTAAAAATATGTGTTTGAATAATTATCTGCTTCCCCAATACACTTATACTTTTGATTATATGATTATTTGTGTATAGTACAGGGGGGGATTTATCTTCTCACACACATACACACAGGTATATGCATTTTAGTTTGTACAAACACACCCATATAAATAATCTGAGGTTAGGTGCAGATACACATCCATGCATTCGAGAATACATATATACGCAATTGTTATTCTATTTCGGTGTCGATAGCTTAGCATTACATATGTAGCGATGTTCTTTTTAAAAGGATCGGGTGGGGATGGTCTTGACGTTTTTCAGATCGTCTGCGCCGTCAGATAAGTTCATATTTCCTCACATATACATACACATATATAGACGCTTACCCACATACATTAGTTGCGTCCACCACCACCACCACATTGGTTAAATTGGCTTATGTTCTTATAATACAAATATCGTCACAATCATGAACACGCATATAATTTATTATTATTTTTCTTTCATGCATACAAGAGATCTCTTTCTTTGTATATAGTGTTTAAGATCATTTTGGCAGATCTCACACACTGTCTAAAAAAGAATTCTATTGTGCGCATGCAAGAGAAATATAAAAAGTAGTTTAATTACTGTGCCTTGTCAGTTGACTTCAATGAAACCTTTATATAAGGACTGCTACTGAAATATATACAGACACATACATTTTTTTATGTTTGTACGTATATATATATATATATATATATATATATATATATATATATATATATATATATGTAGGTGAAATATGTATGACAAAGCGAGAGAAAGTTTTTGTGTTGAGTTTCGTCCTTTGGACTTCATTGGATTATATCATGGAGAATTGTAGTTTAAAATCGACCTTTCTAACCGAAATGCTCTTCTGTGGCTCAATCAGTAAAAGTATGTAACGCTATATGACGGTTCCGTATAGATAACAGGATCGATTCCTGTCGGAGGATGCATATTTTCTATGAAACTTTGTCGGACATTCAGGTCGGTAAATGTCGTTAATACTGTTTATTATAAACAGATCCTATCTAAACTTTCGGCATCGCATCGCAGCTCTTGACGTCACACATGACCACGCGAGAGTGAAAACGAGAAGTATTAAGTATGGGATGCCATTGGTATAATCGTCACGAGCTGCGATGCGATTTTCGTTTCCGCGTCTCGTATGTCGTTCCTTTGAAATTTTTCATGGAACAAAAACAGACTATCATTATTGTTTCGTCAATGTATTGTTTCATATATTGATAATGGCTTATCTTTGATAATGGCTTATGTAAGCCGAAAGCTTAGATCGGATTAAAACATGTATCAATATGGTGATTTTCATTCGTCTTTCAATGATAATGTTATTAAGCTTATCAGACAATATGAAAGGAACTTACTTAAAATAAATAGACAAAACTTTTCTATATTATTTAATGAAACATGCATCAATAAAAAACTGCTCCCTAAATATACACAATATATATATATATATATATATATATATATATATACATAACCGCACTAAGAGGTAAACAGAAGGTCTCAAAAAGAAATCCTCTCAATTTAAAGCTTGCAAAAAGAGAAGCAAGCACCTAATTTAACAAAATCCAACAGTATCTACCTTATAAAGAAACCCAAAACGGGAAACCAAACTAAGAGAGACCTATATTAGTAACAACGCCCTGAAATACATCTAGTTACTTATTCTTTTTCTATTGGCCGTGTCCCTCTTGAACTGTCATATATGCCATCTGATATTATATAACGGTTCAGCACTGCGCTTTTTTCTTTCCTATCTAACGAAATTTTCCACTTCTTTCCTTATCTTTTGAAAGGCATCTTTCCCTATTTTAATGCTCTTTCTGGTTTTTTGTGTCACATTTTTCGTTCTCAACAAGGTGTGCAAATTCGAAAATATGGATTTTAGACAGATTAAAACGCATTATTACAGTGAATCTGTTCGATGAACTTCTAACAATAGTTTTTTGACTAATAGTTTTAAAACGAATCGAATTTTGGTCTTTTCATCTGTGAATGTTAAGAATGTACTTATGGTGTTTACTGATGGAAATTAAGTAGAACTACAGAAAGCAAGATGATCAAAGGTAAGTTGTTTGTTCATTTAAAATAAATTTATTAGGAAATATATTTAGTCTAAATACAGATGACATAAATTGACTTCAACTGGGTATTTGGTAGACAGGAAGTGGTAATAGCTCCCGTGACACAGGTTCTCATTTTAATTTCATTCAAATTGTGTTTATATGCACGTTTGCGTGTTCTCAAGTATATTTTAATTCAACGAAAACATCAAAAAACATTAAGAATTAAACACTTAAAAATAATTCTTTTCATTTCCGAAAATTATAATTTTTTTTTTTATAATTATCTATTTTTTCTCGTCTAACTTCATGATTGTATTGTTCATCCCCCGGATAGGGACTGTCCAGACTAAATGGGATTGGAATGTATTATCCCAATACCTCATTTTAACCTCAGCCATACATATGTATTTGAATGTGCTCGCTTGTGCTTAAATATACATTAAATGTGCCAAGACATGTAAGTCAATCAGGAGCATATGCGTTCTATACGGACACGGATATCCACACGTTACACACGTGCATGGATATTCACACGCAAGAGTATCATCTCTTCTTCCACAGTATAGAATTCATTGAATGTTAAGTAAGTAAATATTATAACGGTTCCTGTTTGGAGTTTTTGAATGAATTAAAATGTTGAGACATTGGAGGAAGTCAATTCTATAACAACTATGATACATATGGTGTTTCGCTGAATTTACCCGGGTCGTGGTTGTGCGGGGGAGTGATTTAATCGGATGAAGTCCAGAAATGAGTTCACTCTTTGCCGGAGCGAAATCCATCGATGATCACCTAAAGGCGCATACATTTTATAACTCTTCTATTAATTTCAGCGTCCTGGGTATGACGATAAACTACATCCGCGTCCTGGGTATGACGATAAACTACATCCGCGTCCTGGGTATGACGATAAACTACGTCCAACAACAAGGCTTCAGATAATGTTTTAGAAAAAATAATGTTACCAACTATACGTTTTTTGGAAAAAATAATGTTGCCACCTATACAAAAGTTTTTGAAACAATAATGTTGCCAGGTATTCGTATTTGAAACAATAATGTTGCCAGCTATACATGTTTGAAACAATGATGTTTGCAGGAATGCATTTTTGAAACAATAATGTTGCCAGCTATACGTTTTTTGGAAAAAATAATGTTGCCAGCTATGGGTTTTTGAAACAATAATTTTGCCAGCTATGCGTTTTCAAAAAGATAATGTTGCCAGCTATATGTTTAATAGTACTGTATATTTAATATACGTATAGGTATATGTATATATATATATATATTAATTTGGAATTAAATGACCCACAGCGGTTGATATGCCATAAAATCCAACCAACCAACAATCTATTAATTTCCTAAGTTTCTGATAAAGAAAAAAGAGAATATTATTTTCAGCTGAAGTACAATATATTAAATTGGTTCATTCATTTTCTACAGATTGTATAGCTGGCCACTCATATTCGAGGATACCCTTATTACACCCGCTTGCTCAGGCACATTTATGTTTGTTCAACACCCAGAGAGCCCACCTGTGGTTTATACTGTAACTACACTGAGAAGACCTTAGTTACAGAGCGTGTGGTCTAGCGTGATTAACAATTTGAAAAAGACTAGCACGCCCAATCCCTCGGCTACGTTGACTTGTAACTTCGTGCAAGCACCTCTATCGACAGCTTGGGTTTAGGTCTACCCAATTTCACTCATAAGGGTTGGGTAAAACTGTGTTATGTTTTTCAAGCGCTTTCCATAGGTGCCGCACGCTGGGATCGACCCCTCCAGTCCGATAACATCAGGAAGTCTCCTTCCTGACAAATCGAAGATGATGAGAATAGAACCCGGGTCTCATGGTTAGAATGCGAACTTTCTAACTACTCGGCCACCCTTACCTACCATTTATGTTATTTAAAGCCAGAAAATATTTTTAAATTGTAAGTTTTTTTTGTTTTTTTTGTTTTGTTTTTTTTAGATAATTATGATTTAGTAACACAAGTTTTACGAATTAACTGATAGCTTGGGAGAAAGAATAGTTGGATTCATGCCTTTCCCAAGAGTTTTTGTGCGTAAGTAAATATAACGAACTTGGCTGGGATTTGCAATCGTCTCTCTGATTAACAATTCCAAGTTATTCTCCATTACACCACCCGCACATCCAAGATTATAACTCCTAGTATTTCCAAACGGTCACCTATATTGTTACTGACCAGAACCGATATCATTATCTTTGGTTATCGTACGACGGGAACTGGTGGTTTAACGTGATATGGCCGTAAGACTACCATACAATAAACACTTGTAAAATCCTAATATTACTGCATATATTAGAGAGAGAGGGGGGAAGATGTGAACATGCTGAAATATAATTACGAAAAAGATTTGCTAGATAAATATGTATAGACTGAGATAGATATACGTATTCGCATGTATGTGTTTACAGAGAATCAATAATAAAAGGTCGGTCTAAAACAATAAATCACGCAAAAAGACTTCTTTTTAATTGGCTGTTTTATTGTCTACGGTTATTATGGGATATCATTTTCCCATTAGCCAACTGCGACGCCTATCAGGATTATAAAGTCTGCACTTCATAGTTTTTCCTCATTTTGCTTAATAAATTATTGATTTGTTCCAAATGACAATGTACTTAATAACGTTATACATATAATATTTTATTATAGCATGTTATATATATACATACATACACACACACACACACACAAATATATATATATATATATATATATATATATATATATTTACATCTCCAGTCCTCTTCGATGTATGAGAGTCCAGCAACTCAGTTCTTAGAACTGAACAACCAGACTACATGCACATATGCAGTTGATATTTGTGATGAACGCTTTGGTAGAATCAACCATGATACTGGATAACGGAATGCGGAAAAATATTGGATTGGTGTATAATTATCAGGCGTTTTCGTAAGCGAGTTATTTGTTAATAAAAAATGCTGTTTTCTTTACTTTTTTTTAATAAGAATACTATCTTATGCTCATGTTATAAAAAATCGTGTCGATAATCTTACGCTCCGAAATAATCATTTAGAAATATTATTGATGAATTATGATTCGTTTTTCATAATAAATATTGTTTAAAAAAACGCCTGATAATTATGCACCAAGACAACAGTTCACATATTGTTACACAAAGTCACCAAACGGGCCTCCTCAGATTTTGAATTTCTCCTTGTCCTCTCAATAGCAAACCGTCCAATCTACCATACTATTTAAGCGGTAGCTTGCAGAAATGAATTCATATATTTCCCCAGGGTATTTGCGCATAATTAAATGAAAGGAGCTCACAGATTTTCCATTCGGTATCTGCTAAGGAGCTCCTCATAACCTAGCATATGCGCTGATTCATTCAGACGTTTAATTCTCCAGTGTTCTTCCTTGTTCAGTATTCTTACACCATTCCTAGTCCTGGGTATGACGATAAACTACATCCGGCAGCAAGGCCTGTGATCGAGCGATTGAAGGTCTTGAAGAAAGTGGAAACATCTCTTAATTGCTGCTTTTCCCAGGTTCACCGCGACCCAGCACCTGTTAGGGTCCCAGCTATCGGCATATAGTGCAACCCCCAGACAAAATACTATGAAAGCATAAAAATACATTTTTATTGTAAAAATACCAGCAATAAATAATCATAGTAAAATTACCAAGCAATAAGCACGTACGAACATATTGTAGTGACAACACTTAAATTCCGAATAATGCAAAACAACCAAGATGGAAACTCTCACTGATACTAGAAAATAAAGAGAGGTATTGACTAACATTTAGATATTTTTCTTATGCTGTTTCTTGACCTATGATTTCGTCTTACATGAGCGATCTTCAGAGTAGTTATATGAACATAAATGTCAGAGAGTGTTTGTCTTTATTTTCACCTGAAATTAAAGCAACTGTACGAAGCTTAGAAAGGCTTATGTGCTTGAATAATGATCTGCTTTCCCAATACACTTATATATATATATATATATATATATATATATATATATATATATATATATATATATATATAGTTGTATGCATATGACGTTGTAACCCCGCGTTTCACGCTTTTGCGATCATCAGACAAACTGTTTTATTTTTTTAAATGGATTTATTTATGCTTGTGTGTGTTTGATTATTTATGTATGGTGAAGGGGTTTATCTTCTGTGTTTTCATGGGATGACCCTCTCTCTCTCTCTCTCACACACATACACACACACACAGTTATGTGTATTTTATTTTGTACAAACACAGCCACATAAATAATTTGAGGCTAGGTGCAGATACACATCCACGCATTCGAGCATACATATATACGCAATTGTCATTCTATTTCGGTGTCGATAGCTTAGCGTTACATATGTAGCGATGTCCTTTTAAAAAGGAACGTGTGGGGATGGTCTTGACGTTTTTCAGATCATCTCCGCCGTCAGATAAGTTCTCATTTCCTCTCATATGCATATACATATATAGACGCGTACCCACATATATTGGTTGCGCCCACTACCACTACATTGGTTAAATTGAGTTATGTTCGTACAATACAAACAACATCATCATCATGTCCACGCATGTAATATATATATATATATATATATATATAAACAGCGTTTCTTCAATGACTGTCGAATGCTTCCTATATGGAACGGCTAATTTAACATATTCCTAATCGACCAAAAATCTTGGAGAAATATCGAATGGTATGTATTTTTGAGAAGTATCTGTCGTATCATGTTGTTACATATATTCACTCGCTTTATTCTGTTCGGTGAAAGACCTCGAAGAATAACCTCTAGTATATATATATATATATATATATATATATATATATATATATATATATATATATATATTTCTTATAAGTAACTCTGGTCATCCAGTGAAACTCTTGTCTAACGTTGTAAACTTTATTTCCGATTAGAAACCCCTTTGAGATAGAATGCCAATAGGCAACAATGAGCGTGTTCGACATTTTTTTCTTTCTTTCAATCAAGGTCACGAAACTGCCAAAGCTGCTCAAGACATTTGAGTTGTATAGGGAGATGACTTCATTGCTAACAGAATAGCGCCGGATTTTTTTTACCGTTTCGAGGAGGGGAAATCCTAAATCGCATATTCTTCGCATTCTAGCTGACCTTTACAATTTATTGAGAAATTAATCCCGTGCTGATTAAAGATAAACCACGCCAGACCACCAGGGAATTGGCTCATAAGATGGCAAACGATCATGTTACAGTCAATCCTCATCTTCACTCATTATGTAAGGTCCAGAAACAGAACGGACGTGTGCCACGCGTATTGACCAAGTGAAGCAAACTTCAGCGATCCTCTACTGTTGTTAGTTTACTCGCTCGACACGACGCTACTCGGAGATACAAAGAGCTCTGTTGGGAATTTCTGCCACGCCTACCATATTCTCCTAATGTAGCCCCTTCAGACTACAACATCCTTCAGTTGTTTCTAAGAAATTCACGAGTGTTTCGTTCAACAACGACGTGAAGCTTAAACCGTGAAATGATGAATTTTTCGAGTCAAAACCACGTGTCTACTATCGTCGAGGCAATGAAAAATTATTAGATCATTGGCAAGGAGGTCGTAAACAATAAAGGGGAATACATTGTTGAATTAATGATCAGAACAATTAATAAATAAGTATTACGATAATGATTTAAAAAGCGAACGAATTTATTTAACAACCTAAAATTTAGAGTTTTTGGAAATATTGAGGTCGTTTACGTTTGCTTTGATTTGTAAAAATTGTTTTAATTTAGGAAGACGACAGGCGGGTTAAATTTCTTAGCACCCGCCAATATCCCTGCTATGAAAATTTTGCATATGTGGTTATTTATTTATAAATTGAACTCGCCTCATAAGCGAACGCCAGGAAAAAAAAACACACACACACAAGAAATCACTCATATTCTGATAATGGTTTTTCCCCTCCTTTTCCGATTATATTTAAAATCTCAGTAATTTAAACATGATTATATTTTATTTAGCAGTATTTAAGATTGCCTTCTTGCTTCTGTGAACTTTACCTACCAATGGCCGGTAAATTGGATAACGCTGCTATTTTACCAGTCTAGAAATTACCTGGAATTTTACAAGACATAAAGAGGTTTCAATTTATCAAGCAAATTTTACGTATCGACTTTTGATAGTTCTTATTGGAAGTTCCAAGTTCCACGGAAGGAAAGGTAAGGCCGTAATTTATTTCTCTTACGATGTTGTACGACATTTCCTCATTGAGATTTTCAATGTTCTTTGGATAGCTAACACTGAGGTAAATGCTCGTCTTTCATTAAAAATGATATTGACCTAATCCATTGTTTTCTTCAGATGTGCAATTTAAAAGACGTCCCCAAATAAGAAAAAATAAAAATAATTATGTTGTTCAAATTTTAGTGTCCATTGCATTTAAACGTTAAGATTTTTACAATTATCTTCTCACTCCTCATCGATTTTAGGCGTACTTCACTGTTTCCCCATCCTGGGTAAGACTATAAACAACATCCAACACCAAGTCCCTGATCAAGATGGTTTGAGGTGCGTGGAACCACCTTGTTATTGTTATTTCCAGGTTCACCCTGACCCGGGGTGGTAGCGCGTGTTATGGCCCCAGCATTGAAAATCTAAAAGTATGTTTTAATACCAGAAATATATATTTTTATAAGTTATTTCCAGTAATGAATTTTGAAAAATTTATTACCAGCAATACGAAATCTTTGCATTAAATAACCTATTGAGTTTGATATGCCGTAAAACGAAACAAAACTGTTGTGTCGGAAACCTACCCCCCACTCTTGAAGATGAACTTGTCTGCGTCTGTGAACAAAGACTTTAAATAGTGGCATGTCAGGTGACATGAGGGAGACAGAGCGACAGACTCTCGGCAACTGTCGAACCCTCTGCATTGGCAGAGGGGAACCCGGACGAGGCTTTGCCGAAGGGCAAGGTTTCGTCCGGGGAGGTTGACAGGGCCTGAACCCGTCTAGGCGGGTTCAGAAAGGCCATATTTTTGGCCGAGCCTACGGGCTCGGGGATACCCACATAAAAACGGCCTTGTGCCACATTCGATCCTCGTGGGTGGATTGATAAATACCGAGACCGAGAGACAGACTCTCGGCGACTGTCGAACTCTCTGCATTAGCAGAGGGGAACCCGGACGAGGCTTTGCCGAAGGGCAAGGTTTCGCCCGGGGAGGTAGATAGGCCTTGAACCCGTCTAGGCGGGCTCAAAAAGGCTATATTTTTGGCCGAGTCTACGGGCTCGGAGATGCCCACATTAAACCGGCCTTGTGCCACATTTTATCCTCGTGGGTGGATAGATAAATACAGACAGTGAGACAGAAGTTATTAGCTGAGCTAGTTATTGACTACTCAGGCGATTTCTGTACATTTTTATCAACCTATTAAAACCCCTTTTATTGTTACGTGTTATTTGGCGTTTGTCTCTACAAACCCCAAATCAACATCATAACAAAAACCAAACCAATCCCGTGTTTTCGCATAATTCTAATTGTTTTCTCCACCAAGAAGTGAGAGATTGTTTAACAATTAAAAAAAACATTGAAACTTAAACACTATTAATTTGTTTTACATCATTAGTACATTCTAGTGGTCTATCGTTAATAATACCCCCAACGTTGCATCAAAATGTTCAAATAACTGGAACTTTTTTCACGGGTTTCTTTTTACTTGCATTGTTTTCGGGTAGGAGTGTATAGTGTGCATTCCTTCTTAGAGAGAGGATGATAAAACGGCTGTTAGCAAGCCAGTCAATTTGCCAACTTCTTCCTGCAGAAACTAGTGTATGAAAAGGAATTTCGGAGAGTAAGACTCAAACACCAGATCTCTTGACTTCTCTACTGCAGCAACAATACCGCTCGTTTCTTCTCGAATGTTAAAATTTAAACGAAGACAATTCATCACTGACAGGATTTCACGGCTTCGGAGGTTCAATCCTCACTCATTTCGGGTCATTAAACTTTTGACTCGTATGATAAGGTCGAGAATCCCATTTACGACAAGAATCCTTTTAGCATTTTTGTCTTTCATACCTATTTTGGGATATTGAGAAAGGTTCTACGTTCCGTCATTTTATTTTTCATTGAAAATTAAAAATTGTGCACGACCAGGAATTAATGCAAGCATCCCTAATAAAATATATAATTTTTGTTTTGCTCAGTCACTGATATTGAGCGATTTCCACTAAGTACTGGATATATAAAATATATATGCATATTTCATTAAAACGACAGACAAGGTGCTACGGTTAAGCTTTTTATTTAATTTCTCTTGTGTTCAATAAGAACTTCATTAGAAACATACTAATGAAAACACAAATATATTAAGTGCATCCACCTATAAAAAAAGATGAAAAATTATGCAAGCTTTAATAATAATAAGAAAGAAAAAAAAACAACTCTTAACAATATTAACTACGAACAAAGCGAAAATGTGCTAACCGTATTCGGAAATTGAAACATCCCTACTACACACTAAGACATACACATAATGCACACAGTCAATTAAGCTGAAAAATCAAATCATCCTTGATAATGGCTAAAGGTATAGCCGGAAGCGCTCGGAAATATAAAACATTTGGACAGTTCTTGCTCACCGTTTGTCCAGAAAAGAAAGCTCTTGTTAGAACACAAGAAAAATTAGAAAAACTTAACCGTAGTACTTTGACTGTCGTTTTTAATGAGACGTGCATAAACTAAGGATTGCTGCCTAAATATGCAACTATATATATATATATATATATATATATATATATATATATATATATAATCTCAAAATGGATTTATTTAATATGTGAAATTTTTATTATATCAGATTTGGGAACCAGGCTCGGGCAAATATTCTTTGATTTACTCGAATTCAAGAATCGAACCTGGTTCCCAAATCTGATGTAATAAAAATTTCACATATTAAATAAATCCATTTTGAGAAATATATATATATATATATGTGTGTGTGTGTGTGTTACACTATTATTTTAAATTTGAAAATATTAAACGGTAACTTTTCTTAAACTAAGATTTTTTAACATCTTTACAGTTGCTACTTGAATGTTATAATGTGAGTGAGCGCACGCTGAGAATCTGATCAAAAATTTCTATTTTTCTTATGTATTTTCTTGATTTTATTTTGCGATTATTGGTATATTTTTAATAAGATGGTCTTATCTTCATGCTTTTAATAACGATTTATTTTCAAGGAGGAAATGCAACTTGCATTAAATGGCATTAATTCCTGAACAATATGCTTTAGTTCATAAAATGGACATCAAAGAGCAGGAAGTTGGACCAGTCTATTCATCAGCATGATTCATATTTTTTTTTTATTTTTTTTTTTTTTTTTTTTTTTTACTCTTGGGATAGGGAGGAGACATGTATAGCAGTCAAAATACCTAAATGGGCTTACTTGTTTTATACACGCAAACTCGCACATAAAGCAGGGGGTGAAGAAAAAGGACACAGCAAGAAAGAATATAACAAATTATGGCATTTACCATTTTGGTTAGACATAGGTTAGGCCGTAATTTTCTTTCAGAATTTTGTCATGGTCATATATATAATCTTAAATTCAGCAACAATAACATTTGCTCACTATCGCTTATCAAATTACGTCACTTAACATCCTCCATATTTTACTTTACTGATACAGCATTAAAAATATTTTTTAGCGTTCTTAAATTTGAAATTTTTTTTTTTTTACTTCTGTGTATGAATAAATGTTGCAAAATAAAATCCTTACATTGATAAAGTCTCTCAGTGGACGTAACGCAGCGGTAAAGTTTTCCTTTTTTTATAGATCATATATAATGTTTAAACTCTATATTTCAGACAATTGGTCGGTAATTCAATGAAAAAAACTGTAACGCGTTTCGTCCCTCAAAACCATAAACACACAGTATTGGGGAGTATGGGTGCCTAAATCTCTCGATGTTGTTGGTTTTGTTCCCCCCCGCCAGCAAGTAGGCTTTTACGGGATGAATTCCCTCAATCTCTACCCAACCGGCTTTGAATTCAGAGTTGGCCTTATATTTCGTCTGATTATCAACCCGGTTTAAATAGCTTGCTACATTTGTTTTTGACCTATAGATTGGGGGAGAAGATATATTCTTACATTATCAATGGTAGTTACTCGACGGGAATTGAAACTCGACTCTTTATCATCAAGAGGTGATATGTTACACTCCCAGCAGATCTTCTCAAAAGTAAGTCATAAAACTAAAATAAATATTCTCATTTATCTATAGAATCTGTAGAAAGTGCAATAATTCCTGAGCTCTCCATGGTAAATTTGCGTCTAGTTTCCGTCCACATTTCACCTTTCTGAACAAGACAACTGCTATCACCACATGGGATATTTAAAAACGGCGATAAAATAAGACTTTGAAGAGGTGCATAAAGTTGACTTAACACGTTGACTGCCAAGGGTCAATTACGAAATCTGACTTCAAAAGCCAATTTTGTAAAATTCAATAAAACCATTTTCTGAGTTGATTTATAGTTTCAACTGAAGTGTTGACATGGATTTCGCAGTAAAAGTATCACTGCAAATAAACTTTTTGTTGGCGCTTGTATATGAAAATTTATTAGAAAATACAAATCGTGTGTCGTTGGCCCAGAGAATTTGTTAGCGCCATAATAAAATCTGCCAACGACGGCAATGTGTCACTCTGTACGTCTAAAACGGACGCCCAAAATTGAAAATTTAGTGTCCTTACATCTTCACTGTTTCCCTCGTTGTGTAATTAAAACCTACTTTTTTGTATATATCCCCCCCACACACACACTGTTATATATCATTCTATCAGTGTTTTATTTTTTTTTTTTTTTTTTTTTTTTTTTTTTTTTTCAGATTCATATTTTTCTGATACAAGTTCTACTAATTAACCCATAGCTGGCAGACAATAAGAGATGGATCCGTACCTCTCCCATTAGCGCTTAACCCCACCTGAAATGAACCTTGGCACACCAATCTCTAATTCCGAGCCGTTATTCGTTACACCACCCGCACATCGAAGCACCTAATATTATGTCGTCACCCATCTAGGTACCGACTGGATCGATGTTCATTCCATCAATTAGAAAATTCCTTAGTTTGATGTACTCCTTCGGAGAAGTTATATATATATATATTTCCTAAGCCCTAGAAGAGAAGACTTATCCAGGCTGTACCTTTTCTTTAGAGGTGGCTGGGTTCATTGCCCGGCGCCTGAGGCGTCCCCAAAATTAGATCTGCCGAGGGGGACTTAGGCAATTTTTGCGCGATATTTTCTTTTAATCCTCTACCTTGTGTCGCATTCGGTAGCGATGTAGGCGCGCTGAAAAAAAATAATACCGTTATGAAAAAAGAAATGCCAAACCTGTATATTTTTCCAATTTGTCATTCAACTACCCACCATTTATATATATATATATATATATATATATATATATATATATATATATATATATATATATGAGAGAGAGAGATGGCTCAATGGTTGTCTGAGGCAATGGCAGCGTTAAAAGTGTTAAACTAAAGAATGATTGAACAAGTGGATAATATGCCAGCTTTTTCCAAACAAGCGTCTGTTAAATATCTCCTTATTGCTGTATGAATACGGATATAACAGTATTGAGTTCTTTTATGCAGGAAAGCTATGTAAAGAGCAGTGTTTCAAACTTCTCTTACTAATATATGTTTACTACAAGATATTTTTTTTATATCTTACAGTCTCATGGCCTGCATTTGCCCAAATTTGAAAAATCGATGAAATACGAACTCGCCTAAAAAGTGAATTGCACTAAAATCTCCCGCGACGACACCCGCATCTTAATTACCCACTACATTTTTTTTTCTTTCTGCTGAATGTTGATTGGTTTAAAAATTAGATTTCTTTTGGCTGCTTCCCCAGAAGAACACATGTTGTTATCATCTGCTGTCGTCTTGAACTAGGTATTTTTTTTCAATTTCTCGCTTCATTGGACAAACGCACTTTGCTGATGGCTCAGATCAATCTGAATGAGACATTGCGAGATCTTTCTTCAATGCGTTATTTGCTCAGTCGCTGGGTTCACCATTGCAAGAGGAAATTTCAATTTCCATACGATTTCATAATAGCTTTTCTTTTTCATTTTCATATTGACCAAAATCCACCCACACAAGAAATGTTGCTTTATTTTTTGTTGTTGATGTAATGCAGTAATCGTCAATGAGTAAAACTTTTATTACTTGCCAAAAATAAGTAAAATATTAGTCGTTGCTAACCCATTAACTGCGGATGACGAAAAATTCCTTTATTGCAGTTGTATGGCTAAACATTGCATAAAATAAATTCCTGTAATATTTAATAGGCTTATATCATGTTTCTGTATATTCATGTGGGTACTTGTCTTTGGAATACATTGTTGAAGGAATATATTTCCAGCAATACATTTAAAAAAAATATCGGCAATACATTTTTATAAAAATAAAAATCACCAGCAATACATTTTTAAAAAAAACTATTACAAACTATACTTTAAAAAAAAAAAAAAAAAAAGCCAGAAATAGATTTTTCAAGGAAAAATTTTACAATCAATAAAAATTTTCTCTGCATTAAATAATCCATTAACGTTGATATTCCGTAAAATCTAATTAAACCAAACTAAATCATGTTGGTACAGATTAATGAACATAATGTGCTGTGTCCCTTCAGGACTTTGGCTGTCATGACTTTTCACAATTTCCTGTAATTTGTAGCTTTTAACTCTTTCAGTCCTGCGTTCCTGAACAATTTTGACCCTTTTTTTCTGAGCTCCCGAGTCAAAAATTCGCAAATAATTGGGATGTAATGTTACACGGTAGATATATTAGGTTGGTGCAAAAATGTCGTTTTTTGACCTATTTTTTTGTCGTCAAAAACGACATTATTTTTGCACAAACCTAATAAAAATAGTAATAAGTGTTTACCCTCCGTTCAACTGGTAGCGAGGCATTACGTCATTTTCTCAGCCATCGGCAAGTGGGGGTCAGACCTCAAAGGGGTAAAAACTAGTCTTTTTTGTTAAATCTCCTAAATTATTTTATGTCATCCATTTACTCGACCTCGCTAGGTATGTTATACATTCTTTTCTTCTGTCTCTCTTGCCTTCAACCTGAGCTGTGATTATCGAATTCTACAAATCGTCTTCCCTCATAATCTGCCCTGTAAATTTCGAATGTCTCTTTCTGAGGTTATGTATAAGGGTTTTTTGTTTTTTTTTCCCCATTTTCTCTGCATAATTCTGTAGAACCACATTTCTGTCTTCCTGAAGTCTCGTCCTCATCTTTAAGAAGATTGTCCTTTTATATAATGACTGATATCACGAGAGTTAAGTACACTTTTCTTTGTTTCTGGCGAGAGTTTCCTGTTTCTTAATACATTGCTTAGTTTTGGAAAAGCATCCTTTTGCTATCCCAATGCGCCTTCAGATTTCCATGTTCCACTTTCCGTCCTCTTTTAAAACACGTAATTAAAATCACCACCTATGTAAAGATTTATGTACATGATCATGTGTGTTGATAATTTATCGGCCCGATGAACTTATGGAATTTTATAATGCATGTAATAGGGGCAATTTATTATCTCAGAAAATCATTTAAAAAAAGACAAAAATAAAAGGGGAACGAAAGGTCTCACTGCTTGTACACTTACACAAAGCGCAAGATTCTCTGTCCCTTGCGCGCGCGCGCGTGTGTGTGTGCATATATATATATATATATATATATATATATATATATATATATATATATATAAATTTACAAAAATAAAAAAAAAAACTTGTTTCAACCTCATCACTTGATAAGACACCAAAGGTGTTGAAACAAAATGGCTATTTTTGTAGTGATTTTATAACATGTTATTTTTAAATAAATAATTATACTCGCTCTACACTGTATTGATCACTCTTTTAAGATTAGTAATTGTTGGTGATTGGAACTTATATATATATAATTAGAAAACGGACAACCTTAAGGGTCCATTGATTAGATTTTATTTCCCCAGGTAGGTGTTTTTTTTTGTTTTTTTTTTTGTTTTTTCTGATCACATTTCCAAGCATAAAATATGGTGTTATATTTACTTATTATTTTTATATACTTTTTTATGGGGGAGATTTAAGTTGATGTAAGGTGGTAGAGAGAAGCGGAGGAGGAGGACGACGACAGATATGGTTGAAATTAGACGAGGGAGAGATAGGAATAATTTTTAAATCTGTTTTTATTAAAATACTTATGAGTAAAGGAGGTGGGTGTAAGGATCAAACATTGACCTATTTAATAAGTCATCTCACAGGAAATGATACATAGAGAGAAAAAAAAAGATAAAAGAAAGCACATGTGGAAGCAGGGGTGGGAGTAAAAAGTTGGGGGGGGGAAGAAGAAAAGGAAGAATAAATATATATGGGCATATTGCAGTTAATTTCAAAAAACAGAGATTGATATATTTTGCAGTTAACCTTTTTAACATTATCAGGAATAAAATAGGAGAAAAGAAAAAATAATATATGAATATAAGATAAACAACAAATATTAATAATAACTAAGCACAAAATTAATAATCAAAATTTCAAATTTTAAATCTTAAATTCATAATCTAAAATTTAAAACAACCTAAGAAATTTAAAATTTAAAAAACATACACACGCACACGTTTCATTACTTGGAATTTTTGCCAATCACTTGCAGCAGTTTAAGTTTAAAGTCAGCTCACCCGAAAATCAATATTAGTAAGAACAATTGGGGGCAACTGAGGCCCATCACCCCCAAATGGATGGTGATAACAATTTGATTGTGGGGGGCTGAAAAGGGTGATAATAATAATATACGATAATATTTATTTATAATAATCTTTTGCGTTAGATTCCAACTCTGTAAATTGATTGTACATTGTTTTTTTGTTTTTTTTTGTTTTTTTTGGGGGGGGTTGTTTGCCTTTGATGTTTGCGCCAAGTGTAAAAGATTAGTTATTTTCAATTTTTCACCTTCAAGGTTGTAATTTTTGCCAGCCAATTTGGACTCAAACCGACACTGAAGAATTATCCGTGAAACAAAAAAAATAATCGAAATCAGATGAGAACTGTAAAAACACATGATCAACATCCAATCAAGCACACACACACACACACATTTTGGTAATTATATAACTTAGTTTGCTCTAATTAGCGTATTGAGCACTTTGCTTAGTTATTTTTACTTTACTTATGTCGGAGGTTTTTTCTTTGGACTCTGAACTTGCATTCTGAACGATTATTTTCGCCGGAAGTACATTTTCTTAGTTCTTTTACTTTTCTTTTTTCTTTTCTTTTCTTCTTTTTTTTTTTTTTTTTTTTTTTTTTCACCCTTTTTTTTCCCCCTTGGGTATTGGTTTGCATTTACAAGCTAAAACACCTAAGGTTTTGCCGGACAAGTATAGTTGCTTATATTTATAAGATTATTAGTGAAAATATATATATATATATATGAGAGAGTGGATGTTTTAAGGTATTATATATTTACTCGATATCAGATATAGAGCGTATTTAAATATATAAGGTCAACACCCAGATGTGACAGGCTGTTTCATGCTTAAACGCAATCGTCAGCGCCACATCAGAATCTCCTGCAACGCTGGTGAATGCTTCCATAATTTTTGCCTTCATTTCATCTTTGGTGTTACACTAAGTTTTGCTGGTCCCTCACTCAACTGCACCACACCCATAATTAATGGGTTGCAGTCTGGGGAGTTGAGTGGCCGGATGTAAGGGCTTTATGCGGTCGCAGAAATTGTCTAACAGCCATGTCTGGATTCTCCTGCTTGTATGGCATGGTCCAGCGTCCTGTTCCCAAACATAGGATCTTTCAGCAGCCACCCTCTTGACACGGGGCAGCACTACCTCCTTAACACGGAGGCCTACGACAATTGTCTTAAGCTTACGTACCCGGAAGTCTACGAAAACACTTTCATAATCATCATCAGACTCCTACTTTTTCTGAATCCTCTGCACTGTACTCAGATTGACACGCGAGCCCTGTGAAATGTTCGTATTGGAGCTTCCCCTGTGAATGCCAAGCAGTACAGCATGTCGTTTCCAAACTTCTGGTGATGTGAATTGCGTTATAATGTTCCTTTTCTCCCAGACGGTACCCAACTGACTCTACTATACGGTGCCATCGACAAAATCAAACCACTCACCTGCGCGAAATTTAAAAATGGCGACAATTTACATATGGAAACCCTATATATAAAGAGTGTTCCAATAACTTGGACCGATTTTAAATGTAAATTAAGTTTAAAATCGGTCTAAGTTATTGGAACACCCTTTTATATATATATATATATATATATATATATATATATATATATATAATGTATATATGACAACTTTCGCCTGTTTTCTTTTGGCGTTTCGTTGACCTTTCGTACCTTTTTAATCACTTATCTTCTCCTCGCTCAGTTTACCACCCCTTCTCTCCTTCATTTTACCCAATAACCTCACACGCCATATTTCGTAGTTGTCTCTGTCAGGACTCATAATTTCAGCTCCAAATGTCAGCAGGTTACACATTCGGAATCTAGTTTTAAATAATCTTAACCATTATATAAATAAGTAACAAAATAATTTATAATTTATTAAAGTAATTTTCCGAGGCGAATAAAGACTTATCAATTACTTAACATTAAATCTCAAATTTAACTAAGAAATTGATTCTGTCTCTACTTAAGCTTCTTTGATTACTTCTTAAATGTAGCGAGACCTGGTGAGAATCTATTTTCTTATATTAGTCAACAGAGATTTCTCTAGCCCAAACTTCTTTAATATCCTGTCTTAGTCCTTCGGTAGCTGAACGTTATTTTTCTCCAACTTTGCTTTTAACAATTTCCCATAAACTTTCAATGGAGATTAGGACCGGGGTCTTCCCTAAACAAGTCTAGATTTGAAATTTGAACGATTTTGACTGCTGACATAGTGTTTTTTTGTTTTGTTTCTTGTTTTTTCTCTATCTATCTATCTCTATCTATCTATCTCTATCTATCTATCTCTATCTATCTATCTCTATCTATCTATCTCTATCTATCTATCTCTATCTATCTATCTCTATCTATCTATCTCTATCTATCTATCTCTATCTATCTATCTCTATCTATCTATCTCTATCTATCTATCTCTATCTATCTATCTCTATCTATCTATCTCTATCTATCTATCTCTATCTATCTATCTCTATCTATCTATCTCTATCTATCTATCTCTATCTATCTATCTCTATCTATCTATCTCTATCTATCTATCTCTATCTATCTATCTCTATCTATCTATCTCTATCTATCTATCTCTATCTATCTATCTCTATCTATCTATCTCTATCTATCTATCTCTATCTATCTATCTCTATCTATCTATCTCTATCTATCTATCTCTATCTATCTATCTCTATCTATCTATCTATCTCTCTCTATCTATCTATCTCTCTCTATCTATCTATCTCTCTCTATCTATCTATCTCTCTCTATCTATCTATCTCTCTCTATCTATCTATCTATCTCTCTCTATCTATCTATCTATCTCTCTCTATCTATCTATCTATCTCTCTCTATCTATCTATCTATCTCTCTCTATCTATCTATCTATCTCTCTCTATCTATCTATCTATCTCTCTCTATCTATCTATCTATCTCTCTCTATCTATCTATCTATCTCTCTCTATCTATCTATCTATCTCTCTCTATCTATCTATCTATCTCTCTCTATCTATCTATCTCTCTCTATCTATCTATCTCTCTCTATCTATCTATCTCTCTCTATCTATCTATCTCTCTCTATCTATCTATCTCTCTCTATCTATCTATCTCTCTCTATCTATCTATCTCTCTCTATCTATCTATCTCTCTCTATCTATCTATCTCTCTCTAGAATTTTAACTTCTATTTTTATTAACGTGGACGTCGTTATCCCTCACTGGGGAACCGTTTAAGACACGACTTGCTGAAGCCTTTCTCACGCTATCTCAGGAAGTCGGGCCAGAGATGCACTTCCTCTAAAAAAAAAAAAATAAGGCTGCTAAACTATTATTAAACAATAGATGACCACCATGAATAAATATTGTACACTGAGGATTGTGCATATGCAGTTTCCGTTTCTCCGGCAGTACTTATATATAACGTGTACCATTCATCGTTGTTCCTGGGCGTAAGAAGTCGCCGGGATCATCTGGTTTTGTAGGTGCGTCGGAGTTTGAATTGTGTACTTTTCATCAAATCTCCTATCAGGGAGTCTTGCTTTAGATTCATCTGAAAACATAGCATTGATCGAGTCTTCAGTTCTCCTATTGTCAGACGCTTTGATTTTATAGCTGCAGTTGTTTCTGATGAGCCGCTTCAATGACTTCACACCTAAAATGTATCCCAGTCGAGCGCAACTGTCATACAACTGGCATGTGTACCATTTTGAAGCAGAACGGTACATACCTTCTAGGAAAATGTTGGTGATCGTGAAGCAATCTTTTTCTATAAATTGCCAAAAAAAATATTCATTCCTACCTCCCATCAGCATGGTCGATGCTAACTTCTTCTGAGGATTAAATTCTCGGCTGCCATGAAGTAGAAAGATTATACTGAATTCCTTGCTAGGTCTGCTACTAAGAATGTTGCTTCACTCTGCCGTGCAAGACAATTTTCTCTGCTGAATTTATCTTGCATATTTCTACGTCTATTATTCATCTATGCCTTTAATATCGCTGCCACATGTAGTCTGGTGCTCCTGCTGCATAAATAGAGCTTCTTGATAAAATCCAAAGAATCGGCAATATTATTTGTCCTGACCTGGCATCTCTGCTTTACTCATTCTCTCACCGCCGTAATTTAGTTTCTCTGTGCATTTTCTGTAAATATTTTAATGGTAATTATCCGGGTGAACTCTTTTGCGGTTCCTAGACTTTATGAATTTAAGCGCAGTACTAGATTGGCGCCAAGGTCTCATCAATTTAAATCTTTTGGATAGATGTAATCGTGTTTTTTCTATCCTAAAAATTTTTCTCGCACTTCTTGCTTGTGGCGCAAGGTAGAAAGTATAGAAAGCCAGTGAGAATCGAACTTGCTATTTAGTCATAATTGATAATGCGATACAAGCTTGCACACCATTACACCAATCGAAGTTCTCTTAATTTACTAAGCGTATCTTAAATGTGGCAAAAGGCTGAAAGTATTGAGCACCCTGAAAGACTCGAACCCATTACGAAGTCGTAATTGAACTAGTGAGACAAGCTTGCTAAACCTTACACCACAGAGTGTTCTAACATTGTTATAAATAGCCTCGTTTTGATGTGTGTATGCCTACCTCCAACACACAGACAGTTAGTTAGTTTTCGTAAAGAGCCTGCTTTATTTCTCTAATCGGCGTATATTTTAATTGATTTTATTTTACATTTCCCTTAGAAATATTCGATTTTATTTTTTGTTTTCATTTGGAAAGGAGTATTCTCTTTTAAATGCAATATTTTACATTCTTTTGTTTCATCAAGTCAATTTTATTATCGTTTTAAAACCGATTTTAAATTTTATTTTGTCGGGTAATCCCTCTGGCAGTTTTGAATAGATCTGGTGTCGATTAGAAGCTATTTTATAGCCAATAACATTGCAATAAAATACTTCAGACTTAACGTCTCCTCACGATAGTTCATACGATATTTCTCCAGAGATAGAATTTATTTGATTCTTTGGCATAAAGAAAAGCTACACATGGAAATGAGGAACGACTGAAAGGCAAGGGTGTTTAGTAAAAATCATCTGGTTAATGTTGGCAGTTTATTATTTTCTCTTGAATACAAAACTCTAGAGTCTGCTTTAATACCATGTTAGTTGTTTATTGCTTTCAACTCTTCGGTCCTAGTAAAGAATAAGGATTTCTGATGCTGATATAAGCATATATGGTTTTCTTGCCTATATAATTACCAGCAAGAGTAATAGCCCAAGATGCGACCTCCGAATAGAAAATAGTACAGTGTAACCCAGATATGAGACCCGGATATAAGAGATTTTCTCTGGTCCCAAATTAGAGCCATACTTACCTAAACAAAATATACCAAACCCGGATATAAGAGAAACTCCGGCCCCGACAACTCTTATATCCGGGTTACACTGTATAATCAAGCAAATACGAAAAACGTTTTAACAGGACAGAAAATGTGATACAGAAATCAGAAGGCGGATTGCAATAGTGAAAGATGTCTTCAAAAACTAAGCAAGGTATTAAGAAACAGGACAATTTAGTTAGAAACAATGAATAAAAAGCTGAACTGTTATGTAATATATGGCAATGAATGCTAGACAATCTTCTCGCTGATAAAGAAGACTTGAGTCAACAGAAACATGGTTATACACAAAATTTTTGAGAATACCATGGACAAAACACGGAAGCAATTACAAAATTTAAAGAGAATGGGAACAAAAAGAATGCTCATGCACAAAGTAACAGGTTAATCGTTTGGGCCATGGAATGTTTTCTATTCATCTGTGAGAAAATCGTCCACCTTTTACTGCCATATGAGAGGATTGATATTACAATACTTTTTTTTTTTTTTTTTTTTTTTTGGCTTCTAACGAAGTTAGTGGCAATTTGCAGCAATTTGTATTTTTCTAGATTTTACCGTTGTTCTACGGACTTATATGCTCATTATCCTACTGTAGAACCACAGCTATCTAAGCCAACTCGCCGAATCTGCAGAATACGTATCTTCATCTTAAGTCTATTTTTTGCATAAAGTTTATAATACCCAGAAATTCATACACAGATGTCCTCAAGGACGTTAGTTAGATCCAGTGGCAGGACCCAAAAAGTGTGAGTTCAATACCTGGTTAAGGCGGTGGAGAACTTGGAAAGGGGAATTATTAGACATGGCATGTGGAACTAGAACAGTCTACCCCAGTGAGCGAAACAAAGGGTTCAGATCGACATTCCAACCACCTGAAGAAGGTCGGAGCGTACAACGGCCGAAACTTTGTAATAAATATGGCAACAAAGATGAGGACAATAGTCCGAATAATGTAAATAGTGAGCATTCAGTCTGTTAAGTCCGTGTATAAGTTTTTGTTTAATCTCTTTCGTGAATAAACCAGAGTTCCTAGCATTTGAAAGTTTTTTTTTTTTTTTTTTTTTTTTTTTTGTGCCGTACATTATCGAATGATTTTACGTAGTGAAACATACTTAGACGTTTTTTCCTCTTTGGTATCATCTCGTTTACAAATATCACTTTTTTTGTTGCAGTACTTTAATTAAACTACACTGTTCTGGTCATATTTTCTGTCTAATTTTGTGACTCCAACAGTTCATCCTTATTCGAATAATGATTTTGATTATGTCGCTCATTAGCTTAATTGTCAGTTAGACCTGGTATTCATTTTCACCTGGTTTCTTGAACAGGGCAATGAAGCTGCTGTATATACTTGTCTACAGTGATTTTTTTTTTATGATCGGCTTTTCACACAAAAAGAGGGTCACAGGTGTGTATATATATATATATATATATATATATATAATTTTTTTTTTTTTTTTTTTTTTTTTTAAGAGGTAAAGCAATCAGACATTTTCAGTGACTGGTTGCGTTATACACAGGTAATTTTTTTTCTTGATCGGTTAAAATTGATGCAAAATATTCGGGGTTCGTACGATACATGGAGTCGACGAGTATATACAATATGTCTACTAAGGTTTTCCTGGATGTTGTTATGGTAACATAGTTCGTTTATTATTTGTCATTGGTAAAACATGCTAAGGCTGATCCCTTTTTTACCAAATAGGTGTTAATTTATGTCAAGCGTATCTTGTGCAAGTAGAGCTATCCATATCAAAACACAGCTAATATCTTCCAACTTAAAAGCCAAACCTGGGTGTGATCGGTAGGATTTGAGTAGTGGAACCACCTCTTAATTGCTGTTGTGCCCAGGTCCACCCTGACCCAGGGTGGTAGCATCTGTTAGTCTCGGTTATGGGCAAATAGCTCCTCCACACAACCAAACTTGGGTCAAAATACTACCAAAGTATAAAAATAGATTTTTATAGTAAAAATACTAGCAATACATTTGACTCTCGGCACGAACAGTAATACGTCAATTAAACCTGATCTACAAACTGATATTTTACATGAATAAATATTCTATACATATGAACCTATTTTAAAACTCCTGTCGGAATTAAATAAACCATTCAGTTATGCCATAATCCAAAATAAACGAATGAACCAAACCAACTTGAAGGCTCCCCTTGTAGCTGTTGATTCCATCGGGAAAACCCTCTAGCCTGGCCGTTGACTTCAATTCAATCACGGACACCTTCGGTCGAGCGATGACGTGTCATCAGCTCGCTGGTTTCACCTATAGGTATTCAGCCCAATCTATTTCACTGTGTTGGGTGACCGTTGACCACATAAAAATGTTCATTCACCCTTTCATAGATCTTTTTTATTTTATTTTTTTATTATTTTTTTTATTTTAAATCTTTCTAGGTTTTAGCTACTTTCATCACCAGAAAACCCTGAACCGTCTTAGTGACCGATGATCAGTTCATACGGCTACTAGAAGTGAAATGAATCTCACCGGTAGCATTCATCGAGTAACAAGGTATAGTTTGAGCTTAGCTTACATGAAAGTAAGCCGTAATCCTGTAATATTTGAATATAAACAACCGTGCCCATAAGCATATGCTAATGATTTTAATTTAACGCTGTGAGGACAATTTAACTGTTCTGCGTGCATATTTATTAATAACTACGTGTTATTTTCGATTCGGGTAATTTTACTTTGTGTAACAGAAATTCCTTGAATTTTGTTTTAATTAGGCCTTCTATTTCCTAGAGCTCAAATCTTTTCTATGGATTTATTTCAGGTAGTTGTAATGATTTCAAACGCCTCATTCTTAGGAGTTGATATCTAAACAGATTCCTAGAACCGTCTCTTGAGAATTTCGATCTAATGATGTCAACGGAATCGATCCTGCAACTTTACACTTCAGACCTGAAGAAAGTTTTCAACGGTCTTTATATTCTTGGCCGTGTTACGAAAGGTCAGAAAAGTCAATATAATCAATTATAGAATTCGCGAATTTCTATACGCAAGAGAATTATTTTTACAATAAGTTTCCTCATACCCCGGATGAGTGTTATTTTGTATTAAAATCAGTTGTCGTTAGGGTAGATTACAAAGGAAATATGAAGTAAAACATTAATGATAGACGACAGTTACGTGAAAATAAATTCATCATCATTAGTCTGATGATCGGCTGAGGTCGAACACTCGCTGAGTACATGGGCAGTTCACTCGATACTTCTCGGTTGCCTGCCAATGTTACAGTCTCTGCGTACGATGTCTGAATCACCCTTCAGTAATATTGGCAAACCATTTTCCACATCGTGACTTTTTTCTGGTACATTTTTATAGGACGGCAGTAGAAACATTGTCGGTTTATAATTCCTCTGTTTGGCAGTATTAATGTGGTCTTCCAACAAACCTTTTTCTTGCCTGATGGTGTCTTGTGGTGCAGTCTATATGGTAGATGGCGGGAATGGTTCTATAGAATTTCCTTTCTGAAGCTCTCATTATTCTCTGTAATGCTTCTGTTAATGTCCAAGTTTCGCAGAGAAAGAACGATTGAGAAATCTAGTGTTCTCAGCTCTCGATTTCTGACAGATATCGTTGCCTTTGCAGATGGTTCTTAACTTGTCTTTTTTCACCCTATTGATGTGATCTAGCGTACCTACACACACACACACACACACACTTGGCTTAATGGTAAGATCGTTTTATTTCGGGTCATGGTTTATTTATTTGAAACGATCCCTTTCATATGGAAAGGGCCTGAAAATCACACCACGTGTTAAACAAGACCAAGTGACTTAAATATGTAGACAGAAACAGTCGGAAATGGTTGTGCTAGCAAAAAGTCACATGTCATCGTGACCGAGGGTTTGAGAGTGCAGGACTTATTTTTTTAAAAATCGATCATGCTAGACTATGATGAGTGTTTTCGGAAACTAGTAGTGGCCAGCTATATATATATATATATATAATTTATTGTGCGTGTGACGTATCAAAATTACTTTCACAAACTTTGTCGGGTCACTCACGCCAAACCAATAACAAAAGTCCATATAACCATATACCCACAAAATATTACATTTTGAGGTTACGGTTAAGATGATGCTCTGTTGCTATTTGACTAGGTTACATTTGTCATTCGTGTATATTTATAGCTAGTCTCTCTTTAACGTTTAATGTGTAGTAGTGAGTTATGAGATGTGTTCTTTTAACAATGGCAGGATATTCATATCGTGAGTAGGCAGATTGACATGTCCATATGTTCTCCCTCAACGTTTTAAGGTACTGTTTACAAGGACTTTATTTCAAACGCTCTTCCAGACTTGCTAGAGCACGTACCCATGCTAATACATGCATGTGACTCCCTACATGAAGGGGCTCCAGCACATTTTAGTCCAATTATTTGCCATGCACTGTCTGGCATCTACCATGAAAGATAGGTAGGGTAGGGCGTTTTCCATGGCCTGCAGGTTCCTCTGACCACAATCCTTTGGATTTTTATGTTGGGCCACGTAAAATATTTGGTTTATTCAGCAATTCATGTATAGAATCAATCGAAGGAAATTTTGAACATTTGTTATGAGTTTTTGTGTTTAAGTACAACCATACCTTTTAGTCATATGTTTATTTGGATATTTTAACCGTGTCTTGGTATTGGGAACCAACTTCTAAAGTATTTTTTAATTGTACCTTGCACTGGACATTCAACAGCGTCTACTTTAAACTTAATAACACAAAAATGAAGAATTTGCGACATATTTTTACGTGGACATTATTCTTTGTTTTGGTGTGAGAAAGCGGCCTCCAAAATTTTTGAAAGAATTTTTGATACACTAATTATATATATATGAGAGAGAGCGAGCTTTGTTTCATCTCCCTAGAAATTCCGTCCTGGATTTGACGATAAACTACACCAGCGACCTGGGTATGGCGGTAAACTACGTCCGACAGCACTGCCTTTAATCATGAGGTTTTGAGGACCGTGGAACCACCTCATAATGTCTAGTGTTCACAGATCCACCCTGACCCGGGGTGGTAGCACCTGTTAGGGTTCCAGCTATGGAAAATAGTTAACCCTAAACTGGGGTCAAAACACTATGAAAATGTAAAAGTAAGCTTAAATACAAGTATTACCAGCAATAAACATCTTGTCAACATTAAATAACACCTTGAGGTCGATATGCCGTAAAACAAAAAAAATAGAAAGTACATATTTACAGAAAATAACATTTGAATAATTTATAATAATAATAATAATGAGCTTAAACTATATCTATGTATTCAAAGAATATCATGTAAAAAAAAAAACTAATAGCAATGAATCGATAAAATATATTGCTGTTTCTGTTTCTCTGTAAAGTATCATATCTACAGGATGCGAGGGGTAAATTGTCATATTTACTTTGTTAAACTTCGAGCATGCGCGTACGTTGTTTCCGATTTTGTCGACTGTCCAATATGGTAGGATCAGTTGTGCACCGTCTGTGACAAAAGGAACACCATGACACAATTTATACAACAAGAGCGTCATGCTGTACTGCTTGGCATTCGCGCTAGAAGCTCTAATATGGACAGTGTTTGGGTGTCAAACTGAGGATTGTGAAAAGGATTTGGAAAGAGTTTGGCGTGATCACGAGTTATGGCGAGGTTATTCATCTTCTCACAGGGATTCGAACTCTACGCTGAGACCTTCATCAAGTGCCTTGAGAAAGTATTGCTGCTATGGGTCAAGACTGTGGCTGTTGTAAGAAAATGTCTGATAACAGGACTCTGCGCCATGTTACACATCATAATAACCCAGTCATGACCGTGAGACAATTTCTGTGACCTCATTACCACTTACATCTTACCACTTAAATCCCTAGAATGGAACCACCTGATTATTTTGAGTGGGGCGCATTTGAGATCCACAGGTAGATTACTGCTTAATTGTCTATTTAAACAGTTGTCATACTAGTGATGACATTTTTCGCAAAACAAGATGAGAAAGGGAGACTATGAATTCCTGTTTTATCATCGGAACTTAATGCATAAGTGAATATGAATAATATTTCCTGGATATTCTATTCGCCAATTCATTTCTATATATGGATAACTAAAAGTACATCGTTAAGATATTACTGTTTATTTAACGTGGGCGTTTGTGCTGGGATAAGAGCATTCTAATGTTGATAGGACGTAAGAAAATACGATACAAAAATGAAGAATGAATTAAAACATATAATGATTGTCAATTCCGTTGTCCTCCTTAAAGAAGACCAAGAAAGGAAAGTGACCAATGTGAACAGAAATAAATTTCTCTCCATTTTTCTGCATTATCTTGAGAACAAAGGCGCCTAAATGCATGCAACTGACAACGACAGATATTTCATGAAAAGAAACGTTCACATTTTTTGCTTTTTTAAATGATTGTTGGAGGAACTTGTCCAGAAGATATTACAATATAATTTCCTTTCGGAAAAGTATAATAAAGAAATATGCAACAAAAAGCATTTACAGATTTCGCGCCTTCTTTGCCAATGATTCCAAAGAATTTGACACTAGAATCGGTTTATGTTTTATCTAGAATCGATTAAGGATTTGCAAAGATGGTGCCAACATATGAGCGAGAGGGAAGAATAAAGAGAGATCATGAGAAATAAAAGGATGAAAATAGAGAAGGATAAAGTAGGCTGATAACGCTGACAAAGAGGAAGAAAATGACAGATAGAAAGCAAGAGGAAGTGAAAGAAAGAGGAAATAGTAAAGAAAAATAAATGCGGAAAGAAATTGAGAAAAAAAAGTTCCAAAAATGTAAGGGGGGGGGCAATAATAAAGCGTCTGTCGATTGGTGGAACTTTGAATTACACATTGGTTCGTCACGTTTTAAAGCCTTCGTCCGAATAGACGTCCGAAGAAAGGGGCCTTTTCTTAAGCTCTTTTGAAATGCGTCTCTTATATTATCGGAGATATATAAACGTTTTTGGTTGTACTGTGTAATTTTTTTTATTTTTATTTAAGCTTCATTTTCTATAGATTTGCTACACGGGTTTTCGGTCTCGCGACCTTCATCAGGCATGCTTCATTGCTTCTTTCTTGACGTAGATTTTTGTAGCATGAAGCAAAGATTACGATGAATGTAAATAAGACCAAATGAAAAGTATATGCAGACGTCCCCACAATGCCACAAATTGGGGAACAAATATTCTCTCTTTATCAATACATATACCTTATATTTATAAAATACACCGGTTTAAAAGAAAAACGATAAACAAAAGTTACGGGTATAGAATTTAGAGACACAGGGTCAATATGAAATAATTCTACTTTTGTGCAACAACTAACCAGAAATATTAAACGAGATTACAAAATATGGAAAGTAACTTTGAAGTGTTTTGTAAAATTGTCTTGGAGTGCTGCTTTAATCTTCGGGAGGAAAATAAGTCCCAATAAAATGTTCCCCTTTTTTGCATTGTATAGAAGAAAAAGTTAAGTTCTTCGAATACAGGTTCGAAAAGGGTATCACTTGTAATTCAGGATGCTGTGTCTTCTAGTCATTCTTAATTAAGATGAGTCGTATTGAAGAAGGAATTCACTGCGACTCTTCTCAACGTGTAGAAGGTTAAGAATTTAATTGGCAAAGCGTTGTCTGTTCGCGATGCGTTTGTGAAATTTTCAGAGAAAAACAGATGTTTGCCTGATGAAAATTAGACTTTTGATTGGTTAGAATTGTTTTTCGTTTTAAGGGGGATCTTCTTGACGCCGTCAGGTAATCTATTTTTAGCCGTGCCGAAAATATCTACGACTATTGACGTGCATCACGTCTGTTTGTTTTTTATCCTTTAAATATGCAGTATAACTGATTAATAATTAACAGTAAAGAGCTACATAGAAATCTCTGAAAGAAATTAAGTATATATTTAAAACAGTTATACACAAAGTGAAATAAAATAACATTACTGTAAAAAAAAATCTACTGAAGAACGATTAGTGAATTGTGCTATAGCAATGCAGTGTTTGTGAAAAAGACATACATGATTGCAGTAAACATTAGAAGCTGTCAAGCATAAAACTTGTTCGAAAAAAAGATGAATACGTTCAAAGATTTCAAAAATAGGAAAAAGTGAAGATGGAAAATGCAGTTAAAACTGAATCAAGAATTTCTTAACAGAGATAAGCATTGTAAAAATATTCATTTCAAAAGACAGATGAGGCTTTTCATTGATTCGTTATCTAATACACTTACGATATCTATCGCTCCGTCCGTCATTGTCTCTCTTCACCTCTCGCTCTGTCCGTCCTTGTCTCCTTTCTTCCACATCTCTCTCTATCTGTCCTTGTCTTTCTTCCTCTCTCTCTCTCTCTCTCTCTCTCTCTCTGTCCTTGTCTCCTTTCTTCCTCCTCTCTCTCTCTCTCTGTCCTTGTCTCCTTTCTTCCTCCTCTCTCTCTCTCTGTCCTTGTCTCCTTTCTTCCTCCTCTCTCTCTCTCTGTCCTTGTCTCCTTTCTTCCTCCTCTCTCTCTCTCTGTCCTTGTCTCCTTTCTTCCTCCTCTCTCTCTCTCTCTGTCCTTGTCTCCTTTCTTCCTCCTCTCTCTCTCTCTCTGTCCTTGTCTCCTTTCTTCCTCCTCTCTCTCTCTCTCTGTCCTTGTCTCCTTTCTTCCTCCTCTCTCTCTCTCTCTCTCTCTCTGTCCTTGTCTCCTTTCTTCCTCCTCTCTCTCTCTCTCTGTCCTTGTCTCCTTTCTTCCTCCTCTCTCTCTCTCTGTCCTTGTCTCCTTTCTTCCTCCTCTCTCTCTCTCTCTCTGTCCTTGTCTCCTTTCTTCCTCCTCTCTCTCTCTCTCTCTGTCCTTGTCTCCTTTCTTCCTCCTCTCTCTCTCTCTCTCTGTCCTTGTCTCCTTTCTTCCTCCTCTCTCTCTCTCTCTCTGTCCTTGTCTCCTTTCTTCCTCCTCTCTCTCTCTCTCTGTCCTTGTCTCCTTTCTTCCGCCTCCTCTCTCTCTGTCCTTGTCTTTCTTCCTCCTCTCTCGCTCTCTGTCCTTTCTTCCTCCTCTTTCTCTCTCTCTCTGTCTCTCTGTTCTTGTCTTTCTTTCTCCTCTCGCTCTCTCTCCCTCTGTCTTTGTCTCCCTTGTTCCTCCTCTCTGTCTTTGTCTCCCTTGTTCCTCCTCTCTGTCTTTGTCTCCCTTGTTCCTCCTCTCTGTCTTTGTCTCCCTTGTTCCTCCTCTCTGTCTTTGTCTCCCTTGTTCCTCCTCTCTGTCTTTGTCTCCCTTGTTCCTCCTCTCTGTCTTTGTCTCCCTTGTTCCTCCTCTCTGTCTTTGTCTCCCTTGTTCCTCCTCGCTCTTTCTCTCTCCCTATTCGTCCTTTTCTCTCTGTCCTCCTCTCCCTTGCCGTTCTTTCCTTTCTCCCCATTTTCTATATCGCCGTATATCTCCATGATTCCCCCACCACTGTGTATTTTTAACTTTACCTCCTCATCTCTCTTTATTTTACTCTTAACACCATTCTCGCTTTCATTAATTCCCATATAAACACTCTTTTCATTAAGTTTCAATTTCCTTTTTTATTCTTTCTCTCATTACTCCCTCTTATCCATCAGGCGCGCATTTAGGGAAATGCTTAATATTTCTTCGCAGGCCGCAACGGTGAGATTAGAATAACTGCTATGAAAGGAAATGACACGTAAAGGGGGGGACAATAAATTGCCTGATTTGAAACGAAATGTATGAGCCAACGATAACCGAGAAGAATTGCAGACAGAAAGGATTTAGACAATTCCTCGTAGTATGAGTGGCATTACGGCTACGCGAAAGGGGGGGGAAAAAAAAAAAAAAAAAAAAACAATGCTTTCTATTGACGCGATTTGGCCAGCAAAAAACATCCAACCATTAGCAGCAATTCTCACTAACTAAAATAATCAAGCGGAAAAAGCAGGATGCAAAAGTTAAGAAAAAGAATCGATAAAATTCACATAAGTGTTGAGTAATTACTAGCAAAAACCGAAGCTCTATAGGGAGATGTTGTTATTTGGCTCACAGCTGAAACAGCCAATTAAACTTGAGATGAAATCAGGAACTTGTTAGTGCACTTTTCACCCAATTACATTTTTTTTTTTTTTTTTTTTTTTTTTTTTTTTTTTTTTTTTAATGCTTCAATCCAGGGCGTCCGAAAATGTGTGCCCTTAATGACTTCAGAGTTCGCATCTGCCTCATCTGCCATCTACGGGTGGATCGCAACCATATCCACATTTAGTCAACTTCAGCTAAAGTAGAACAAACGTTATCACAACAATAAAACTCACAGACCGTCAAGTATCGTGTTTCTACTCAGATAAATTAATAGTTCATACCCATTTTGTTACTACCCTCTAAACGGAAGTATTGGCTCTTCTATATATCTTCAGGATGTTTTAGATCATGGCTCTCCACAATTTCCTGTCCTTTTCAGCTCTTATTGTCTTTTTGATATTTCCCCTAGAGCTTGTTCTGTCAACCGTTTACATAACATTATATCATTAGGCATTTAATGCGCTGTTTTCCTTTGTCCTTCTTTACCTCAATGTCTTGTGAGTGTCAAATTTACGATTCCTTCTTTTCTGATATGTCCTAGAAATTTCAGCACACTCTTTCTGATGTTAAGTATAAGTGTCCATTTTGTTTTGTTTTTTTCTCTTAAACGTAGTCATTACTCACATCTTCATGGTATTCTCAGCATCCTTCTGTAGAACCACATTTCTGTTACCTCAGACCATTTCTTTATCTGTGAAGAGATTGTCCGGCATTCACTGCCATGTAGAAGGACCGATATTACATAAGTTCAATAGTCTTTCCTTCGTTACTAACAAAATTTTCCTGTTTCTTAATACTTTGCTTAGCCTTTTGGAAGGCACCTTTCGTTATCGCAATGCACCTTGGGATATCGGTGTCGCACTTTCTATCCACTTTTAACACTTAACAATTGATGTACTTAGTTGATTTGGTTATTTAACTTATTTGTAATTTGTATTCTTTCTTGCTTTCCTTCACTTCCTTCTCTGAGAATTCTTTTGGTTTCCTTTCATCATCAGACTTGAAAATTTTCAAACATTCAAACTAAGTGTTGCGACTGCATGCTCCACAAGTTTGTATCTGCTATCAATAACACATTAAAAAAAATAAAAATAAAAAAAAACATTTCGATTTCCATTATATTTTTTCGTCACGGATGCTACCTGAATTTTATCAAAAAGAAAATAGTTTCTATGCCTGATGATAACCGGAGGACCCGTCAAAAGTACTTGCATGTTTAAGGAAGACCTAAAACAGTTTATAATTAAAATAAAAAAAAGAAACAAGGATCATAACATTCATCTAGTGGTTAGTGGGTTAATGCATCTTTAATTTTAGTCGGCAAAGGAATTCGCCATTTTATATCATTAACTTTTCTCATTTACTTTTTGGATGGATGATTCATTGTAATGTATAATGTGTGTGTGTGTGTGTATATACATACACACTTACTAGAAAAATTCACTGTTAATGACTCATTCTTGAAATGCACCCCCCTCTCTTAAAAATCGAATTGCCCTATGTTCAGGCCAATTTCATTCTTTTTTTTTTTTACTTTGTTTTTGTCACTATCTGTGATTAAATATCCCGCATAGAAGATCCGCCTAGAAAGCTGAAATGTAAGAATGTGGATGTAAATTTACTGTGGTTGTTCTAGCGATTAAAGCACTTTCTATATACTTTCCTCTTCTGGTCTCTCTTTACTTAAAGTAACATTTTGTAAATTGAAATTATGGTCAAACTCCTTACGATAAGCGACTAATACATTGTGTTCTATAAAAGTTTATATATCATTTTCTCCCAAAGATAACATTAAAATTTTGTTGTCAGTCATTGATGGAGGATTTAAGATTTATTCACAGGCGGAAGAACTTCGGTCTCTTTAGACCTAGGGTTGACACCTGAATATAGAAAGTAGAATTTTTCCTTTCCAGCATCACAAACTTCTAAGGAAGGACAGCGGAAATAAGATTAGAATTCCAACTAAATTTTGATCTCTGAAAATATGCAAATCTCACGGCGCATGTTAGTGATGTTTGCTGCAAATACTGCAAAAGTTGATAAATGCAACTTGGATGATAACATTCAAAGGTTTTTAAAAACAAAGATTTTTCAGTGAAATAATATTTAAAAAAAAAAAAAATCTGCGATAGATGAAAACGCGACGAAAAATATTTGAAATAATCAATAGCAGAGACTAATCTGAGATTTCTTTCGTGTGTTTTAATTGATTTTGTTAAGTTTTGGAAAAATTCCTATTGGCGGGAATATTCTGAAATGAATTTTTCTTTTAATGTTGACGCTTGAGTGTTACGTTTTTAGATATATATATATATATATATATATGTGTGTGTGTGTGTATATGTCAACATGCTTATTGTCAAATATGTTTATATTCCTGTATTTACCATCGTAAATTTATATTGTACATATATATTTTAGTAATCTGGAATTTTTCAAATTTTGGCAACATTTGCAGTCGAATTTTGACTATTTTCCAAATCTAGTGCAAAATTACGTTAGAAGATTCGTATTGATTGCTATCTATATGTAGAGAAATGTGTGTATGAGTGTATTTATATAATTTCATACCCACTTCAACATATATACGATTATGGCTCTCCTGAATACTTTGTCTGTGACTGGTCATGTAAATTTTGGAAAGATAGTGATTTCTCGTTGGTTGTTTTCTCAGCGTATTGGGAATCAGTTTTTCTCTTCTTAGACTGGTTTCCGCTCAAATCGAGGAGATCCATTTCAAGTATTTGTGAGAGTAAAAGATGTATTCTATCCTTTCCCCTGAGCATTAGGGCGAATAAAATATATAATTTATAACGCCAAGATTAGTCAAGCCGACGTGCGACCATCGGGCCCTCATCTGATAAGTGGACCTTACATTCTCTGCCTAAGATATGTGAGAGACTATACCAACTCATTCCTGGCGCTGTTATTTATATATTCAACTGCCCAACATTGCAATACCGGCTGAAGGTATGAGGTCACATATTTCTGCATTTGCTGTCCCGGATGACCTTAACTCAACTCCCTGCAGCACCCGGCTTCTTTGTGTGTGTGAATTGCGTGCAGTGTCTATTCCAGCAACATGCTAAACTAGTCTACGTTTAATTCATCGCTGGGGGTGGGGAAGAGAAGAGCCGAATTCCTATCTTTCCTATTGGGCCACAGAGGAGCGTTTGGTTAGCAAGGTCGATTTTACTGTCTTTAAACTACAATCTTCCATGATTCTCTCACGTACATTCATATCTGCTCAATGCATATCCAAATGTAAACTAATGACGTCACACATTATGAAATGAACAAAGTCCGACAATTATTTGAAGTCATTTTTGTGTTTTGCGAATAGGTTAAAGGCACGTCAGTCTATATGACGGTTCCGTATAGGATAGGTTCGATTCCTGTCGGAGGACGAATATTTTCTATGAAAATTTCTCTGTCATTCAGGCCGGTAAATGTTGTTTAATACTGTTTATTATAAATAGAGCATTTACTTAAATATTTGTATCTATAAAAAGAATTTATAAACATAAAAATCTCTTAAAATAATTGTCAGACTTTGTCCATATTATTATTATTATTATTATTATTTATTTATTTACATTTTCAGAAAAAAAACACCAATGTTTTCCTAAAATCCCAACAGATTCCATTTTTATTTTATAAGAGTTCATAATGTGACTTCAGTCATTAAGTGTAGTACGTCGTTAAGTGAGTAGTCCCTTATAAATTTTGTGTCGTTAAAATAAATATAATCTGGCATCACCGGTAACGGTATCTCTTGTTAGGGCATATATGTCCGCTGTAAATATTTTCAACGTCTTGAAGTCTTTTTTATTCATCTATTGTCAGCTATATTAGGTAAACAGGTTTTTAAACGACGTTCGCGATCAGTGACTACATTTTTTTTTCTTTTGTTTTTTATGGGCACAGGAAATTGAACCTCAGAAGTCGCAATCACCAATCTTTTGTTCTGCCATTAGGCTCTTTCGTTATCAGCCAACATGATATAATTAATTAATTACCCATCGAGTATCAATGCTTTATCAGCCATAATTATCAACAGTAATTAATTAGCGCTATTCAGTTTCCGTACTGAATAAAGTTTCGCTTTCATATTTCATCTTTGGATTTGTCGTAGAAATAAGCCCCAAGCACCAGATCAGTGTTTACGAAATGTTCGTATTTTAAATATATATTTTGGATTTTATTAAACTGAGTGGAATAATAATAATAATTTAATTAGTTTTCAAAGTGATGGCTTGGCGTATCAGAAAATATAATTGATGCTTCCATCGTCTTACACAATATAATTGGAATTGTTTATATTAACCAACTGCTTGGTTAGAAAGAAAATATTGTCGTTTTGATACGATAATTATAATTTTTTTTATCACAATTTCTGGGTTCAGGAATTTTCTGAGCCATTTTCTCTCAGGACGTAGGCGATCATGGCTCTCCACTTTCTTCTATTCCTTGTAGCTCTCAATAATTTTTGTCCCTTTGCTGCTTCCCCTAGGCCCTGTTCTGTCATCCACTTGCTTAAGTCCGCTAGGTATGTCATGCGTTGCTTTCCTTTGTCTCTCTTTCCCTCTATTCGATCTGTGAGTATCAGATTCTCCAAACCGTCCTTTCTCATTACGTGTCCCAGAAATTCCAGCTGCCTCTTCCTGATGTTAAGTATAAGCTTCCTCCTTGTTTGAATCCCTCTCCAAAACCTTGTCATTGCTCACACGCTTACTCCAGGATATCCTTAGCAACCTTCCGTAGAACCATATTTCCGTTGCTTCGAGTCTCTTCATCTTTGAGGAGACTGTCCAACATTTGCTGCCGTAAAGGAGGACAGATGTCACGTAGCAGTTTAGTACTCTTTTCTTTGTTACCAAAGAAATCCTCCTGTCTTGTAATACTCTGTCTAGCTTTTGGACTGGGTCTTTGGCCATCCCAATTACGTCTACGGATCTGTGTTGAATTTAACGTATTCCGATAATTATACCTTCCGCGTCGGCTTAATTTTAGTTTTCCCGACCTGCAAATCGCATTTTGGGCTCATCTTTTTACTGATGACCATGCATTCTGTATTTAAGTTTTTGCTTAGTCTCTTCTCGCTCTCCATCACTACCTTCTGTAGGAGTTTTTGTAATTTCTTTTCAGTGTCTGCTGTCAGTACTGTGTCATCTGCGTATCTTATGTTGCTAACATTGTGGTCACCAATGATGAATCCCGGTAGGACTTCCAATTCTTTTAGAATTACCTTGCTGTACATGTTATTGTCCTCATTTTTACTGTTATAATAGAAGCCGATTCAAACATTACGGAAATAAATTACGCCTTTCAACGCTGGAGTCAAAAAACCAAGCTTGAATATTATGAAACTGCATCTAGAATTAGTTTATCTCTTCTATCCAACAGATTGTTGCGTGTGGTGCATTTTCTTTCTTTAATTATGTGGAATATTTTGACTTTAAAATGCATCATATTCGCCATTCGTTCGTGTATAAATTATGAAATTTAGGTACAGTTGCATTTAAAGACATTAATGCAGTGGATGCTCATGCACATCGAAAATATTTAAAATGGTGGTTGTGACACATCCGACAAGGCACACTATGAAAGACGACCTACTCGGATGTTTGGAAAGAGATTACTGAATTGGATCCAGATCAAGGCACTGGAGATTTGGTGCAAATATTTAAAGTGTTAAGTTCAATGAACTACGGAAGTTTCAAGCGAATTAAGAAAACTTGCAGAAGGGATTTAGGTTTCCGTGTGGGAATCAAACACAGCGTTCCACCATCTGAATCCGTCCTTTTAACAAGGAATGCCAGCCTTTGCTTTTTGCAACGCATTAATACAGTTGGCGAAAGTTCTTGTTTTGTTTTTATTTTTGTTTTTTTTGTTTGTTTTTGTTTTTTTAAGAAAACGAAACAGGACTTAAGTTATGACTCGATGAAAAAAAAATAAAATAAAAATAAAAACCCAATATTCCATTTAAATGATGGCTTTGCTTTGTGCCTGGTGGAATATTAAAAAAAATCGTCCATTACTAACTAATGGAATATGGAAGGCTCCTTACTGTAGTTATTTATAGCCAGGAGCTTGATTGTGTAAACTAAGTACAGGGTTCGACAGAAATACCTCGCACAATGGTAATGAATTACTTTTACTGGGTGCGATGGATAAATTGTCATCTAAATGACGCAAAAAAAATAACACTGACATCTTTTAACATATACTAATATTGCGCAAAATTTATTCAATAAAATCACAATTAGCTTCAATCACGGACTCCGGACGACTTCGCAATGAAAATCTTTGTAGAAAAGACTGAGGAAGCTATATCATGTCAGAGAGAAAGTGACTGAAGTCGAGATGCCAGGTCAGGATCGATTACATTACAGATCCTTTTTTGATTTTTGTCAAACTACATGTGTACAGCAGGTGACGCAGACCGGATATGGCAAAATTATTTAATGCACAGATGAATGGTAGCTTTGTAAATGTTGTTTCTCATTCTAAAATATCACCCGTGACAAAATAGATTTTACTACTTTTTAGCTCTCCGATTTCTTTAAACGTAAAGTCGAAAGTGTGATTTCTTGTTGAATTGCTGCCATTATTACATCAAATTTGTCTTTCTGTTAAAGCATATAATTATTTTTGAAACAACCTAATATAAGTCATAGTGATATATGACTTGGCTAGGGCACATCGACGTGGTGTAATTGTTAGCAAGTTCGTCTTGCTAGAACAATTACGACTGTAGAGTCAGTTCGATCCTCCCTGAGTGCCTCATACTTTCGGCCTTGTGCCACATTTAAGCTACGTTCAGAAAATCCCTATATATGACTTGGCTATTATTTTTTTTTTTTTTTTTTTTTTTTTAGAAATATTTAATGTCAAATGGAATAAAATTTTAGCGATTTTTTTTTTAAAAATGTCTTGCTCGTTTCTTTTGCATGCGCTTTCCATTCAGAATGCTGGCATCTTCAGGTACCGTGTAGATTTTTGCTCTCAGTAATTTTCTACCCATTATCATTGCTATTTGCTGCTGCCATTCCTTCATACAAATCCATCTGGTTCCTCTCTTGACTTCAGTATCTCTTGTTTTTATTTATTTTCATCTTTTGTCTTCATTATATGTCAAATATGTTTCAGTTGTCTCCTTTTGATCACCATTTTAAACCAACAAAAAAAGGCACTATTTCAAAATATATATTATCCCGTCAATGTTCAATTATTAAATTCAATTGTTGTATTTCTAATTATAATTTCACTATCTTGTTAAATTTTCTAACGGTATGATTTCGAATCATTCACATGCGAATTCTTCGGCTTTCAAAAGAATCTTATTTATTGGAAAATTCGAGGATTTTTTTTTTTTTTTTTTTTTTTTTTTCAGCGTGTTGCAATTTGAACTCACAAATTTAATACACTTCCACATGACATCACATTGTCTCTGCATACACTCCTTTTCTCTTATGAAAAAGAATGAATTTACCAACTATAGCGAATAGAAATTAAACCGCCTCCTTGGATACTAAAGTAGATGACTTAAAATTCTGTTTGTTTGTTTTTTGGTGGGTGGGGGCATATCAACTTCCTCTATGGGCTATTTAATGCTGAAGTCTTAAAATTTTTGTACACAATTTTATTTTGAGAGATAATAATGATTTAGTTACACAAGTATTACTAATTAACCCATAGTAAGGGAGTAGAGGAGTCATACCTTTCTCAAAAATATTTTCGGGTAAGCAAATATACGAACCCGACTGGAATTGGAACTCGGCTCTCCGATTAATAATTCCGAGTCATTATCCCTGAAACCACCCACACATCCAACCTTACAGCACCTGGTGTTCCCAAGCGGTCTCCCATCTGGGTACTGACTAGACTTTGCTAAACTTAGGTAATCATACAGCAATCGGTATTTCAACATGTTTCCGTAAGCCCCCACTTCCTATTCTTTTTTTTTCTTTTTTTTTTTGTCATTTCGAGACTTTTGATCACTTGCATTGAAAAACAGAAAACTAAGAATCTCGTAATGTCTGCGTCGTTTCTAACTTCGATTAATATATTTACTTGCTCCAGCTAAGCAGTTACTTGAAAAAAATGTCCAGAAGGATGTTCCTATATTTGTATTTTATAATGTTAGTGATTATCATAACAGTTTCATTATAAGGAAACGTTCGGTATATCTTGATGGCGCAGCCAATGGTAAACTCGCTGTCCAGCGGGCTTAAATCAGAATGTCTTAACTGTATACCTCGTCTCTAATGATAATATTGACCGTTCCATAATAAGGTTCAAAGAAAGATAGTCCCCACTAAGGCCAAAATGCTTGACTCCCTAGAAGCCATTTTAAATCTCAATCTGTGCAAGCTGTACACTGATATGTAAATCAATTTTTTAAGAGAAATAAAGACAAATAAAATAGTGTATAAAACATTGACAAATATTAGGTTGGTGCAAAAAATAATGACGTAATAATGTCGTTTTTTGACGTGTCGTCAAAAAACGACATTATTACGTCATTATTTTTTGCACCAACCTAATAGCAAAGGATACCGAAGAGCATCCTGAGATCTGTGTCTCATTCCGCCGTTTTAGAATCAGGTCCCGTCCTGGGTAAGACGATAAACTATATCCAACAGTAAGGCCTCTAATCAGGAGGTTTTGAGGAGCATGAAACCACCTCTTAACTGCTGGTGTTCCCAGGTATACCCTGACCCCGCGTGGTAGCAACTACTAGGGTCTCAACCATGAGCTAATAGAACCCAAACTGGGGTCAAAATACAATGAAAGGGAAAAGATAGGTTTAAATAAATTTTTGGACGAAAAATTATTACCATCAATTGTTTTGAAGAAAAAAAAAACAATGCCAGCAATACATTTATGGGAAGAAAATATTAGGTTGGTGCAAAAATAATTTCGTTTTCTCACATAGTAACATATGTTAGAAAACGAAATTATTTTTGCACCAACCTAATATTACCAGAAATAAAAATCATATCGGCATTAAATAACCCACTGAGATTGATATGCCGTAAAACAAAATAAATCAAACCAATCTAAACCAAAGAATACATATTCTATTCAGACGAATCTATCCTAAAAAATTTATCGGCATTAAATAACCCATGGAGGTGTTGATATGGCGTAATAATAGTTATAATTTTGGAACTAGTCTTATCGCCAATTGTAAAAAAAAAAAAATGAAGGCGATTACAATAAACCTAATTAAATATAAAGATTACAATAAACCTAATTTGTTCTACCGTCAAAAATAGCGGCATCCTTTAAGGTTTTACTGTTATATTTGACAGCCCCCCACCACCACCACCACGAGGGATGTATGTGGCACAAGGCCGAGTTTACCGAGACCGTAGGCTCGGTCAAAAATATTCCCTTAGTACCCGCATAAACTGGTTCAGGGCCTGTCTACCTCCCCGGACGAAACTTTGCCCTGCCGAGGCAGAGAGTTCGACAGTTATTAACAGGTTTTACTGTTAATATTTAACAGCCCCCCCCCCCATGATGTATGTATGTGGCACAAGGCCGAGTTTAACGTGGGTTTCTCCGAGCCCGTAGGCTCGGCCAAAAATATTCCTTTAGAACCCGCATAAACGGATTCAGGGCCTGTCTACCTCCCCGATCGAAAGTTTGCCTTGCGGCAAAGCCTCGTCCGGGTTTCTCTTTGCCGATGCAGCGATTTCAACAGTTACGAACAGTCTGGTCGACTGTTTCCCAAGTTTTTACTGTTATTAGAAGGCAAGTCTTTACATCTATAAATATACTTGATTACCTGCACGATAAATAATTGTATATTTTAAGTCCTTCAAATTGTTTTCACATCAGTATTGAATATGTAAATATAATAATTAACGAATGACAATATTTAATCCACTAAACTAGGGTTACAGACAATAATGGATTAAATTAATCGTGATTTGACGGCATAGTAATTGTGAGTTCAATCCCTATTTCGGGCATGTCTCCTTGGATTCAAGGAAAACAAACAAGCAATAACAGACTTGTACTAAAATAATAACTAGACGATATCAAAATATGAGAACAGTCTATCCTCATAGATTAAATAAATTTTTCAGTTCAGGATTCCCTTAAGTTACCCAGATCGATATAAACTGAGGAAGACCGGAAGACAAGACGGTTGAAACGTTTTGATGATGATAAGATAAGGACTACGGTCCGAATATAAATAGTGTAAATGTTGGTAATTTCTCATCTCAGAAATTCAAACAGAAATTACTTCTAGCCTATTTCTTGTAGAGAGATAAATGGTAAGTTTTTAGCGATGCTATACACCTCTTAAAAGGTACTCCGAAATCCACATTCTCGAATAGAGGATTTTTCATGATACATTAGCATAATCTTTTTATACATCCTTAAGAAATGAATTCCTGCCATCCTTTTCCGTTTTTTCCCACTTTCAAAGAAGCCTCTTCCCTCCAGGCCTCGTCTTCCCATGGCATTCCGGTCAAGGTCAATGCCTAAGGCATACTAAGATGCAAATTTCCAGGGCACGAATATTTTTTTTTCTTTTTTTTTTTTATTGCTATGCACATGTACGGGTGTGGAGTGACGCGTAATATATGACCTTGAATCCAATTTGCCCTTTGGGGGAGGCAGATAAATAGACGAACATATTATTTGCTAAGCTTACGTTAGTCTGACACAAGGCAACTATTACAGAATAGCTACTGAGAATCGAATCCATTACTCAGATGATCTCATTTCTTTAGTTCAACAAGTTGAGACCTCTACAGCTACGAAGTCGAATCACCCTCAATTCTTCCGAATACCAACTGTAAGGAGGGATGACGATGATTCTACTACGGGGAACTATTGTACGCAATGTTGTATGTTATTCCCAGGTTATAGCTTCAGAAACATGGAGTCGTATTACACTTAGGTCGTATTTTAAACAAGACATTAAGTCTGTCTATATTTCTGAGATGAGGTATTCTGATTACGTACATTATTCAGGCTATTATCCCCATCTTTACTGCCATATTCACAACGTTTCGGCCGTTGTACGCTCCGGCCTTCTTCAAGTGATTGGAATTTCAAACCGGACCCTTTATTTCTTCCACCTTGGTAGATTTTTCTAGTTCCACGTGCCATGCCTCTTCTAGATGACTCGGTTATTTGCCTTTAACTCAACTCTCTAAGATCTTTGATTCACTAATGCTGTAGCCTGATATTGAACTCTCAACTCTTTGGGTCTAGTCATTGGATCTAACCAATGCCTTTATCCAACGGGAATCATTTCCACTAAGTAGCAATCCTTGGAGAAATGAAAGCTGTCTCCGTATAATTCGTATACGGGACAATTGAGAGTTCTTGCATTATATTTTCGATACAGATTTCAATATTGTACATATATACCAGTAAAATATTTAATTTTTTTCGATACTTGCGAATATAAAGCAGATTTTTAATTATAGCATTTTTCTTCTCCGAATTTCCGTTTCAAAACTTATTTTATGGGAAAGTTACTTGTAACATTTAATGTCATTAAAAAAAATCTCATGTATTACTACTAGCCGAAATGCCTGCGCCTCGCTCTGTCACATGTTTTGTAAGAAAATTATTAATGTTATAATTTGTGGAGAAAAATAATGCACTTCAATATTACTCAATGATGTGATCTCCATCTTCTGGCTTTCTCCTTCTATATTTTTGATAAGAATCATTCCCTTGTTCAAATTTAAACTTAATGTATATCAAAGGGAAAAAAATTCAAATGGAGGGATTTGTACCCCTCGGAAAATCGATTTCAGTAACCCTTCCCTCTTTCAGGCAACATATGCTCAATTACTTTGATTCGGAAAGGAAAAGTATGGCCGACATATCAAATACATTTTGTAAACAATTGTCTTTGTGTTTCATCTATTTTTCTGTTTGTAGTTGTTTCAAATTTCTGACAAGTGTACTTGGGGAAAAATACGACACCCTTTTGCCTTTAATTTTCATTAGAAAATTCTGGTCTTATACACGGTAGAATATAATTAGAATAATAATTAAGAATGACTGAACAATTAAACCAATAAGTGTTGTATCGTTTTTGCTAATGATAGCCGTAATACTGGGTTCGCGTCGATTCAGTCTTGGCATAATTTTTAGCTGTGATTTGATTGCCTCTGTACTAGCTTTTATATATATATATATATATATATATATATATATATATATATATAATCACCTTTTGCAGTGAACGCTCACCAAAAATTTAATGTCCTGATTTTCTCCATTCCATGCCATACAAAAGATTTAGCAATAATATTAGTTTTTATATACTGTCTATAAACCTGAACATTTTTACACGAATTTTAACCTCTCCTGAAAAGATTTACTACTGCATAGTGCAATCGGTTACCAAATATAATTCTTAACCGCTTCAAAAACATTACATGTGTATAGTGAGACCGCCATTTTTTTTCTTACGTTAAAACAGATCGTACAACTGGCACTCTGTATATTTTTTTTTTTTTTTTTTTTTTTTTTTTAGAATCTTATTAAATATTTAAAATTTCGGGTTATAGTGATTTTTCTAAGCGCAGCTTAGATGTGGCACAAGGCCGAAAGCCTTCTAGCAAGGCAAGCTTTCTAACCATTACACAACGTCGAGGTGCCCAGCGATTTTCCAAGCTTAACATATATGTAGTGCAAGGCCGAAAGTATTGGGCGCCCAGTGAGGATCGAACTCACTACTCAGTCGTAATTGTTCTAGCAAGACAAGCTTCCTAACTATTACACCGCCTAGAGGTGCGAGGAATGGTTATTTTCTAAGTGTATCTTAGATGTATCACAAGGCCGAATGTATGGTGCACCTAGTGAGGATGGAACTCGCTTTTCAGTCGTAACTTATCTAGCGAGACAAGCTTGTTAACCATTACACCACTTCGAGGCGCTCAAAAATGTCTGCTTATATATAAATTGCCTATATAACGCAACCGAATTTTTTTCATACAAATCAGCCTAATTATGCGGAATTTGAAAACCGTTTGGTGCTCACGGGATTACTGCCTAAATCAGTGTAAAACGCCTGATACTTTATTTATTTATTTTTTTTAATCAGGTTCAACTGAAGAGCTCAAAAAGTGATTCACAGAATTTATCTCTGGTTCATAATATCTCAGTTGACATAATCTATCCTTGATACTAATAAAAGGTAATTGAATTATTTACGGATCTTCGGGGTTATGCGATCCGATAAATTAATCGAGGATTATTACTTCAAGCAAAATAAAGCTAACCGAAATAGGTAGACACAACGTACATCAACAGATTTCATCTTCGCAATCACATTAGAACCGAACAGACGAAATTAGTCAACATGTTTAATATATTACATCAAATGTCGTCGTTATTATAAACCTCTATCCAACACCAATCATAATCAAATATATAAGCGTAAAATAGGTATAGACCTCCATAAATATAGCTGTATATATCTGATGTGTGGTGACAAGATAACGGAATATAAAATAAGCGATGCGAGTTCGAATTCCGGCTTTGTCTGATTAGTTTACGTCCGCAGTATTTTCCTTGAGAATGGATGAATTATTTTCTTCACTCTACTATTATGAATACTTTCTTCCGGTGATGACATATGAAAGTGAAACATGGCCGCTTAACACTGTCATTGTAGTTGACCAACGTAAAATGGAACCTACCTTGCTCGGCATCACCTTACAGGACAGGAAGAGCAACAACAGGACATAATCGAGCCCATCAATAATGGCAGGAATAGGGAGATGGCTACGCCGCTCAAACAAGAGATGGACTATTAGCAATTGAGTTGACACCAAGGCAATGGAAAATAACTAGAAGGCGACCCAAAGCAAGATGGCGCACACGATCTAATATGGCCAGATAGAGAAAATGGAAGAGGTCAACCAAGATGGTATTACTTCATAATGAGAAGACTATGGGTTTGGATTTTGAATTACTACAGCAAACTAGGAATATGTTCCGGGTTGATAGAAGCAAATTAAAGTATAGATCCCAACCATTTTTACCTAATATACTAAAGTATAATTAAAAAAAAAGCAGACTAACGTTTACCTATAGACTCGACTAGTACAAAACAGATAAAGGTTTTATCTATAGAGCTATAGAGCAGAATACAAAACCTACTTCGATATTAAATATGCAAACAAGGGTTGATATTAGCTAAAATCCGCCAAACAAACCCATTTATTTACAGTATGATCCTGTCTTTCTTTATAGTCTGAAGTTATTCTTTCTATGTTGTCTGTTTTCTTTTTTCTATATTCGTTTGACTCCAAGCAAAGCGATAATGCCATTAAAACGGAGGAAGTGAACAGAATAAAACTGGGAATGTTCACCATTCCCAGTTTTATTGAGGAAATGACAACAAAAGAACAGGGTTCAAAAAACGAAAGATCGCGATTGACGCTGCGATTAAATTTTTGGAGATTTTAAATATCAGGGGATCAAGAAATGGAAGAGTTCCACAAATGGGAATCGCTGGAAAAGAAACTGTTGCATGTCCAGGTTACGTCAACAGTAAAACAGGGAAATCTATTTACCAATCTAGTAGCACGCTTAAATGAAAGTAGACGGTACACCAAGAAAAAAAGGCTTTTCAGATCAGTTGTTTTGCAAATATTTGTATAAAAGTCAGATGAAATCCGCGTCACGTCGGTGATAAGGTCACTGAAGTTGAAATCCTGGGTCATGACCGATTAAATAAGAGACCCTTCTTTTGGATTTTGTCAGCAATCTCGAGATATTCAACAGGAGAAGCAGACCAGATATGACAACAGTATTCAATGCACGAACGAATGGTAGATTTTATGTGTAAAATTGATTTTGATTAGAAAAACTTTTTTCTTGTATGACATTGTGAACCACATTTCAGTGCAGTGGACGTAGCATTTGATTCGATATAGTCACCCCACTTCATGTCAGTGGGAAACGTGTGGTCAAGAAGGCCTAGGGTTTTGCTCTCCTGGAGTTTAGCATCAGCCATGCTGTTGGCAGTCAGAAAAGACTCTTTGTGCTGATGAAAGCCATTTTGTTTTGGAGGTGTTAAAATTTACAAGTCGTTTCTTTCGCCAGTTAACCAATTATGGGAGGTCCTTTCCAAGAGTAGATGACAGATTTACTTTATCAGATCTATTGTATTTTCTACTAAGACTGGAGTAAAAAGTAATCTGCATTTAGGAACTGATGGCATCGAAGAGATCATTACTGAAGATCATTAATGAACATCAGAAACAGCATAGGCTCAATGATAGAGCCCTGGGGTATACCCCCGTTAGATTTTCTGGGACAACACTGAGCTAAATTTCCTTGCAGTAGACGTAGCAATTGATTCGTTATATTCGCTCCACTTTGTTAGAGGGAAACTTGAGGCCAAGAAGGCATACGATTTTGTTCTCCTGGGGTTTAGCTCCAGCCATGCTGATGGCAAGCAGAAATGAAAGTTTTTTTGTTTTTTTTTATTTCGTTTGTTGCCCATTGATTATCATTCAGCTCCGTATAGCATCTTTTACTTTATTTTCACCACAAGCAAGGCGGGACGCTACTAGCACGCAAGGGGTTACAGAGCGTGGGAGCAAGAGTAGAGGCGTGATAGACCATATATGAGAAAAACATTTTGAAAGCCATATATCTTATTATTGTGCAGAAAACATTACAGAAAAATGAAATAAACAAAAATGGTGCAAATGAAAGAAATTCTGCTAATTAAAAGAAGGGAAACAAATTTAACAAGTAATTTTTTTTTTTTTTTTTTTTTTTTTTTTTTTTTTAAGCATTTCATCCCAAGCAAGCCAAGTGCCACGAGTACGCAAGGCGTTACAAAGGGCGGGAGCGAGTAAAGAGGCGTGATAGTGGAAAAGATGAATAGGACAGGGAATAGATCTGGGCATCTGGAGATGTCGATTGACATTACATTTGAATAGTTGGAGACTATAGCTGTCAAGAAAACAAGTAAGTGGAAGGGAGTTCCACAGACGGGAGGTGTGAGACATGAAGCTATTGGAATAGAAGTGACGGCTACATTTAACCGTTTCGACAGTGATAGGGTGGGACTGTGATGCCAGCCTAGTAGCACGTTTAAATTTATGCAGTCTGGGAACTAGGGAAAGTAGCTGGTCGGAGCAGTTACCGTGAAAGTATTTATAGAAAAGACAGAGGGAGGCGACGGCAGGTCTGAGAGAGCGACTGCAGACGAGCCTTTTCATCTGGTCTGTTAACATCTTTTAGACTCTTAAATTTTTCTCTCGCATTTCCCTTTACATGGATCTTTGTGTGTATGTATTAAGCGTTTTGTTAATATCCATGTTTTGTCTTGCTGCAATGTATTTACTATGATATATTCTTTATAAACTTGATGCTTTAAGCATATTGGCAACGTGCCTCGTAATGTTTCTTTTAATATTTTTATTAAATACATGTTCCCAATCGCTAATCGGTGTTTTATTACATTTTCATAGTCTTTCTTGAATTTTATCACCAACCCTAGTAAATGTATACTTTGAATGTTTCCAGTTATTCAACGGCTATTTGTCTGATGCAAGGAGAGTTCAACTGTTATCTACCCGAAAAGTAAAATCGGCGCGGCGAGTTCAAAACTCTGTTCAGACTGTTACAATAACTTTCGCATACCCTTGGGAAAGGCTTGTATCCAACTCTTCTCCAAACTCCAGCTATATGTTAAATGACCGATTAAACTTGCCTCTCCGTCAGCCAATCTAAATTTAAATAAATTTCCTGTTCCAAACTGCCGTAACGGCAAAAGAAAACCACTTAATCGTACGCAAAAATTTATGGCAACTCACAGATGGTAATTAAAAAGTAATAGCCGTTTCCTTACAAGGAAACCTTTGACATTCATTAACCGTGCAGCCAGTGTTATTCTCCGTAGAAATATATAACATCTTTCTCATAAGACACAATTTTTGGAAAAACGGTTTCTCAAGTCCAGAAGTTGTTATCGCTCTTTCAAAAGAATTTCCTTCCTCTCCTTCTATTTGAAGTGGTGTGGAATGTCAACAAGCTGTAACTGATATCACAGAAAATGGCGTAGTGATCAACAGATACCCCATATAAGCCCAATAAGGGAAACCTGAGGATAGCTAGACTATAAGAGGTCGAAACGCTGTCTATATATTAACTGTTATAATAATCATTTTGTGTCGACCGTAGTCGGGATCGAGTCAATATGAACGATCCTTTCCATAACTACATAGTATGTGCTTCGCCAGGACTGCATAAAGTTTGGAATTAAGCGTTGTTCCTTCTCCTAAACCGGTTACCACCTAAGACTATAGAATAGTCTGTCCTGCTATTTAACAACAGGGGTGGAGAATAGATATAATACCTTTCCCAAGGTTATTAGCACGTAAATGAATGTAATTAAATCGACTGGAATTCGAACTCTGCTCCTCCGATTCCTAAATCTGAGCCGGAATAAATGCTTTCATCGTGCCTCTCCAAAGATAATAATCAAGATGTGAACAATTATTCGAATAAATTAAAGCATTTGGTTAGCGGAAAAGTTCGTTCGCTTATTAATTAGAACATTTATTTAATAAAACGAAGGAAAATTTTAGCCAACCCAATATATCAACAATTCACTCTACACAGTATGCTACAAGCAACCATAGAGATTACGATGACCTTAACTCAATACGTCTGCTTGCTAAACGACACCAAAGTGAAGCCTGCCATTTGCTTTGCGTGGCAAAACTGAAAGTTTTTATATTAGATTGGTGCAAAAAAAAAACTACAATATTTTTGCACCAACCTAATATTAAAGAAATTAAAATATTAACATGGAATCGGTAGAATTTAGTATGCAATCGATTCTTTTTTGAGATACACAAAATAGTAATGTGTTCAAAATATTCGTTTCAATTTTGTGGACAGAATTTCCGAATAAATCTCACTGTGAGCATTTGTTTAACCAACATGCTTTCTTGGAATTAATTTCAGATTTATACTTTAAAGAATAGAAGAGTTAAGGCGATTATCTGAATACCAATCATGTCATTTACAATTTCTTTTTCTTTTTTTTTCTTTTTTTTTTTTTTTTTCTCCAACGGTTTTATTTCTATCTTTGTAACTTCCGATTGTTTACAAATGTGTGATTATCAATTTTTTCTTCTTCTTGCAGGTAAGTCTTTGATGTTTGCCGCCTTCTTGTAAAATAATTATTCAAAAGGTAAGCCGAATTTTAAAAAAAAACAACTTTAATACTAATCTGATGAAATGTCTTAAAATTGTGCTTCCTTTTAAAACTGCGTAGGCCTCAATATCGCCATCTTTTATTATTGAAGGATTTGAAAAAAAAAATTCTAAAGAATGTAAATAAATAAAATAACTATCAGTAAGTCACGATTTTAACTAATACAGTATCACGAAAACGACAAATATATAGCCATTTAAAATCGTTATTCCGTATTCGTTGTTAGTAAAGACATGATGGTGCTTCATCAATTTGACTTTTTAAACAATTTCTACAGATGATTTAGCAAGTATTAACATTCAAATACAGATATAACTGATAAGCATTAATTTCTTTGATGTTACTAGGATATTTAGAGATCTTTCTTCTATATTTTTTTTATATCGCAAATTAAAAAGCTGTCTATATTTTCATTGCAACACTCAAGAAAAAAAAAGCCCCTCACCCCGCAAAAAAAAAAAAAAAAAAATGGAAAAGCCAACCCTCCCAAAGATAAACTCTGTTATGCAAAATGTATTTCGAGAAAAAAGCTTATTCCACAAAGATTTCTAGCGTTAAGAGATTTTTATCTGAACAAAATTCCAAACGGGATCAGAACTTTAATCTGATACCCAAATATGTTTGTTTAATACACATGCGCGCGCGCACACACGCACACACACACACATATATATGTTGTGTAGAAAGACGACCGACCTTCCCCTATTAATTGTTGGACTCGTCTATTCAGTTCGAGTAGGACGTCTACTCATGGGAACAGAGGGCGCAAGGACGGGCGTGGCGTTATTTCGTACGCATTGCCGCACCATATTGTCTATTGTATAATTAATCTGTCCCTCATGCGATTAAACCTTTTCTTCACTAATCTTTTGATCCACTGTTTCCCTTATGAGTCTGTCTATATTTCTGAGATGAGGTATTATGTACATTATTTATATTATTCAGACTATTGTCCGCATTTTTATCGCCATATTTATCACAACGTTTCGGCCGTTGTACGCTCCGGCCTTCTTCAGGTGGTTGGAATTTCGAACTGAACCCCTTATTTCGCTCACTGGGTTAGAATGTTCTAGTTCCACGTGCCATGTTTAATAGATGTCAGTTATCAATTATCTCCTGCTAATTTCCCTCTGAAAGTTCTCCACTGCCTTAACCGAGTATTGAACTCACACTCTTTGGGTCCGGTCACTGGATCTAACCAACGCCTTTATCCACTGTGTCATGTATCCTTGAGGATACATGGCACAGTGGATAAAGGCGGGGAAAAGGTCAGTGTGATGTTTTCCATTGGCCTTCTCCATGGTTTTGACTTTAGGCTTTTCCTTCCACTGGCCGGTTACGCTAGCAAGCCTAGATACGCAATCCCTTCTTACGTTTTTGCTACAACAGGTGGAACTTAGATCGTTTCATGGTCAGTGTCAATTTCAGGCTTCAAGCAATGCTCATTCCGCGCGTCACTAATCATTTAACACTCTTTTAATATAGGCCAGTAGAGGATCAAAAAAAGTGGAGAAAATTGGCTTTTCCCAATTAATTTATGGCAGGTGAATACTTTTGGTTATTTGTAACAATGATATCTATGTGTTATTTATTTCAATCATTTATTTTATTTATATAATTTGTATATTTACATTTGTTTGGTTCTAAACTTTCGAATTTGGAATAGTGTCCCTAAAAAATTCGCATAATTTCGCAGGCCAATAATTTTGACAATTATTATTTAAATAACCTCAAATTTCCACAGAATATGTAGAACCATACAGTACGCGCTTATCTCAATGAGAATCCACCAGGCACATGGATCGGGCGTGGTGGAGATGAAGACAGTTTTCTGATGAAATGGCCGCCGCGGTCACTCCCGTGTTTTTTATTTTTATTTTTTTTATTTTTATTTTTTTTTATTTTTTTTATTGGGATATGTGAAGGGATGGTCTGTGTTCCACCTCTTCCTGATAAACTCAAGCAGAGAATTACTTCTTCACTAGATAATGTTACCGGAGACCTCTACATTTTGTTTGACAATAGCTTAACTAGCTTGATGTATGCAATTTCACAAGCAATGCACGTATTGAACACTTTATGAAATCGGTCCCATAATAAACTTGATGTTCAACACCTAAACTTTTCAATTTTATTGAGCTAGACTTAGTTTTCAAGCTTATTGCTTTTAAAATGATGTCAATTTTTTAGGACACCCTGTAAATTAGATTTAACTTGTGTAGTTTAATTTAGTCTTTATGGTCATTTATAGGATTTAGAAATTTGTTTTCCCTTCCTTATTAGTTTAGAATTCTCTAAATGTGTTAGATGTCCTTCATGACGTCCATATGAGAATCTCAATCAGGTTATTTTAGGACATGAGGTGATAAATTACACCGAAAATATTGAGAAAAATATCGTTAAAGATATTAATTCATTACAAATACTTCAACCTGTGTTTTTAAAAGTCTGTAATCTGGATTTACATTTCACATTACCGATTCTCTTGTCTTTTTCATTTAGCGCAACACCGACGAAAAGGAATCTAGTCCAGCACTGCTATAAGAATATTTTATAACATCAAACGTACACTTGTCACTTTCGTAATGCGCCTAGTAGTAGAGACTTTGTAATCGCAGATACAACTATAGTACGACGTTGAAAAATACAGATGTCAGACGCCTTCGAATAACACTCGCAATAATAGTACTTGCACGATAATATTACTCGTACTAATAATACTTCATATAGTGAATAGAGTAGAGAATAGCGGTTTCAATAATAGAGGAAATGGTGATCCATATAGTATAGAGGAGAGACTAGAGATAGCGAACTGCTCAGACGTCTCGAGACTCCCATTATATGTGTTTCGTCTATGGTCACGTGGTCCACTTAATTCAGTAATGAGATCGCCTGTCTTTACTTACTGGCGATGTATGTTTAAACACAAGTGTCGGCAGCGACACTTCATTCCTATATAATAAAATGTAAAAAGTTTTCCCTCCTTTCTTCTTGTCAAAGAACTCTTTCAGAAACCTGACAACCTTTCCTAAATTCCCTTTCATCTTTCCTAAACTTCTCTTTCGGAATTGTCATGCAGCTGCTTCGTTAGATTTTGATTAATATCGCCCACAGCATTACAACGGAGATTCTAGCTTTAGAAAAGTTCAGGGAGACGAATCGAGTCTGATGCTCAAAAGGATTTCCATGCAAGCCGCATTCATATTTTTCAATGTTGACTATTCCCCACATTCAAAGTTTCAAAGACACCACAATAATGGAATAAACACCGGCCTCTTCACATATTAATCTCAGACGTAATAAGAACTGGTTCAATATATATATATATATATATATATATATATATATATTTTTTTTTTTTTTTTTTTTTTTTTTTTTTTAGGTTGGTGCAAAAATAATGTCGGTTTCGTAATTTTTAACGTCAAAAAACTACATTATTTTTGCACCAACCTAATGTTTCACCCAAGCAAACTAATAAAGACACCGAGGGTCTATCTTTGATCTTTTGGTACAGAAACCAGTTCTCCAATTTCCTTCCACATCGCGTTTCATGTAAAGGTTACGAACATATCTGGCCTACCATAGTGCGGTACATAGGTTATGGAACCCTGCGTCTTTTCCTGCATACGTCGACGTCCTTCATGGTAGCATTCAGAGCTACCTACGAATGCCTGCAACATAGTTTGTGGCATCTCTCAAATGAATATAACTCTCCGATCGGAGTTTCTATTGATTGTTGTTAATGAAATACGGCCTCTCAGACTACATCACTTTCAAGATCGTTTTCATCTACATGCAGTTGATATGGCTGCTACAAAAGATGATTGAATAATCTGCCATACGTCATAGAACGATGCGCATATAATTCCTTACACGATACTTTTTTTGTTTAACATAACCTTTGGATTGCTTGCATTACGATGGTAACCATCTTCCCCATTAACAAATAGCAAAGTATCCCGAAGAGCATCCTATCTGTGTCCCATTCCATCGCTTTAGAATAAGGTTCCGTCCTGAGTAAGACGATAAACTACATCCGGCAGCAAGACCTCTGATCAGGATATTTTGAGGGGCGTGGAACCGCCTTTTAATTGCTGGTGTTCACAGGTTCACTCTGACCCGGGGTGGTAGCACCTGTTAAGGTCCCATCTATGGGCAAATAGCTAACACCCAAACTTGTGTAAAAATAGGTTTTAATACAAGAAATACTTTGTAATAATAATATTAAAAAATATTACCAATAATAATTTTGAAGGAAAAATTATCAGCAATGCTTTTAAAAAAAAAAGTACCAGCAATACAAACAGCTATACATTTTTTTTTTTTAAATATTATTACCAGCTATAGACTTCTTCCAGGAACAATATTCCCAGAAATATATTTTTGAAGGAAAAATATTACCAGCAATAACAATTCTGTCTCCATTAAATAACCCATTGAGGTTGATATGCCATTAAACAAAACAAACAAAGCAAATTTAGAAAAAATGTCTCTTTTTATGTCGGTTACCATGGAAAAACGCTCCTATTTCATTGAAGAAGGATTCATTAAACTGTCTCGGATGCTGTCCAGTGGGTCTCTTTTCTGTTCCAATGGCCACATTAAAGTTTTGAGGAGGTGCACGTTCTGGAACACATTTAAACTTTTGACATATTCTATTTCAACAATGTATCATCTATTACAGTCTCAGTGTAAGCTCAAACCTAGTGTCAGATGAAATAAAATGAAGCCTGACTGCTTGTTCTTGGAAGTTGCCAAAAAATATACCTGAAGAAATTGTGGTCGTGGTCATCTAATCCTATAATACACGTAACCCTGCATTTTAAATGTGGGCGCCAAACTACCTTCCCTAATAATGTTAGCCGAGAATTAAATCATTTTAAAAGCACAATTATACTTCCTAATGTTTTTCAAAAAGTCTTTTGATTCTTGAGTGCTGCCTGAGAGAAGCAGCTTCAAAGGCTCTGGCGGATTTTCCAATAATTTGTCACTCGAACAACAAATTCTCAGAATTTCTCCGTCAAGCTTCTTGGTTTCAGACTTACCTCAGACTTTAGACTTGCTTTTCAAAAACGTAGGCATACTTCGGGTGACAGTTAAATGCAGCATGATGCCACTGCACCCAGGTAAGAGCTGCTCTTCTCTGTTCTCACGTTCTGCCAACCTGCTGCCTTTTTGCCTTTGTCCAGGAGTTTGAGTTGATCTGTGAGAAGCCCTCCAGATTCAATGTCTTTCATCTCTTTGCTCAGGAGCCTCTCCTATCTTGTTAACAGCAGACCCAACTCTGTTAGCTCTAGTCCTTCGTCTCTTTGCTCATGACAAGACCTACAGAACGAGGCAAAAAATGGACGCACATACAGAAAGTCAATTTTTGTATTTTTACCAAGACAAATGAGTAATAGAATTCGTGTATTAATCCAGGGTACTAACACAGGTGTACATATGTACATTATACAAGTCAAAAAATGATTTAGTATTTTGTTGTGTAAACTTTTGCTTTAATAATGGCCTTAATTTTTCGTGGCATGCTGTAGACTAAATCTTTTAGTAGGTCAATGTTATTCGCTAGATTTTTTCTAGCATTCCTTTAATTCTCGAAAGAGCTCATCTTCTGTGTTAACTTTCCTATTAAGAGGACGCTTGTCCATTACTGCCCAAAGGTTTTCAATTGGGTTAAAGTCAGGACTCTGACTAGGCCACTGGAAGAGTTGCAATTTGCCCTCGTCGCACTTCCTCTCTAGATAACGTTTATTCTTTAAGGTAGTATGCTTAGGATCATTATCGTTACCAAATCATTTTTGACTTGTTTAATGTACACCTGTATAAATACCCTGTATTAAGAAACGAAATCTATTATGCAGTTGTCTTGGTAAAAATATAAAAAATCTACTTCATATGGGTGCATCCATTTTTGCCTCGTACTATAGATCTATTAGCCTACAGTCTTTCATGTCTTTGTTCATGAGTCTCAAATACCCTGTTAGCAGGCTTCTTAGCTCTAGTAGTCTCAAGTCTTTCCTGTCTTTGATCTGAGACCAGCGGAGCTCGCTCTGGCTACCCGAAGCCTTTGTCATTACACAAACCTACTTTTTTTCTTCTGAAGCTCTCTGATCTTCTGCAGCTGTCTTTGGTGTTTCACCTTGCAGCATATCTTCACTTTGTTCTGACAATTCAACTGCCCAATATAAAGAATTTCAGGCACTTTCGGGCTGCAAATGTTTCTTTCTGTGTTCCAGTATCTTCCATAGCTCATCTTGGAGTACCTCTAGCATTTTCTTTCTCTTGAGTTGCTAAAATTCTTGTTTAATGTTTTATAATACCGTGGAAATTCAAGGTTAATATGAACAGTTGGTTTACGCACGGCAAGAAGATTAAAGATGAATGGTAATGATGAGGAATACTTCGCTTTCTTGGAGAGTTGGAATGAAGTTCTTTGAAATGTCAAGCGCTTGTTTAAGGACGAATAATCAGAGAGTAATTTGACACTGGCAAAAATCTGAACGCTGATTGGGCGAGGAGAAATGAAACTTTCACATGATTTTAGACGTTCATCTCTTGTTGCTTTAATTTTTCTCCTTATTTCATATCAAAAATGATTTCACATAGGATCGCTACTTTTTCTTTCTTCTAGGATCCTCGGCTAATTCCTGTAAAAACGATTTCAAGAAAATTTCTCGTAATCTCGCGAATTTGCTTTGTCTTTTTCATCAGTTTACCGGTCAAACTGAACACTTTTTTTTTTTTTTAACTAAAACGAGTGATATTTTTTGTTTTTTCTCTCAGCACGTTCGAATTTGAAACAAATACAGGCACAATCTTTTATATATATATATATATATATTCAATCTTTTATCTCTCTCTCTCTCTCTCTCTATATATATATATATATATATATATATATATATATAGTTTAGTGCTAGCAGCAAGCAGAAATATTTCTCCTCCCGATGATGGCCATTTCGGCCGAAACTAGTCGAGGAATCTAAATGGAATAATAATAAAAAAGAATATTAATGTACAACCCAGTGTGTCAGAAGATTTTAATTTTTTTTATTGTTCAAAATATATATATATACGACCCCCCCTTTTTTTTTTTTTTTTTTTTTTTTTTTTTTCACAAATTTTCAAACCAACACTTAATTGTCTATCCCTTACAAATAAAGCCCATACTGAGCGTCCTCGTTTTGACACTAAGCTACATTCGACAAGAGCTCTGACCGTAAGGTTTTGAGGGACATGAAACCAGCTCTTAAATGCTGTTTCCCGGTCCAGCCTGAACCGGGGGTGGTAGCACTTGCTACAGACCCAGCTATGGGCAAATACTGAAGACACAAACTGGGGTCAAGTACAGACCGTTAAAGTATATAAAAATATTTTGTTATAGTATAAATACCAGCGATATATTTTCAACAAAAATATTTCAAGCAATATATTTTTTTTAAATTACTAATGCTCCCTAGAAAATTATTTCATCTATAAATAGCCTACGTATCATTGATATGTCGCTAAACAAAGAAGAAACAAATAATGCCAAATTGTTATTTCGTTGCAGCGAAGTGATGCTTATAAAAGATCATTTTTTTTTTTTTTTTTTTAAATTACGTCTCCTAATGATTAGCAGATAAAATATGCAACTTGTCTTTGGATGTGACCCAGTGCGTCTGCTGGCGAAAAGGAGTCCCGTGTCTTACAATAGCATCTACGGGCGGGTGGAGATGAAGTCATCTAATTACCATATAGATAGGGTTTTAATGCCGCTCTACTATGATCTACCGTTTTAATGGCCGCCATGATTTCGACATTACTGTCATTTACTGTACCATGCGATGGACATTTTGGAAGACAAGAGGAAAGGCAGAATAGAAAACATTATGCGAGGTCACTTTGTAACAGCAGACTGAATCGTGACATTTCATTATGAAATTAAATAGCATATTTTGTTGTTAAAGTGTTTTTTTTTTTTTTTTTGTTTTGTTTTGTTTTCGGTATTTTTTTATTTTCTTAAAAGGGAAATCAAATTAAAAATGTTTCTCTTCTCGATTTTAAAATCAGCGTGGAAAGTAGGTATCATTAGGATTTGATTGATATATCTATCAACAAACCAAGATAAATAGATAGAAATCGACAGGATTGAAAAAATATTTATACCGTTGCATTTTTACAAAATAACGACCTGACTGTTAAGTTTGAGACGAGCAGTATCCTTCTAATCTTTAATTATGCAAGCATCTATTCGACCAAAAAGAATTGATACTACAAAATCTGACACATGGCCAAAATAATGGAGCGACGAATTAGGATGTAGTTTAAATACATATTCGGAAACTATTTTACTAATCCAGATTCTTCGACTGTTATATGTAACCAGAGACATGAAGAGGCAACTGAACACAGCGTCGGGACAACTCGAGACAGAGACAACTCGACATTTTTGTAACTGAATAAAGGTAACTTTGGATTAAAATCTTAATTAGTGAATATTTTTTTAGTTATTTCAATAAAGTCGTAGAGAAATATTCACTAATTAATCCTTAATAAATTATTTTTATTCGGTTATTAAAATTTTTTTTAGTTTTTCTAGTTCTGAGTTGTGCCGGCGCATAGTCCGAGGTGTTGTTTCGGCAGTGTTGAGGTGTCCTGCACCCGCTAGAGAATGGTCAAAGTAGACTTATTGATGAAAATAGACCAACAGAAAAATGTCCAATATAAAAATTGTGAGTGTGTCGAAAATCACTTTAAAACAGCAACACCTATCGCTCGAAGTTTAAAGTGCTTCTTCAGAATTAGTGTCCTACTTTGAATACGATCTTAGATTGTTGTCGTCTTTAGGCATTAACTGTTATAATTCATTATATTTTAACTTTTAATACGTAAAATATTATAGAAGGTATGTAAAATAATATTTACATTGCATATTACAGCAATAAAAGCAGGCATCAAAAGGCCAAATAAATAATGAAAGAAACGATACGAAAATAGTTTTGTTTAATTTTCTTCTACGAGGAGTTACTTAAACTATTTACGTTCAGAATACTGTCGTCATCTTTATTAGATTTTTTTTTTTATTGAAACATTTCTACCTTTGTCCCCTCCGACTTTCCTCAGGTGGAGGAACATCGAAAAGCCGTAGTGAAAGGTGAGACGTGAAATTGAGCATGGCTGATCATGTATAGAAGAAAAGGGTTGTTTATCAGCCCCTGTTGGATGAAGTGAAAATACTGGACACATCAGAGTTAGATGCCGAAGTTAATCGGCGTATAACCTATGCCATGTGCACTTCCTTAGCAGGCCTAACATAGAAATAAATACAATATGGAAGCTGCTAATAAAGAAAGACAATGACAGCAAGTCTTCAATCCCAGCAGCAGTAGATAAAACGTGACAGGCAGTGGTAGAGAAATCAACAGTTAGGTTATTTACTCCAGTAGTTGTCCTACGGGACAATGGCTTAGTGAAATACGGTAAATGCGTTGGTTGTTAAACTTGGTGACACAATCCTTGGATCAGGCAATATGTACATGCATTCAGTTGAAACACGCGACAAATAACTGAACAGTCCTAAATAAAATAAGAACTAGACTATATCCCTAGGCATGCAGTCTACCCCGTAGATTAAATGAATGGTTCAGTTCGGAAATCGCTGTTAGTTACCCAGATCGATATACACTTGAGGAAGTCATAATGGCCGAAACGTGGTGATAAGAACAATGATGGCAATAATTCGAATATTTATTAGTGTAATTAATAAAAAAACAACAAGTAACATAAACTTATATTACTGTAAATAGATAATACGTAATTATAACAATTAAAAACTTTTATATACAGGGTGCGCGTAATGGTAAGGTATTAGTTAGAATCGAGGTTTCGCCTTACTACTGTGGGAGGTATATCTGCCGCACCTTATGTTTGGTCACTGCGGGCATATTTTTATCCTCGATTTATACTCTGATGTGAGAGGACAAATTAATCGGTTTATCTTTTTCTTTGTACTGTATGGTTCACCCTGTAAAAGACACGTCCTGGCTATGACGATAAACTATATCCGACGGCAACGCCTCTGATCAGGTTCTGAAGAGCGTAGAACCAACTCTTTGATGGTGTTCTCATGTGAACACTGACTTGAGATGGAAGCACCTGTTAGGGTCCCAGCTATGGACAAACTCCAAACTGGGGTCAAAACACTATGAAAGTGTAAATATAGTTTTTAATACCAGCAATACATTTTTGTAAAAAACTTATTACCCGCAATAATTTTTTTAAGAAAATTTATTATCGGCAAGACATTACCAGAATTACATTTAAAAAGAAAATTTAACCAGCAATATATTTTTGAAAAAAAAATTAGCCGCAATAAAAAATCTTGTCGGCATTAAATAATCTATTGAGGTTGGTATGCCGTAAACCAAACGAAACATGTAAAAGACTCGGGAGGCACTCTATATAGAGGGTTACGTTAGGAGGCATTTTGTACGGATACCAGAGGAAGATAACCGTTAACCTTAGACTTGAACAAGTTAAGATTGTAGTGATCTGGGAAACATCCTCTTGGGGGTCGGTTCCACAGAGCAGGGATTCGCGGGAAACTGTTCGATTGTACCCTATTTCTCATCGATGGAATACGGAGGGAATGTGGTGAGTTTGTTACAATGTCAGTGTCATGGCGTATGCTTATCGTGAAGGTTTGAACTGGCGGAGCGATAGATTGTTGTTTGTTTGAGCACTTTCCGTGAAAGTAGCGATAGAGGAGCGAGATACCTACCACATCCCCCTTGTGAGAGATAGATTGGAGGGTGTAAAATAATTCGTCCCCGTCAGGGAATCGGAAACTCCTTTTGGACTCTATCGAGGCTGGAAAGTGTAGTCTGTGCAGCTCCCGCCAAATTATGACAACGGTACTCAATTCTTAGCTTGATATGGCTCTTTTAAAGGTAGTGTCACGTGATGTAGGTAATTACTGAAGTTGTACAGGGAGGCGACTATTTTCTATATTCTTCCGCGATGGCTATGTTTTAATCGTTATATTTTGGTTTTAACAATTTAGCGTAATATAGATTTTTGTGCGATGAACGAGTTTTTTTTATTGTTCTGATAAAATTCTGTTCGTCAGCGAAGATATTTCACTATATACCGTAATTCCTCATGTATAATATGCCTTCATCTCTAATGCAAATCCATAAAATTGTGCTGAAAGTGTGGGGAAAATGCTTCTACTCGCGCATAACACGCACCACTTGTTTGGTAATCCAACCATATAAATTGTACCTCTCCAATTTCATTACTGACAGCGTTTTCTACTCTTATTTAAAAAATGGTTTTAAACATAGAATTATGATTCTAATTTAGTTTTACGATAATGCTTATTTTATTTTACATTTGTAAGTCTTGTCGGGTCATATAATTGTATTCGACATCCTTATGGGTTCGCAATGGCCGAATGTTAGTGTCAAATTGTCGTATGTTTGTGGTGAGTAGTCATTTGGCAACTGAAATCGACCAATGAAACGGCAAGTTTTTAAAGATATTTTTGTACATGTGCATAATACGCACTCCTAATTTAGATTCGTGCCTTTGCCAAAGGTACTGGCACGTAAATGAAGGTAATGAACTCGTCTAGAAGTCGGTCCCTGCTGTAATCCATTACGCTACCTCTGTCCGTGCTGTAATGCCGAGGTCTAAATATTTTGGATGCGATTTTATTTTTTTATTTTATTTTTTATTTTTTTTGATGGGGGCAGATAATAATGGTTTTAGTGAGACAGGTCTTATTAACCCATAGCTGGGGTGAGAAGAGGTGGATTCATACCTTTCCCAATAGTATTTGTCTGAAAGTGAGCATAACTAACGCATCTGTGCTCTCCAATCAACAATTCGAAGTCACTATCCGTTACACCACACACATCCAAGCTTACAACACCTAGCGGTCACGTATCTAGATAGTGACCCCGCTTGACGTTGCTTAACTTCTGTGATCGCACAGGAACCAATGTTTCAACCTGATCTGGCCATAAGCCACTAAAATGTGGTACAGATAATGAAGATATTTAGGGGAGATAATGGCTGACACAAGATTTGAGACTGGGGTCTTTTAATATTCACCGAGGGTCGATGTATGCCAACAAGTGTATTATTCAGCAGGAAGAAATGATGCTTTTGGTACACTAATGTCAGAACCATTTTACCAAATTGTCTCTCGTTTCTTTTCTGACTCGACATTTAAATTATAATAGTAATAGTAATAAATAAGTGTTGTTTAGTAGGACACTTCAATCTGTAAGGCTATTCCACTAGAATCTTCCTTATATATATATGTGTGTGTGTGTTTCGTGAATATAAGATTTAGATCGATAAACTAATATCTCCGTAAATAAAACAAACTCGCCCGCAGCCAATGTTCTTTCCAGCAAAGAACCAATTTTAGATGTAAAATCGTGTAACTGACAATAATTTATTTTCGCTTTATATATATATATATATATATATATATATAGGCTGCGAGCGATAAATTGTCTAAATTACGCAAAAATGAAAGTAACACTGACATCTCATTTTAACAGATATATTTACCAAAATTACACAAATATCTTGAAATACTAAAGAGGAAATTTATTCAATAAAATCGCCATTGGCTTCAACCACTAGTTCGTGTATGTTGCCATAATCCTTGCTATCAGTTAATCTTTGGATCGCAAAATTTGTCTGACAGCCATGACTTGGTTCTCTTAATTGTGTAGCTTGGTGCAGAGTCCTTTTTGCCAGATATAGTGTATACAAGCAGCTACTCTCTTGATTTAAGGCTGCACTAACTCCTCAACGGAGTTGATGTAGGCCTTTGTTTTGAGTCTGAGGCCCTCATTAGAAAATTTGGGAGTTCTTTTTGTTATCAGAACGATCGCAATGAGATTTTTGAGCTGTTGTACCATCCTGATCACAATTAGACTCGCTCGACTCTTTCCGAAACCTCTGCAGTGTCCCCAGATTGGCACCCAAATACTCTGGAATGTTCGTACTGGAACTTTCGGTGCGAATGCTAAGTAGTACAGCATACAGTTTCCAAATTTCTGGTGGAGTGAATTGCATCAGGGTGCATTTTTCACTAACACTAACATAATGTGCAGTCAACAAAAACAAACAACACACAGGTACGAAATTAAAAACGTAAGTGGCGACAATATACCCATCGCACAAATAGATCTTTCTCATATATATATATATATATATATATATAGAATGGTATAAGATGACAATTGGAAAAACACGCTTAGTTTTGTTTTTTGTTTTTTTCAATTGTCATATACTAATTTGTCCTGTCCACAGAATTGATCTGGGAATTTAACTATATTGTCGACATGGGAAGAAAAAAACACTTAGTATAAAGAAAATTTACATTAACCAGAAAAAGGCTTACGCAGAAGTATCTTTCTCTTTTTAAATTTTGTAATGCAACTATAACAACAAAAACATTTCAATTTCATTGTTGCCTTGAAAAAATCGGAAGGCGAAACGCGTCAGTAAAAACTAAGCTTTTTTTTTTTTCCACTTCTCATCTTATACTAATTAGTCTTGTCACAGAATTGATCTGGGAATTTAACTTGTATATATACTTCAACATTTTCTTTCATTATTGTTTGTTATCTGGACATCGCACCAAAACACTGGACATTCGATGTGATTTTACACACTGCATTTTATATGCAATAATATTGTCTGTTTGTATTGATTAATTACTAATATGGATATCAGGAAGAAGGAATTTGTCTATTATCCCACTCATCTCTGATAATCTCTATTTCTTCTATATCCCAATATCTTCACTTACCGTCTTAATTTTATCCAGTCCAATAGTCGACTTCACTGTGCTAAACTTTTTCCAGTCTAGACCTAATCTCAATGACGTAATTACGGAGCAGCCAATCATTCGTCGCCTTTACGTGACGTTTCCCACCAAGATCATTAGGATACAAAACCATATCACCGCACCCAACGATGTCGTTCACATGACTGAGACAGCTCAATTAAGGACAATAACATTGAGCGAGTTGATTACTGATTGTCATTTTGTACATTTTCAATATCACGCCCACCTTGAGAAATGCATTGATTACCACTGATTTTGATTGCATCCGGTTGAAGTCGTCAGGCCAGCGAAAGCCTGTTGCATTAGATGTTGTCTTGGAGAAATATGTCAATGTTGTCTGTATCTGTTCCACTATTGATCTTTTCTTTCTAACTGAACGAGCTGCCTTGTAAATCATGAGTGTTTCAAACAGGTCTTTCACGGCCTTTCTGTTATAGGAATTTATTCTCAGTTTAAATAAAACAAATTTATGTTTCCGGCTATCTTGAACAAAGTAAGTTTCTTCGACAACACGGAACGTATAAACGCATTTTATTATCATAGATCTATGATAGGCAGTGGCCAAGGTTATTCTACCAGAAAGTTTATGCATACTCGTCTTCAATCATGAGGGGTTGTGTAATATCGACATGAAACGCGTCTGCGCGAGAGTCTCTGCACGGCGCGTCTGAGGGAGAGTATATAATGGAGTATTGCTGTCATATCTAAATTACGCACTCCTCACTTGCCTGATTTGAGATTAAAATCTCTTGTAGGTGACGTGTTATTTTCCTAAAACACCTTTCCGACAGATGGAACGTTGCGAGCCTCTCGCTTCTCTATCGTTATTTCCATGGCGTGTTGTGACCCAGCATATTACTTTGACCAACCACCCATGATATTTACAACTGGAACCCGCTATACCACATACACAACGCTGAATCATGCCCATTTCCTTCATGTTCCCCTAGTAAGGAGTAAGTTACACTCTGAGAGATTCTCCCTAAAAACTGATGCTTTGTAGAAAAAATTCCCGGCAGGATATTTACCTCAAGACTAGGATTAGCCTTTATTTTTCCTGCATAGACTAGTGAACTTCAAATATTTCCTTTTCTTACACTCGTACGTCAGACAGTAACCATCTACCTTGAGTGGCTCTTTGGCCTTGTATTCAGTGAACATTGGTATGAAAACTACATAAAACATTGAAACTTTTTAAGTTTTTTGGGGTTATTCGACAATTGAACTATATTAGTCAAATATAAATCCGGACAACTGTATATGTTCCGTGCTTTTCTTTACGTGTGTACATTTCGGGAAACAGTTAAGATAACCGATTAAACCCATCAGGACCGCTTATCAAAATCCGGTTCATTTTATTCTACAATACACTAATTTTGATGCCTAATCTTAGAAAATAATCAACTCTGGCTCCCCTGTTTTCGGTCAAATTCAGCTTGCAAATGGAAACTTCCAACATGCAAATTACAAATTGCAGATTAGAAAATCAACCGAGTTCAATAATTTAAATATCTGGGGAGTGTTTCGACAGATGACGGAAAGTGTAACAGGGGTTCTTCTTCCGGATTTTTCTGGAAGGAAGTGGCAAAGGAAAAAAGGTTTGTTTGTTTTTTTTTGTTTTTTTTTTTCCTATTTGAGTAGATTCTGCGGTTGTAGTATCTGTTCTGTACTGGATATCTTTTCCCTTGCATTCTCCTCGCCCCTGTTGCGTAACATCTATTCCATAGACCGGCTACGTTTAGCTTAGACAAGCTAAGATCAACTTAGACCAGCGGCCTCAGTGGAGACACTCTGGTCTCCACATTAAAAACCGACCTTGTGTCACAACCTGACTCAGTGGGAAATCAAGGTAAATAGTGGATGGAAAGTGCGCTACTGATGGTCAAGGACGCATTGAAATAGCGAAAGATGCCTTTTAATGTTAAGAAAAATAAACTTTCGTTAGAAACAAAGCAAAGAGTAGTAAACTGTTATTAAATATCAGCCTTCCTGTATAGCAAAGTATACTTTATAAAAAGGGCAAAAATAAAGAGTTTAAGCAACAGAAACATGGTTCTACAGATGGACGTTGAGATTAGCACACACGCAACATATGAATAACGATGAAGTTTTATAGAAAATAGAGGAAAAAAAGGACACTTATACATAACATCAGAAAGACTATTGAAATTTCTAGGTTATTTAATATGGAAAGATGGTTTCGAAAAAATTAATACTCCAGAGACATTGAAATCCAAACGGAGAGAAGAAAATGCATAACGTTCTTGGTGAGCTTCAGTAAACAGATCACAGCACAAATTTTATGAGCAGTAATTTGAATTTAAGAATTGCAAATGACAGGAAATTGTGGAGAGACATGATCGTCAACGTCCGGAAGGGACACGGCATACAGAAGAGGAACAAATATTCTCAAAGAAAATGTTCTCTCAGTTTGAGTTATTTGTTTTGTAGAAGTACATTTTTCCAAATGGTGTCTAAATAAAACGTGCCAATCGATAACGACATTATGCCGCAAGAATTTGTGAAGGTGCGACAGAAAATTACATCATGTCTCGCATTGAGTTGGGAGTAATTTATTTTCTAAGAAAAATATCCTATAAATGAGACTTTCGTCTTGTTTGTTTGTCGATGCGTTAAAAGGAGAAGAAAATGTACTTTTCAGCAACGTCCTAATCACGAGCAATTTTGCTTTTCCATTTATTTGAAAAAGAAAAATACTGATGAATTACATTTTGGCGTGGTTTTAAAATATGACCCCTTTTCTTTTCTTGTGTATTTTTCTATGCCTGCCCAATGCACAGTGACAGTATTTTTTTTCTCTGTTTAAAATTCTTTTTTGTTCTCTTTTAGTCATAAATTTTGGCAGAAAATCTCTATAATCGCGTCAGCACTTGAATTATTTTGTAGATTTTATTATAGTTCTTTAGTATTTTCTTATAGCATTTCCATGATTCATTTCCAAATCGTCTATTTTCGAACATCATATTTCATGTAACAATTCACTTATATTTTATTTTTCATATTTTACTCGGATCTTAGTTTGAAATATTTTACATGACATGAATTCAGTTCAGCATTTTATTAGAGTGAGTGGCTCTAAACGGCCTGTCTATTGGTGAAGGATTCTCATTTATAAGAGTATTGGTACCATATCTGGGTTGGAGCTGCCGACTCTTCATTTGCCTATCAGGATAGTCCAAAGGGACCTACATGGGCGTGTCCGTGTTGAGTTATTTTCCACCGTACAACCATTTTCCCCACAGACGAAATGTTGCGAGACCCTCACAGCTCTCTCGCTCTCTCGCCTTATATATATATATATGGCACTGGTATTAAGGTATTTTTACCTTCCCCTTAAAATGTTTGTCGAGTAGTGAAAATTTTATTTTCTACCGGCTCCTCTATATATATATACACACACACAGGACATTCTACATAGGCACATACACAATGAAAAATTCAAATTTACTACAACCGAAAGTGTACAAGTTATTTTTTAACTTAATATGAAAATAAGCAATTAGTTGCTGATATCTCCTGAAAAGTGCATGAGCAGAGCGATTAATAAAAGGCCTGTGTACAAATCTCTGGAATCCGGGTGATGACAAATTTCACATTATATATATATATATATATATATATGTGTGTGTGTGTGTGTGTGGACACTAGAAAAACTTGTTGATAGTGACTTTAACTGTTTCTCACAATACTTTCTATATATATATATATATATATATATCATTTCTTTAAAATGCTTTTGTTTCTTTTCATTAAACTGGAATTCATTTGAAATCCTAAAGTCTACGTAAGTCATTTGGGTTTCAGACGGTTAAAACTCATTTCTAAGTTAAATTGCTAATGCACAGTCAGCCATAAATTAAATTATCTTTCATTTCGACAGCATTGTCTTTATTAAAACTTTAGATTAATTTATTCTGCATTAAAGGTCTGCCCTTCTGCTCCGACTTGGCAATTCGTTTTATCCGAGAGAAATTCTGCTCATTGGTGGAGGCACAATTGAATTCTGTAACATTAATCTTAATTGTTCTTTGTGTCTGCTTATCGATTTTCGCATTCTGTTATAAAATCTATTCGTTTTTCATTCTTTCTGTTGCTTGAATTGTGTGAAAGTTTGATTTCGGATAAAAGTGGATTAAAACAGGAAAATTAGTTTTTCATTGAATTTTTGACGGAAAATGCACATTATCAGTTTATAGTGTTTGAGCACGGATTAACCAAAGATTGAAATCTTAAAATAAACTTCAGGAATAATCAAAGAACACAGCTAATAAATATTACATTATAAAACTGCATCCCAAATTCTAAATGAAAACATTGTTGAATACAAATTGTCTGACGGGAAAATGACATTAAAATGAATCATGTGAAAACTGGACGGAAACGATTTGCCTCGAGGGTCTGGGGCAACATGAAGATCTCGTTTGGAAATTAAATGATTATGTATTGGCCTCAGGTTTAAAAATTGACGCTAATCTTTCATCTTTTGAACAAAAGATATTGTCGACTATTGTTGGTATTTACGGACAAAGCTAATGCCAAATATTCTATTGCTAACTCTGCGTGGGTGATGTAACGGGTAACGGCTCAGAATGAGAAAATGGGGAGCCGTGTTCATATTCCAGTCATGTTTAGTATATTCACTTCCTCACAAATAACATGGGGAAAGTTTTGAATCTTTCTCCTCCTTGCTATGGATTAAATACTGTTTTTATCTGGAAAAATCATTATTCTCAAAAGTAAAATACTATTAATGCAATATTCACTCACAAAACACAGTTAGGAAAATATTTTGACTTTAAATAAAACACAAAGGGTTGATAAGACGTAAAAATAACCGACTAATATTGAATGGATTTTATCCGAAATATTTTAACACTAATCAGTTTTCCCATCCACAAGTACAACCTGTTTTCTTATAAAACACACACACGCGCACACACATATATATATATATATATGGGCACCTTGAGGCAGTGTAATGGTTAACAAGCTTGTTTCGCTAGAACAGTTGCGACTGAGTAGGGAGTTCGATCCTAACTGGGTACCCCATACTTTCGCTCTTATGCCACATCTAAAATACGCTTGGAAAAATTATATATATATATAATATATATATATAATATATATATATATATATATATATAACCGTGGAACTTAAGTATCGATCTGAACTTTGTTTTTTTTAGGTGGGACGCTGTGAAGCGATTTTGATCTTTTAATAACCTTGACATAGCAACGTCGGTTATTGTCTACTTTTTCGTCCTTTTTTTTTTTCTTAGTTTGTGTATTTCCTGTTGGTCACATGGCAGGTTTTCTGTTGGTTTCTATATATATATATGTCCGAGCTCGTATCATTCGCGTAATAATGACCGACATATGTGTCTTTGATTCAGAGTACGCGAATCGTATGCAGCGCAAGCATTTTCCAATTATCTCGATTTGTTGTCATTGGACCAATGCAGTCTGATGCTGAGTGTCCAAATAATGTTGTCCATGCTATTTAAGACTATAAACATACGCCATCCGGCTCTGGGTGCTATCGTTCAAGTGGAAACCACTTCCACGGTCTGTTTGGTAACTGTCGTCGAGCAGTGAGTGAACAATGATAAGCAAATATACAGTTTAAGTCAACCACTGATGGGTAATTCAGTGAGGATCGATCTCACTACTTAGTCGTGAAGGACAACCAGGCTAGCCTCGATAAACACTACCACATGTTAACATTCATTCTTTTTTTAATTTCTCTCATTTATTTCATATATATACATATACATATATATATAACCCAATCTGTCCTGCTATTTACCCCTCGGCTGGAGGAAGATTAGGATTCACATCCTTCCCAAGGGTATTAGCACGTAAGTGAATGTAATGGATTCGACTGGAATCCGAACTCGGCTCTCCGATTCTTTAATCCAAGCCGGTATCCATTACTTCACCGTGCCTTGGATGGCAACTGGTCTTTCAAAACCTGCGGAGGGTCGTTTGGGGACCTTGTGGCACGTAGTGCACCGGGTCTCTGTATTCGGCCCTTCAAAAAGAGTGGATGGTCCTGCACGAAACCTTCACCACTATAATCAAATCTCATGTGCCGGTGTCGGGCTGTCGGTTTCCTGGAAACTGATCTACTTGACCCTCATACGTCAAATTCGTCGGGAGAGTCGAGAGTGTGTGTATATATATATATATATATATATATATATATGCTATTCCCACCAATTTGACCATATTAGTTGCAATGGTCATTTTTCCTTTTTTTTTTTTTTTTTTTTTTTTTTTTTTTTGACTGCATTACTCTCCAATGTTTGTCGTTGTACTCAATAAATGATTGGGAATTTCGAACTTGGCCATATATTTAATCCACAGGATAGATTATTCGGACTCCATTTTCCATGCTTACTCGGGTTTTCATATCAGTTAAAACGGATCAGTCGAATTGATATCGTTTATCGTATTCTTCTACAAATCCAGAGTGGTTTTTGTTTCAGCATTATCTAACTCAGATTGGAACTCAAAACTCCAGAAACAAGTTGTCTTTTATTGAACGCTTTAGTTCACTAGACTCTGGGTCGAAAGCTAGTACGGCCTGGTGTTTCTGACCTTGAACACCAGCATTCTGAATCCTGGCACTTTTCTAGGGTTCTAACGCTAAACGCGAAATAATTTTAGCTGCCTATCGATTGGAACAATTATTTGGTCGTTATTGGAAGACAATGGCCTCTTCCGGATTATTCCGGTGGTGGGGATTGGCAGAGGAGGAGAAGGGAAGCACTCTGGTCCCCACGTTAAAAACCGACCTTGTGTCACAACCTGACTCGGTATATGGTTAAGATAAATCTCGTGTATAGGAAGAAAAATATTAATCAGTTCTCAATGAAACATTTTTAAATTGTTCGCTTTTGAAACTGTTACGGAGAATAAACTGAAGAATGAAGAGTGCAATTGTAAATTCAATTAAGAGATATAAAGCGGATGTGATTGAACCGGACGTATGAATGGAGCTCCTCTTTGGTACAGAGATAGGGTTTTTATTATCATCGCTTAACCTCTAGACTGTATGGGGGTTACTTTGTCACCAGGAACATTTTCCTGTCATATGAAATCTCAGGTGAGGGGTTGCTTTTTACTTTTTGTTTTTATAAAAGCTTTTGAACTGCTTGTAATGAAATTTATCGTTTTTCGCACCAAATCGGCGTCAGTAAACAGATTCCACTCAACTTCATAATGGCTTTGCGATAAATTCCCTGACTTCAAACAGGAGACGGATTTATAGCCGACCACGACCGTTCACAATGATAAGTAAAATTAACAGAAAAAAAGGTTATTTCGTTTGCTTTCCATGTTGAATATTTCCTATGTGAGATTCTCATTGCTCACGCGGAGAGAAAAGTTGGTCTTAATTTCAACAAAATATAAGCAAAAATGCGACATGTCCAAAATTGGGCCATATTTCATGCAACAGTGACTAACCTCGAAATCCAGTCGATGCTTGTATGTGTTTTTATTTTCAGATTTTAATAATACAGATATTTTTAGCCTAAATAATTAAGAGTTTAATTTATGAACATGAAGAAGCATGCAGTTGAGATATAGTAAAAGTCTTATTACGCACAGTTTAAGATTTTAATTATGTCATTTTGTAATTGCGTTTTATATATATATATATATATATATACACACACACACGTGTATAGTAATATGCATACGCACAAATATATACATACACACGCACATATATCTGCATATACATACACGCACACACATGCACACACACACACACACATATATATATATATATATATAGAGAGAGAGAGAGAGAATTAATGTCTATTGAAATCGATAAAAATCTTTCTTTTAAACATTTTTTTCAAGTAAAAATACTTCTAATGTACACTATTATATCGCTCTTCCTGGTATATTGATAGAAGTTTCCTTCCTAATCAAGTCTAGAAATTCAGCAACGTGACAAAATCATTATTTCCCCCTGTAATTACATGCGTTGTCCATTTCGTTGCGGTTGGAAGTCCAACTGCTGTGGTTTTTGCAATTTGGTAAAGGTCTTTGTAAATTTGTAGCGCTAGTCTATAAGGTCTGGTAAATGATTGTCTTTGAACTTCTAATTTATAAACATTGGTCTGCGAGAATGGTTTTATAGAGAAGATACTTTAGATATTTCTGAATGAATTGGTCGTCATGCATGGCATTGATATTAGTGTCTAGATCAGATTAGAGAAATAGTTTTCCACGGCTTATCAATCCTTTGCAGGTTATTTAAAGACAGGATTTTCTTTTAGATAATATTGGTTTGTAATGCCAAAAATTGCTGGGTACTCGTATCCGAGGATGCCCGTCTACCATGACGGTTAACCAATCCCTCGTTTACAGTTCTGGGAGAAAGTGCGTTATCCAGCCTCTTAACAAGACTAGCAAGCTCAAAATCTCGGTCACTTGTGACTTCGTGCTTGCACAATCATCGGCGGCTTCCAAAGAGTTCCGTCTACAGAATTCCACACTTGGGTCAACCCGTGCTATGGTTTTCATGAACTTTCCAAAGATGCCGCATACGGGGATCCTCCCCCCCCCCGAACACTTTCAAATCAACAAATGATAAGATACCAATCCAGGTCTCATAGACGAATACCAAATGTTCTAATCACTCGACCCCCACCTTTTTTTATAATAATAAACCCATACTTGCTGGTAGGTGAAGATGTGGATTCATACTTTCCCTAGGGGTATTTGCGCGCACCTGAATATAACGAATCCAAAGGAAATTGGAACTCGGCTCTCCGGTTAACCATTCGGAGTCGTTATATATTACACCACACGCACGTCCAAGCTGGTATTCCCTCTAGATCCGAATGATTCATTTAATAACCTGGCTCTGATTTTTTACGTCTTCCATATTTTATAGCATCTTTTAGTGTTGGATAAAACTATCCCTAGCGCAGTCTGTGTTTCGTTCAGTTTCCTTATTTCTTCTACTAAATTTATTATAATCGATTCATACACCGATGAATTTGAAGTGTTTAGAATGTGTCATTTTCACGTAATGCATTTCTGTAATATATTCCCGGTATGTGCTACCATACTATTGCAGTGACACATTAGCACAACTTTATATTCAGAAAACTCACAGAAGAAATAAATGGAAGGTTTTCATGTGAAAATGTTAAAAACTGACTAAAAGCAGACCAGTTATACTGGAGCAATGTAAAGCATTAAAATATCACGAGTTTCAACACATTTTATACGTTAAATTCTTATCACTGCTTGTTTTACGATAAAGTCAGATACTGTAAGCTTGGATGTGCAGGTGGTGTAATAGATAATAGCTCGTAAATGGAATTCAGAGAGCCGAGTTCCAATTTCAGTCGGATTAGTTGTATTCACTTAGTGCTAAGTGATTCTGGGAAATTTATGAAACCACCTCTTCTAACAGATAAGGTTTCATTAGTATGAATTCTATCAGCGAATGAGTTTTATCTCTAATAGAATGTTTTAATATGAAATTAATTCTTGACTTTAAATAACCTGCAAAACGTTGATAAGCTGTAAAAAAAAAAATCAGTTGCTGAATTAAATGGAATAATTAGCAAAAGCCTGAAATCTTCCGCTTGAAAGCCGCGTTACACACAAGCGACCCTAATATTTTTAAATGACACCAAAACACATTCATAATAAATTACGCATTGAAAACTTAGGAACGAGAATCGGGCTTAAAATTTCGATTAGATTTCTACAGAGCCTCGAGACATTACTTATATATTATTTTTTAAAGAAGGAAATTATGCCTTGCTGAACATTCTGGATAATATAAATAAAAGTTATCGATTTTCGATCAAATAAACATATTTTTCTAATCCTACGCGTGGGCCATACAACCATAATCGGAAGAAAGAAACGAATTAAATCTTGTGCAGAGCGAAGATAAAAAGAAAAAAAATGCAACAGTCTGTTCTGTTAGCTGTCCGGCAATTGACGATTCATTTGCCTCAAAGTTCGTGTTCGACTACTCCTTAAGACACACATTCAAGGGTAGTGGTAATATTAGCCGTTTCCTTTATAAGGAAACATTCAGTATTTGACCAAGTAGATAGTACTATTGACTATTGAAATTTATAAAATCTTTCTCTTCAAACAATTTTTCAGTAGTGATGGGTGTTTCCTTTCTAATCTTTTGTTTGAAGTAGTGTGGAAAGTCAACATTATGTCATTGTTTTCTCTTCTAGTTATGTATGTGTGTGTATATATATATATATATATATATTAATTGCTGCAAGTTCTCAAGTGATGTCATTTCCGTTATCTAGTACGGTTTTTCTTTAATTCTGTAGCACCTGAACACAAGGGGTTCGAAGATGACCTTTGCCAAAATCCAGTCTTCACTTTCCATGGTAAAGATATTAGGTTGGTGCAAAAATAATGACGTAATAATGTCGTTTTTTGACGTATTTTTAACGTCAAAATAACGACATTATTACGTCATTATTTTTGCACCAACCTAATACAATATATATAAAGAATATTTCTGAACGTAGAATGCTTCGATCTGACTAATGTACTTAAGATGATGACTCGAGTTTTCAACTTTATTTTGGTTTTGTAGTAATTGGTGGTGTTGGGCGAAACTATCCTTAGCACAGCCGATGCAATGCTTAATTTTCTTCTCTCCGATACTAAATTTGTTATAATTCACCCATACATATCCTGCTGGTGAGCTCGACATAACATTAATAAAATTTCTTATAAAAGAGGTGTGTAATTTCCTAGAGATTTTGATCATGTAAATGCCTTACAAGAATAAAACGATGAGCGCCAAGATAATTTAACGTTCATTAATAATTTCTCGATAATGGATCCAATATCTTCATGCGTGATAAACCCGGCTTTTATTCGATGTCTTTCTGATTCTGGACGTCCTTCATAAAATTAACAAACTTAGAGAATTTAGGAAGAAAGTAAACTATTACTAAAGTTTAACCCCAATATCAAGTGAAGATTTATTTAGTTTTTTAATAACATTCTTAATTTCATATTATGAAATGGAAAAAGTCCGACAATCATTTTAAGTCATTTTTTTATGTTTATACGTTCTTTTTATAGATACAAATATTTAAGTAGATGCTCTGTTTATAATAAACAATATTGACGACATTTACCGGTTTGAATGTCCGAGAAACTGTCATAGAAAATATGCGTCCTCGGACAGTAATCGAACCTGTATCCTATACGAAATCGTCATATAGCCTGACGTGCTATTACCTATTTCGCCAAAGAGTTTCGGTTAGCAAGGTCGACTTTACTGTTTTTAAAATACAATTTTCCATGATTTGCTCATGTACATTCATATCTGCGCGATGCGTATCCAAATGTAAACAAATTAAGTCACACCTTATGAAATGGACAAGTCCAACAATTATTTTAAGACATTTTTAAGTAAATGCTCTGTTTATAATAAACAGTATTAACGACATTTACCGGCCTGAATGTCCGAGAAATTCTCAGAAAATGATTCTTCATTTCGTAACCAGTTTCTTCATTCTTGTTTGTTTGAAGACCTTGTGATGATTAAATCTGTATTAGTATCTGTTCTGTTTGTGCTAGCCGGGGTGAAATCTGTTGTTTTTTTTTTTTGTTTTTTGTTTTTTTTTTGGGGGGGGTTGTTTTTTGTTTTTTTGGGGGGGGTGTTTGTTTTGTTTTGTGTTTTTTCGGTTTTTTTTTTGTTTTGGGTTTTTTTGTTTTGTGGGGTTTTTTGTGTTTTTTTTTTTTTTTGTTTTTTTTTTGTTTAGTTTTTTTTTGTTTTTTGTTTTGTTGTTTTGTTTTTCCGAACTGGACATGTTTTGTGTATTGGTTTTGATCGTATTGTTATTGTGAATTTTGGCTTTTCTCGATATGTTAACACATTGTCTGTGCTACTTGTCTTCATTAATTTAGGTTCCAATTTTCCAGAGATACCAGTTTCTGAAAGAGTTAACCATTTTTATATATATAGATATATTATTTATTCTTTGTTTTATCCATATCTCTTACATCAGGTTTTAACTGGGGATTGTCTTCCCATGTGTATCTATCCATTTTTATATTCTTGGAATCATCTCACGCGCCTCACCTGAAGAACATATAACATTATTTGATTCATGTCATTTTGACCAAGATCTATTGGCATCAATTTGAACTAGTTTCTTACAGAATTCTAAATTTAACAAATCATTTTCAAGGCCTTGAATTATTTCGTGGTTTATGTGAGCAGAGGCGACCTTTTTTCTTGACTGCTGTCAGTTTTATTTGACGTCTGTGATCCGATTCAAGAATACTCTAACATATGATGATGTGTAAGTCAAGATCTTGGGATGTTAAGGTCAGCAAATGTTTTCGTTCGTTATCGGCACTCCGAAATGTTATGTGATGTTTCATGGAAGTGTCTAACCATTTCTTATCGATGGAATATAACAAAATCTTCAAAATAACCTCTAATATTGTTATATACGGCACCTATTAACACTAATGGGTATGTACCAATCCTCATAAATACGTTGGACACTATTGTAAGTTGGGGTAATATGGTTACATTTTTGCACCCCACTTTCATCTCAACTGGGTAAGCTTTCTTTATAACCTTTTCCCATATTTATTTTCTCCTTTCCCTCTCCTTTAGCGAGAGAGCATCTTGATTTTGTCTAAGGGCAGAATACAGCAGCCTCTCTTTTTTGAGGGTTAGACGGGCCCTACTAACATCATTTCTGTTTAGTTTGCTTTGTGTTAATATTTAGTTTGTTACTGAGTTATTCTCCCTATCCTCTCATTCTTCATCATTAGATTTTAATGTATAATAATTTATTATTATTAAATTTTTTTATGGCATGGGGCGCGTTTTGTAGGTCTCCTTTGAGAGGATGCGCTATTGTGGTGTATGGAGGATTGAGTGGTGATGGAGGAGTTTTTATGGTTAATGCGGAAATTGTAATGAGTGAATGGGGCGTGAGTCGAATTAGCTAGGTATAAAATAGTTAGTGATGACCAGCCTTAACCTCTCCCCATTTTTCGGCCTTGTACCATAATTGTGTATTTTGCACAATAAATACAAATATGCTGTCTACATTTTTGCCACCCCCACCGACCGCCTTTCATCTCGACTGGGTCAGCTTTCTTTACACCCTTTATCCGTATTTATTTTCTCCTTTCTCTCTCCTTTAGCGAGAGAGCCTCTTGATTTTGTCTAAGGGCAGAATACAGCGGCCTCTCTTTTTTAGGTTTGGACGGGTCCTACTGACATCAGTTATTTTTATTTGGTTTGTTTTGATATTTAGTTTGTTTTGGTGTTCATACCCTCGCCTCTCATGGTAAATAATCCATAGATTTTTTTTTATGTATAAAATTTTTTATGATCATGAAATCTTTGTGTCCTGGTGTGCGTTTTTTATCTTCTCTGGGAGTATGCGGAATTATGGTATATGGAGCATTGATTAGTGACGGATTTCTTGGAGGGAATGCGCAAATTGTAATTAGTGAATGATTCGTGAATCGGATTAGCTAGGTATAATATAGTAAAGATCAACCTCAACCCATTTACCCTATTTCGGCCTTGTGCCATAATTGTATTTATTTAAATAAATCTCAATATACTGTCTAAGTAGTCCACTACTAGCAGTAGTGCCGCTACTTCATGCCGCTGGAGAGTATTGTAATTTTGTTGATGTTATAAAGATTACCATTTCATTTCCAACCTCCGTTTTGGTTATTCCTCATTCAGTACCCTTTTCTATGTTACAAAAAATGCATATCAAGTGGGTAGGATTTCTAACAATGAATATTGGCTTCGGAAACAGCTTCACCAAAAGTGTTAAAATCGAATCTTCGTCGAAATGAAGATTCACCGGAAAACCAAAACGTATGGACATAACTGCTAAATCTGAATTGTGCTTTTCTTAAAATATGTATTGGTATAATCGTTAATTTGATTGTTACTTGTTGATGATGAGGGATGACTGAAAAATTATTTTGTTTAAGAGGATTATTTAATGTTGAAATTGGCGAAAAGTGGAAATTGTTTCAGGTAACGAAAAATAAAGTATGAATCTAAAACACTATTAAGATATAAAATAAAATTAAATATAAAAGATAATTTTCTAACAAAAAAATATTACACAAAATAATTATTATTTAAGATTATTTAAGAAAAATAAGATTGATAAATATTTTAATGGATTTGTTTTTCGTCTTTCTTTCTTGTTTTGAGATATTCCCACAATTAAACCAAAATATTAAAAATCTTAGGTGAATCTTTAGTGATTAATTTCTGGTGAAGAATGTATTTATTATCGTCAAAAACATTTTTAAATGGTGCCTAATTTAAGAAAACGAAAGTTATCAACATTTTAATTATACATCATTGCCGGCTATTCGCTTCATGGCACACTCGTCTGTTCAGGTAACCAGACAATCCCAGTTTCAGACGCCTGCTTCGCGATGTTTGTATTCGTTCAACACCCACGGAGCTCATACGCTTTGAATAAGGCCAGTAGGCTTAAAATCTCGGTCATGATCACTTGCTACTTCGTATTTGAGCAATCATCGACGGATTCTAATAGTTGTCTACTTAATTTCAATTACAAAAATTGGTATGCTTTTCAAACTCTTTCCGATGAGGCTACCGGGATCGGCTCTTTAGGCAGATAATCTCAAGAACTCACCTCCCTGACTAATTAGCCATAGTAATAAAAAATAAAAAACGAACATTCTAACCACACGGCCACGCGGATATATACAGGGTGATTGGAAAGTAACTCTCCTTTTTAAAATACTTACAAATAACTATAATTTTTACAACAAAGGATAAGCGTTTTGCATGAGGTTTTATTTAAAATTCAATATGGGCACCAGATTTCGCTAACAGCTTCTCGAGCCACTCAGGAATCGCGCCAACTGATTTCATCATATTGAATACATAACTTTTTGTATTCGCGCTTCAAGATCTTTCAAAGTCTTTGTTTGGTATAGTAGATTTGCTCCTTTAACCAACCCCAAAGAAAACTCACATAGTGTTAAGACAGGACTCTTACATAAAAATAGGGAGTTCAATTACCCATTTCATATATATATATATATATATATATATATATATATTAACCTTCTCATCAGTGAGTGTGTCCAACAGTTCACTGGTAGAATCAGCCACACTTTTTCGCAAATATTGAAAAAAATACTGCACAGTATGACACAGTTTCAAATAGACTTCAATAAGTTTCAATTCAGTTTTTTCTTTCTTTTTAACCTGGCTTCCACTCGAAGCAACAGTCAAGTTCATTCCGCTATTTAAGCAAGAACTTCAGAAAAAATGATTCATGCCTTTTCTAAAAGCACTTAAGAAAAATGAACAAAACTTATCTACAGTGTAACCCGGATATAAGAGATTTGTCGGAACCGGTGAGGTCTCTTATATCCGGGTTTCTCTTATATCAGGGTTTGGTCTGTTTTGTTGAGGTAAGTATGGCTCTAATTTGGGACCAGAGAAAATTATCTTATATCCGGGTTTCTCTTATACCAGGGTCTCTTATATCCGGATTACACTGTATATATTGCGTAGGTGTATGCATAAATATTTCTTCATAAACATTTCCTCTGTCTATGCCCGCACAACATTCTTTTTCTTTCAACTTTAAAAGGACTGACCCTTTAAGAAATGAACAGTAATAACTCTTTACTTCGATTTATAAAGGATAGAAAGTTGTAATGTGTGTCCTTATGGCTATGCTGTTACGATTATCCCCACCAATAATGAATCCTGGTAAAATATTGGAGTTTTTTCATTATCTTTGCTATATTTAGCTTCTGTTTTTTCAACACTGCTTCCATCAATACAGTGTCGGATGGTGCGGACCAATAATAAATCCTGATGGGACTTCTAGTTGTCGTATGATTGTTTCACATTAAAACTTAAGCAAATATAAGTATAACTGGTTGATTGATCTTCTTTCACTTTTATCAACCCTTTGCAGTTTATTTAAAGCAAGAAAATATTCTTAGATTGTAAGAATTGTTGGGAGGTAATAATGATTTACTGATACAAGTCCTAATAATTAATCCATAGCTGGGGGAGGATAGATAGGTTTATAGATTTCCCAAGGGTATTTGCGCGTAAGTGAATATAAGGAGCCCGGCTCTGATTTTCAATTCCGACACTTTAAATCCATTCAATAACCGTTCATTTAAGCTTACAGCACGTTATATTTCCGAGCGGTCACCCATCTAGGTACTGATCCGGCTAAATATTGCTTAACTTCGATGCTTGTACGAAAATCGGTGTTTCAGCGGTGATTCGACTATCGTCCAGTTTTCCCCTGTTTCCTGTTTACGACTGGGTTTCCGGTTCCTTCTAAAGTATTTTTCTTCTCTTTCACTTCCGGTGTCTCCTTGCATCTTGGCTGTATTACAACCTTGCAAGGGGTTGGTACTTATTCTTTAGCCCTCTACCTCGAATGGCTCTTGCTCTTGTGAATATAATTATAAATACCACCCTTGTCTTGCATCTCTTTTTGTGTACTTGCTCAGTTCCTATACTGAAGGTCAATGTCATGTTTTGGCTTTTTCTAGACATCTTCGCATTAGTAAATCTACATACAAACAGCGAGTGCTCTGATTGCGAGATTGATGGTGCTGTAGCGACGAGGAACCATCCCCTTAACTGCTGTTGTCCCCAGGTCCACTCTCAGCCGCCGTGGTAACACCTGTAGGGGTCATCGTTATGGGTAAATAGTGAACTCCCAAATAAAAACAAAACACTATGAAAGTATAAAACTACCAGCAATACATTTTTATATAAAGTTGCCAACCATACCTATCTAGTAAAGTTACCAAGAATGCATTTTATCTGCAGTTAAAAGTACACGACTGCATTCAAAATTTTAGATTTCAGCATTAAATGACCCATAAAAATTGATATGCCGCATAAGAATATCAGCCAACCAACAAACTCTGCATGAGATGCGGCTTACATAACCATTGTCCATCCAATAGACCGTGCAAGGTTTGATTTGGGTTAATTTTATTTAGCATCTCTATTTTTTTTTTACCTGGAATGGTTGTAATTCTGCTGCCAGTAGAAATGATAAACTAAATAAAATTCCTTGTACCTGATACGATTTCCATTCTGCTTACGGTCACATCACTTTGAAACACCGGTTCCGGTACGATCCCCAGCAGTTAAGCAACGTCGAGCCTGCTCAGTACCTTGATGGAGATCGCTTAGGAATATCATTTGGTGTAAAATTGGATGTGCAGGTGGTGTAATGGATAATGGCACGGAATTGTTAATCGGAGAACCGAGTTCCGATTCCACTTCGGTTCTTTATATTCACTTATGAGCAAATACCCCTGGAAAAGGCATGAATCCACATCTTCTCGCAATCGGCTGTTCTAATTCTCTAAGTCTTGTCATGAAACCATTATTATCTCAAAATAAAAACATCCTGCAATCTAATATATCTTTTCATGCTTTAAATAAGCCATTAAAAACAAATCAATCAAAAACCTGATTCTCATTCAAAAATCACTTCGTTTTATGGAAGAGAAAAGGCTAGATTGTTGTTGCCTGACTAGACATAAAATCCTGTTGATATGCCATAGTTTTTTTTCTGCCTTATCTCCAAACGAGTATAACCTTTTGCATGGGAATAATGTGAAATCCGCGACACATCTATATTTTCTGGATATAATGCAGGTAGCCAACGACAGAAAGTATTAGGATAATACGGACAAATACAAACAAGGAACCTTCATTCGAAAATGGAAATGTGTTGAATTTAATAAAAGCAATAAAATGTATTATTCATGATTCTTTTGACTTATCGAAAACTGATGGAACAAACGGAATCGAGGCTGGAAATCTATCTTCACTCTGAACAGTTATAAGATAATATTGTAACATGATGTAGATGTCATGAGTTCGTTATTTATCATTTTTCCAAGAAATGATATTCAATATTAGACACATTTCGGGCGGAAATTGAGGTTCAATTGTACTCGGATAATTCCATGTTGATAAGGAAAAAATCTCTGGATGATAGGAAATATGAATGATGAAAGCGATAAAACCTCTTAAAATGGAACAGAAGCATTGGAAAGAAAAATAAATAAAATGACAAATGGAAAAAAAAGATAAGTTAGCAAGATAAAATGACGTTCATGCTAAATTAAAAAATATATTAGGTTGGTGCAAAAATAATGACGTAATAATGTCGTTTTTTGACGTATTTTGTAACGTCAAAAAACGACATTATTACGTCATTATTTTTGCACCAACCTAATATCAAACTGGAAAGAGGGGACATTATATGTGGTTCGTGGCCGAAATAGTTGCACGTTTCAGTGTCAACACGGTTAAAGACATTTTTCAAATATTGGTTTATGGATGGCGGGAATGCCGCCATTACTTAGAATATTGGCGTAACACACTCTTCCTTCTATTATTTTAATCCCATTTTTATTGTTTTGCTAGGCTGGTAAATTAAAGGAAGAAAATGGAACAAAAGTGAATGACATAAAAATAGGAATCGCAGAGAAATAAGGAACATTTCAGGAGAAATTTTAAGAAACTGTTATAATTCCGTCTTCTGCAACGATACTGTTTTTACCAAAAAGACGCCTACTGTAGATACGCGAATATATTGCATGCTTTAGGATATTTATTTTTTTTAGCAAATAATAGTACTGCGCACTATACACAGATAATGTTTTGGAAGATGTTAAAAATCGTGCAGTTGAGGTGACTGGTTGCACATTACACAGATAAATATTTTTTCTGGGGCACACGAAATCGTCTTATACACGAGTATATAGGGTAATTGGATATTTGTGTTACAAACACACACACACACACATATATATATATATATATATATATATAATATTATGAAAGCATTAAAAGTTTGATGTTTAAAGCCTCCCGCGCCATGGCTTTTCAATCACCAGCCTCAGATGAGTCTACTTAACTAGATCAATATAAGTAAAGAAAGATAGTTTAAATAAAAAGGAAAATAAATGAAAGTTAAGAGAAGATTGAAGAGCGGAGTTTGAATTTCAAAAGGCAACCTAGAAGCAAGGAGTACCAAAAATAAAAACGAAAAGCTTAAAGGAAAGGAGAGAAATATGGAAGCAAGAACGAACGAAACGCAGAGATTTCAAGTGAAAAACTAGTTTAAAAGCAAGGAGTAAATTGAAATGAAAGAAAGTATTTTCCCTCATATAAAAAACAAAAGAAAAACAGGAATTTGTAGTTTGTAAAGTTTTTTTGTTTTTTTTTAAATTCTGATTTTATGAAACAAAAATTAAAACATTTTTCCCCTGCCGCGATTTTAAACAGATGTTTTTTTCTGCTCAATCTGCTGTGAGCATTTTGCATCAAGTTTGTATTTTCTTTCTAACAGATGAAAACTTTTCCAACATACTTCCACGAAATGTTGACTTTTTAAAAAATTGTACTTTAAATATATGGGGAAAAAAAGTCATTTTAAAGAGACGTCAAAATGATAGAAAATAAAATCAGTTTGGAAAAATAGGAGTTAGCAAAAAATAAAATCAGAATCATTAGTTTTTACAAATTAGCTTTTAGGCTGAGCCATAAGTAATTTCCGTTTTGGGGGAAGCAATCGCAATGCCAAATGTATGATCCAAACTGACCACATGTTTCTTAAAAATTACTATCTCATTAACAGTTGTTAATGTCATATTCATCCGTAAAAAGAATTCTTTTTACACTCGTAATAAGCTCCGGCTTTAAATAACCTGTAAAATATTGATAAACCGTAAAAATAAAAACAAATCAATCAACAATCGTACGTAAACGTTACATTTTATTTGTTTATACAATATAATTATTTATTTTTTAGGGTGCGTTATAAAAATTACTGTGAACTCTTTATGAAGTCTTCGAAAAAACAAATGTTAGCGACATATGACAATTTTTTATATACACAAAACCCTTTCAGAAAAAAATAAAAAATAAAATAATAAAAATAAATCTCCATAGACGCTTAACCAAACTAGACGATGTCATCTTCCACTTTAAATTTAGACACCCCAACCTTACCCTGACTTGATATCTTTGAATGTAACTGAGATATTGATACAAATTATTAACCCTTATGCCCCTTTTCTTTAAATAATTGTTCTAGTGGTTACCATAGTAATTTTAATAATGAATATGCTTATAAAACGCGTAAATTTCAGGAATTAGTTATTCCAAAAAAGGTTTCGCTGGAAGATGGAACAGAGCTTAGTACTGTAATTCAATTTAATTCAAGTAATTATATTGAAGTTTTCAGCTCTTGTTTTGAAACATGAGAACTCTTATGTAGCGTTGGAAATTTTGAAATAATTATATTTATGTTCTACTTTTGTATCGAGCACTATATTTAAAAATAACAAAATACTAAAGAACTTTGGATTATTTGGCTAACGAGTTCTTTGCTATTTTCTATATATTTTTACACATACACACACACACACATATATATATATATATATATATATATATATATATATATGTGTGTGTGTGTGTGTCTGGTCATTGAAGAAAACACCCATCGGCTGCAGTCTTTCATGCCTGAACACAATCGTCAGGCTATCTGCATTGTTTTTCTCGACTATTTTTATATACAGGTCTGTGCTGCATGATAGGTAGTCTATTGTATTTTAACGGTTATTTTGGTGAGCAGTTACGGTTATGTTTCACATTGTTCTATGGGCTGTTGAGTGGAAATAATTGTGGATCCGGATGCAGTGTTTTGGGCTATTCATAGTGTTGTTTGCTAATTCATCTAAAAATGCTGACACGAAAACGTATTTTTATTACGTTACTTGAAAAATCGAAAACTTACAACGAACAAAATTAAACAAAAAATAAATAAAATTTCATATTTATATACGCTCTATCGCTAATATTGAGCAGTTTAACATATAAATATAGCATATCTTAAAAGATAAACAAGCGATTACAAATGATTTACGCAAGATAAAGTTTAACGCAAAAGAGTGGATTGATGAGGTTAAATCTCCACAACAGATCACAAAAGCAGAGTTCCAGGAAACAAAGTTAATATTGTGCTTGCGATGATATTGCTTATATAGTCCTTAAAATATTAAATACATATACGTTCAGCAGTTGCAAGGTGTCCATAAAAGTTAGATCGAAAATTGCTCTGCGCTCGTCAGTGGGATAAATGCTGTACTCCATGACAATGAACGCCCGAATACGGCAAGAATAACACAGCAGAAACAAAAATGGAACTCGATCGGTCGGTTCTACTCGATCGATCATATTCACCTGACCCTTGCACTAGCCGTTTATTACGTTTTAATATCGCAGTAAAACGTTTTAATGCAAGAAACTTTCTCCAGTGCGAAATGAGTTCGTTGAAAACAAATTCACATCAAAATCTGAGGAATTCTTCAAATATCGAAGATTAGCCTGATAAGCGACAAGTCATAGCAATTAACAATTTTCCGTCCTGGGTATGAAGATAAAATTCATCCGCGCCTTGGGTAAGACGATAAACTACGATCAGGCCTCTAACCAGGGGGTTTTGAGGATCGTGGAAACATCTCTTAATTGCTGGCGTTCCCAGGTCAACCCTGACTCGGCGTGGTAGCACCTGTTAGGATCCCAGCTATGGGAAAATAGTTGACAGCCCAACTTACGTAAAAATAGGTTTTATTACCAGAAACACTTTGTTATAAAAAGAAATATTACCAGCAATAATTTTTGAAGGAAAAAATATTACCAGCAATACTTTAAAAAAAAAAAGTAACAGCATTGCAAAGAGCTCTACATTCTTTGAAAAAAAATATGACCAGCTATATATTTCTTCAAGGAAAAATATTCCCAAAAATAGATTTTTGAAGAAAAGCATATTACCAGTAATAAAAATTTTGTCAGCATTAAATAACCAATTGATGTTAATATGCCGTAAAACAAACCAACCCAATTTTATTAGTATAGCTTAGATATGGCACAAGGCCGAAATTATGGGGCACCAACTGAGGATCGAACTCGCTATGCAGTCGTAATTAATATATCGAAACAAGCGCGTTAACCATTACCTAAACCTATAGCAAATAATAGTGAATTGAACAAAATGTAACTGCATTTTATTATTAAGAATAGATTTGATAAACTTCAACGAAATTATTTATGATTCAACCTTATTATTTTTATGCAAGACAATTAGTAAGAAGTACCCAATGAGGAATAACGTCGCTACACCATCACAATAAACTCTAAAAAGAGCTTTCTAGGAATTTACTCGATATCGTGGTTTCTGATAAAAAAAAATTGAATGCATGTGCTTAGCTTTGTTTAGTTTTGCATAAGATTATAAGTTTACCCAATGAGGATTGACTTCAACACTCGACAGTAATGATCTTTGAGATCTGTTAGCTACGAAAAATCGCCCACAGCTTAAGCTAAATAATGAATAATTTTTTACAAAGGTCTAATGCATTCCTCATGATCAATTCAACGGTAGAACCATTCCAATTACTCGAATCTTCCTTCCTTTTTTCCTACTTTATTCTTATCTCGCATTACGTCGAGCCAATTCCAATCAAGTTCGGTTCCAACGATTTGATGGGTTTATATAATTTATGCAGATAAATCCTGATAAGCGGGTCATCGTTTCAAACATTTTTGCAAGTATTTACCGTCTCGTCACAAAACTACTCCACCTTTTCCAGGGGTTGGAGCCGATTGTGGCAAGTTTAAGAATTATCATTTCCAACAGATGGTTAATCGGTACAGAATTCTACAGTTAATTCTTTACTACGACTGCATGACGCTTGACTGCGATCTTCAACGAAGATTTTTGATTTAACTGAGTGTTGGTCCGATTAACAAATCGAGAAACGTCGGCATGATTATCTGTCGGTCAGGAGAAAAGAGCGAAAGATGGCCGCCTCAAATGTCACTGAATCACATCAACCATAGTATTAGCGAACGTTAAGTAAAATGAATTTGACTGGGTTATGTCTGGCGACTATCAAGAAAATTAGAATTCCTTTTATTGTTGTTCGCAGAGTTACTCTTTTAAAATCATTTTATCCCCAAGTAAGGCAGTAATGACATGAAGACGCAATGACCTGATGAGTTTGAGATAATACGAAAAAAAGAAAACATCACTAAGGAAAAAGAATAATAAATAAACATGAATTGAGCAGGAAGATATTGCGTTTAAATGTTTTCAGATCAAGTGGTCTGAAAAGCAAGAGTTCCACAAACGTGAAGTGCGATAGAAGAAACTATTAGCATAGAACTTACGGTAGCAATTTTAACTGTAAATTTAAAACTGTTTAAATTCATAAAGTCTAAGTAGCAAAGAGCTAAGCAGATTGAAACAATTGCTATGATAATATTTATAGGGAAAGGCTACACGGATGTCCACGAAAAGAAAAACTTCACTGAAGTATGCTCAGTCAATTATTGTCAAATTTTTACTCCTAAGAAAATGGCCACTATTACTTTTAAAAGTCTGAAAGGTGTTGCTCTAAGGCAGCGCTTCTCAATCGGGGTTCCAAGGAACCCTAAAGTTCCGCAAAAGGTCCCTGAAAGTTCCGTGAGAACAGGTGAGACAAGCTAATGCACTTTTGATTTTTTTTAATTTCATATACGTAATATTACTAAATACACACAATATATTCATGGTTATTGTAATATTCTGTTTACATATATATTACAGGTATATGAGATTGCTTACTTATTTATTTCTTGTGTTTGAGTTTAGAATTTTTCGTGTGAATGAAAACTCTCTGATGAAGTATTTTAAACGAACAGTATGAATTTTATTGGGCATCCCCGAAAACATTGACAAAGTAATAATTTTTCCTTAAACCAGTTATTCTAAAATATAGACTATAGTTACCACGTGAATGAAGATGAAAATAAAATGAGAAAGATATGCTATTTAATTTTGTTTTTGTGCAGGGCTTTCTTGAGACAAGTAATTTATTTTAAGGGTTACGCAAGGGAAAATAAGGTTGAGAAACCCTGCTCTAAGGAATGGCGATCTCACAACAATGCAGAAAATAGATTACGGAAAATTAATGACACTGTGATGGGGGGGGGGACCTTTTTGCGCGACGCGTTTCGTCTTTTAGGACTTCGTCGAAGGAAAGTTATAGTCGCGCTGACGCAACTACGCATGCGCATGATGTCGAGAGGACGTTCAAAAGTGAAACTTTTATATTAATTTTTTTTTTAATTTGTTTGTCTGTATAGTCTAGTTACGGTCATCTAGTTCCAAACACATTAAAACTGTCCTGTCCATAAATAAATAATTTTAATTATAGTGTCAAAAATAATTATAATAGATAATCATAACAATAATAAATATGATTAATTTGTCTCGTTCTAAACCAATCAGAATCGACCTAAACTTTTCACCTCTAGACACACAAAAGTGTGATATTCTCACTATCGAACAAACCCTTCACATGGACACGTCATTAACAAGTACGCCCCCTTTTCTTTTTCCAGGTCCTAATATTAACATTTATCTCTTAATACTCAACAAAAATTGGGGGCAAAATAACTCGGGCACTTATTGCATTTTCTAATTATCTGGATACTCATTACACACATCTATATAAGGAAAGAACATACAAGAAAAACTGTATACATTTTATTCTTCATTGAATCATTCTGTCGGATTCCGATCCATATTTCATCTACATCGGATCCCATACCCAGAATTTTTTCTCACTGTTACTATTTTTGCTTCCACAACAGCACATAACAAGCAGATAATAAATAATACTTGTTTTGTTGTTTTCAAGTCTTGCTGTTTCCTATTTACGGGTATTTTTGTATCTATAAATCTAAGGGACTTTATAATTTAACTCACCGACAAAATAAATTTAAAATTCTAAAGGGACTAGACATGTCACATGAAAAAATATTTTCCTCTTTATTAATTTTCGTAACATTTTTCTGATACGTAAAATTGTATATCATTTTTCCCACACTGATATAGAAAATGGAGTATAATTTTTGCTCAAGGCGAATAACTGAACGTCTAACGCGAATAAATCTTTTTAGCAATGACACACAGTGATTGCTAGATAACTTTGAATCTCGTAATATAAGTAATGAATTTGTGTTTGTTTCAAACGTCTATACCCTTGCGGTTGTTACAAGGCAGAACATTTGCGTAGAAGCCAACATAAATTATTATATTATGGCTTGACCTTATGAATATTTCCTTGTAAGGGAACGCGACGTTATAGTTGAGAGTAGACGGGTAAATGAGAAAATACACAACACGAAATCGTGAAGAATTCGTTTAAAAGTGACTGGGTTAAACAAAATATTTTATTGAATATTTGGTCTGTGAAAAATACTGTAGAGTAAAAATGGCGGAAAAAACATTGACTTTTGAGGCAAGGAAATTATTATTTATTTCGTTTTCGCATTCTTACTCGCCCTGGTCTAATTATTTTATATTAAAATATATTTTATAATTTTTTTTCGTGTTTTCGGGTTGTTCTTTTGGTATCTCTTGATCTGTTTTCACTACTTGATTTCTGGCAATGTTTTTTTTATTTTATTTTTTTTTTATTTTTTTTTTTATTTTTTTGCGTTGTTAATCTTTATTCGTTCAGCCGAGGCTTCAGAAAAGGTCATAAATAGAGAGAAAACAATAAGGAAAAAGGAATGGTCACTTTGTCATCGGCCTGAAATTTAATGATAAATAATATCTTAAAAAAAGACTAGAATTAGTAAATAGAATAAGAAGAAAATAGTCTATCCCAGAACCTCAGTAATACACCACTAAATATTAATGCTTTGTAGAAAATAGGAGCGAAATAGTCCTTGTTAGAACCTCACTATATTAATATACCGCTTAACGTGGAAATTCACCTTAGTAATACAACCTTTAACGCTGATATTTAGTAAAACATAAGAACGAAATAGTCTATCCCAATTATTATTGTAATCCACTGATTAGCTCCTATTCGTAAAATACAATTGAATGATCTACGTATAAGCGTAAATTCTATTCTAACATTTTATCTTCTTGATTGTGGAACTCTTTTTAGATTTCTAGATTCTCAGACACCTACTGTTTTTTAAAATTTAAATACAGCGTCAATTGCAGTCTTCTGTTTTCTTAAATTCTGTTATTCATTGTCCTTTCTCCTCATTAACATCTTCTCATTCTCTTTCACTCCCTTGCGTCTTATTAGCATTATCTCCTTGCTTGGGGCGAAATTATTTAAAAAAAAAAAAAAAAAAAAAAATCAACTCTATATAATAATGTTAAATTTCTAAAATAAAGAATGATAAAAGACGATGATTTAGGCAGTCTCTCACACATCGCACAGAGAATGTAAGGTCACGGACTGCTTCACCGATGACAGGGATGCCCCACACACACTGGCCAAGAGTAACTGACAAAGACCGGAGCTGAATTAAATGTAATGTTATGGGTATATTCAAGTCTTGTGTTATCAATTTACCGACAGATACGCGTCATTATACATAGTTTGAGATAATTATTGTACGTTTTTTGTTTGTTGATATCTGCTACCTTTTATATGGGTTCGTATCAGTGTTAGAAATTGCTTATCGAGCCAGTGCCTCGATTTCTGCTACGTTGTAATGACCTCATATAAAGCTGTTTCGTTTAGCACAACATCTTTTAAGGCCTTATATTATCTCTCTTTTGACGTGTTCTTTGTTGTTTTTGCTTATCTCGACTCTTTTCTGTGTTTCTTCTGCAATAAAACTTTGCTTTACACGAAGCCATTTAGCACTGATAATTCTTGTTAATTAATTCAGAAAACAGATCTAGAATAGTGCTTAAGAGAAGGATATATCTTCATACCAGACTTAGTGAACCTTTATATTGAAGTGGTCCTGTGAGAATTAGGAAATCTATACCAGAATTCTTTATTAGCGGCCAAAATCTTAACATGAGATATGCAGACAAAAGATTTATGACAGGAAAACGATAGGAACTTTTACAGATGAATGATATTAGAACAGAATTTTATATAATGTGGTTGAATAAATCTGTATATAAATACTGTTGTTTAAATTCGGTATTAATTTTATTTAGACCCAATATTTACAAAGCATAAAAAACGTCGACTTTCCACACTACTTCAAATATAAAGTTAGTAAGGAAACTCTCATCAATACTCTGTTTGAGAAACCTATTTTTGTGAAAAAAGATTTTAAGGGAAAGATTTTATAAATTTCAACAGAAACCATTACTGGCTACTCGTTCAATAAACGCCAAATGTTTCCTTGTAGGGAAACGACTAATATCATTAAAGAAAATTAATAAAGGAAAGCTAAAATAAAGGACTTGTAAGAAAAGAGAACGTATGATTGTCAGCAAAAGCAACTGCCAGATGTGCGAATTACAAATTAGAGACAGCAAAATCAATTTAAATATTTAAGTGAAAGTGCTTTCATAGAAGATGGAAAATGTGACACAGAAATCCGAAGTTATATTGGGATAGCGAAAGATGACATACTTGAACATTAACTAAGGTCCACTGGATAGACTTTATAGGACTACTGCCTGGCCACGCCAGATATAATTGCTGTTCTTTCCATAGCAAATATTTTTTATAGGGTGGAATTGACAATACGTTAAAATAGCGGTTCTCGTGCGATCACTGAAGTTTATAAACGTCGAGCCTTGTCAGTACCTAGATGGGTGACCACTTGGGAAGACTAAGTGCTCTAAGCTTGGATGAGCCAGTGGCGCAAGGGATAACGGCCTGGAATTCAAAATCGGAGGGCAGAGATCAAATTCTTGTCAGGTTCGTAATATTCACTTACGCGCAATTAGCTTTGGGAAATGTATGCATCCCCCCACAGCTAAAGGTTAATTGAATTGCTATCAGTAAATTATTATCTCAAAAAGATTTTTTTCCAAAGTAAATTTCTTGGTTTTAACATATAAAAGGTTGATAAGCCATAAAAAAACAACACACTTTTGTACGAAAATGAAAACAGACTCAGCTGGAACTTTAGCTCGACGAGCCAATCTTATATTTCAGGAAGATAACCCTTTATAATACGTGCGTATCCAATGAATAATTATCTTTGGTATATGTACTCACGGCCATAACTGAAATTGTTTACCAAGCACTCCACAATAACGGAGAAGCTCGTGCCGTGGCTCTCAATATCTCTTAAGTGTTTGCTAGTGTGGCATGCCGGCCTCCTTCGTAAGATTAAGGGATACAGAATTTCAGGTCGATTATTTGACTTAATACGATCAGTCCTGTCAAACTGTGTAATGAAGGTCGTATTTAACGGATTCCCCTCCAGTTCTTTTCCAATGAACGCAGGTGTTCCCCAAGGCTCTCTCTTGAGCCCTACTACGTTCCTTATCTTCATGAACGACTTCCCGATGTCATGAGTTCCCAATTAGACATATATGCTGACGACACTACTATTTACTCCTTCCTCAATAACAAGTCTGGTATTGCTGACTGGCCGTTAGTCTCGAAAAAGAACGTCCAATCGATTGTAGACTGGGGCAGGAATTGGTTGGTTAACTTTAATGTTTCTAAAACAAAACTGCTCTCTATTACAATTAATCATTCGCCCTTGCATGGGATACTCCTTCCATATATGGCCTGGTATCCCCATTGTACGCCTTAAGACCCTCGACAAGATCCCGAGACAGATATGCAATGTCTTTGATCCTGATCTGACATCTCGTCTACAGTCGCTCTCCCACAGACGTGCTGTCGCCTCCTTCTGTCTTTTCTACAAATATTTTCAGGGCAACTGCTCCGACGAGCTACTTTCGCTAGTTCCCAGACTGCATGAATTCAAGTGTGCTACTAGGCTGGCATCACAGTCCCACACTTTCACTGTTAAAACAGTTAAATGTGGCTATCTCTTCTACTCCAATAGCTTCATGTCTCCCCCTCCCGTCTGTAGAATTCCTTTCGTATTACTTGTTTTCCTGATAGCTATAATCTCCAACGATTCAAATGTAATGTCAATCGACATCTCCAGATACACTGACCTATCCCGTGTCCTTCTCGTCATCCTTTCCCCCGTCACGCCGCTTTACTCTTGCTTCACTCTGTAACCCCTTGCATACTAGTGGCACCCGCCTTGCTTGGGGTGAAATGCTTAAAAAATTTTACTCGTTAAATTTGTTTCCTTCCTTTTAATTAGTAGAATTTCTTTTATTTGTCGCATTTTTGATTACTTCATTTTTATGTAATGTTTTCTGTACAATAAGATATATGGCTTTCAAAACGTTTTTTCATACATGCAGACCAAAATAGATTTGTCCTTGAACACGTGATGTTTTATTTTTTTTGTTGTTTTTTTGGTTTTTCTGGCCACACAAAAATATTCAATTGTCACAAGAGTTTTCAAGAAATCGTTATTAGAATATTAATGATTCTGTTAGGAAATGAACTGCCGCCAATGTCTACATATAAAAAAAAAAAACGTTAACGCAATGAAGTCTCAATATTATGGCAACCAAGATAATAAATTCTTCGTCGCCCATATGTCTGCAAAACAGCTCTAAGCAAGCGCGCCCTCTAAAACGTGATGTCAGAATATTAACAACTGGTCCAAGTTATGTAGAGCGGCATCTACTGAACGTATTTTTTTTTTGTCCGACTCATTGTAAAGGTGGTCCATGAGACTGACATCTGAGGAGGGTCTTGTCCGTGTTCCAGAAGCGATTTCAGTGCCAATCGTGTAGGAACTTCGAAACAAGGTCACAAGAAAAACCGAGAAGAAAATACTGTCAATGTTTACAAGGTAGAATATACGGTTGTTAGCAAGATGAATAATCCAAATTTCGCGCTATGACTTGAAGACGTCAAAATCAGGTAAGCATATGAATGTAACTATATGGGTAATACAGTGTAACCCGGATATAAGAGAGTTGTCGGGACCGGAGAAGTCGTCTCTTATATCCGGTTTTCTCTTATATCCGGGTTTGGTCTATTTTGTTTAGGTAAGTATGGCTGTAATTTGGGACCAGACAAAATCTCTCTTATATCCGGGTTTCTCTTGTATCCGGGTATCTTATATCCGGGTTACACTGTATTATAAAAGATGGTGGAAAAGTCCACATTTGAAACTCAGGCGGACTTCATTGCTTTCGCATTCACACCTATGGCAAAGTTATGATCATATCTGTTCTACCCTAGCCCCGTACCCGTAGCTATAGGCGAAATGGCAAGATAACCGGAATCTCTAGCCTTGGTTAGTAACCAGTCTAGAATGCTAACTTAAAACCTGTTACAGAGGTGGTGCCGTAGAAATAGTATAATCGCTTAGGCAACATTTAAGAAGAATGGAGATAGTCGTCTTTCGATAAGCTAAAGTTCTATCCAAAAATTGTTGTTTCTTTGACCAAGGCATTGCTTAGATGCAGTGACAGGAGCCAAAGAGTCCAATACCTGATTAAGTCAGTGGAGAACATGGAGAGGTGAATTAACAGGATATATCTGATAACTGACATCCATTAGACATGGCACGTGGAACTAGAACAGTCTACCCCAGCAAGCGAAATAAAGGGTTCAGTTCGACATTCGAACCACCTGAAGAAGGCCGGAGCATACAACGGCCGAAACATTGTGATAAATATGGCGACAAAGATGAGGACAATATTCCGAATAATGTAAACAGTGTACATAATATCTCATCTCGGAAATATAGACAGATACTCAAGTCAAAATTATCATGGACAAAGTAAACATCTTGCAGTCTCAATTGATAGGGTGGAAAATGTGAAAAATGGCAGCTTCAATTACCTTTTATCTGGTGCTAACTGGGGCAAGATATGGGTTGTTAATTTTAATGCCTCCAAAACGAAACTACTTCCATTTAATCCTCTAAAAAAATGTTTGCCTTCCCTTAGCATGGCTGATGCTAACCTTCAGGAGAATAACTCAAATCACCTTCTCAGCTTAATATGAAGTTGAACGGTTCTATAGAATAAATTGCTTGGTCCACTGCTAGGGAAGTCGGTTCACTATGTCGTGACGCAGACTTACACATTAAGAAGTCTACCATCCGTCCGTGCATCGAATGTTACTGCCATATCTATATGGTGCTTCTGCTACATTTCTGAAGATGCTTCACAAAATCCATCGAAAAATTCCTAATGTTACCGATTGTAACGTGGCATTTGGTGATATCCCACACCATCGAATAGTTGCCTTCCTGTATATTTTTCTTGGTAATTTTTGTGATGAGCTTACCCGTTCGATACCTTGATTTCATTAATTTAAACGGTTTCATTATTTTACTGTTGAAATTAATAGATGTAACCGTAAGTTTTATTCTTTCGCTTTTTCTTCTTTCTGTCCAGTCATCCAAGATCTTCAAAAATTTAAAAGCAACGCCAATTACCATTTTCTGTTTGAATCCTATTCTTTTTCTTACTCTTTCCCCTAATAATGATTTTCTAAGCTTTTTCTCAGTAGTCCCCTTGCGTCATAATACCTTTATAGCATTCCTTTTTGGCGAAATGGTGAAAACAAGTCCACCGGAAGGATTTCACACTGGATCAGTGTTCTTGGAAAAAGGCGGTTTATGATGACATAGATGAATTCGAAATTGTGCAAAGAATTGGCGGATAGGCTTTTGATGCTGATCTGCCTGAAACAATGAGTAATCATAAAAACTTAGCATCTAGCAAGGATAATAGATACTGCCTTACGATGCAGCACTAAAGGCATTAGTGAATACCCTATTATGGCTTTGTTGTGAAGCACCCCATGACGGCTGAAAATATAGCGAATATGACAAGTTGTGAAAAAATGCTGGATTGTAGAAACGCTTACAAATCTACGGAGGCCAGCGAGTCTCTGATATACGAGCAGAACATGTGTGTGTTCTGAACTTTTGAAACTGGCCTGATTTGATATCAAACAATGTTGGTACTCAGGAATAAGAAAATGTTATTTGACACTTATATATGCATGTATAAAGCGCAGGTGTGCTGCCAAGGAAAAATTAAGTTATCAGCCGATTCAGTATTGCAATCTTCGATTTTATCCTCTATCACGACCACATTTCTTATCCCTCACATTTTTTTTTCCATTTGCAGAGTCTTGGATTAAAGTTCCCGCCATTTTTATTTAATTTTTTATTCGTTTCTATTTTTTATTGCCTGTTGCCTTTTACTTCCGTTATCAAGTCGCCATTATCTTTATTCTTTTTAGCATTCTGTTTCAAACCAATCGTTTTTAGTAATTTTACTTCTCGCTTCTGTTCACCTGCTGCTTGCATGGACATTTCCTCTCTAAATTATACTTCTCATTCTAAAATAACAAAAGCTACATTCATCTATGGGTTGGTGAATCATATTCAATAAGCCTTTCTGAACAATTCTTTACCAGACTCTTTTTGACTGGGTCAGTTATGTGCCATGTATGATAAACGCTTAGGTGATCATGTATCTTTCGATACATGACTGACGAGGCAGATTTTTCCAGCAGTAGGTTGCCATTTCTTTCTGCAATAGACCAGGTTATAGTACAGTCTGTCCTACAAGTTACACACAGCTGGGGGGGGAGAAGAGGCTTCATACCTTTTCCAAGGGTATTAGCACGTAAGTGAATGTAATGGATTCGACTGGAATTCGAACTCGACTCTCCGATTCCTCAATCCGAGCCGCTATGCATTACTCCACTGTAAATCAGATCTCAATCGTCTTTCTTCTGACTTACAATAATCTTACCTCTGTTATTAGGTTTGTGCAAAAATAATGTCGTTTTCTCACATGTGTTACCGTTCCCGGTGATATTAGCGCGTAAGTGAATGTACTTGAACACGACTGGAATTCGAACTCGGCTCTCCGGTTCCTTAATACGAGCCACAATCGATTACTCTAGCCTACCCCCTACTTGGAAAATAGTGGAGGGATTTTACATTGCTTTCCCCGTGTTTTCGAATTCCAACAACCAATTTCTAGCCTTGCTGCAACCCAACTTGAGACAAGCTCGTTTACCTTTGTATTTAACCCGTGGTTAAAGTGGGAAATATACGTATGGATGCAATTACCAAAAGACTTATCTGGAGTTTGAACTTGGCTTTTCGATTCCATTTCCAGCGAAGATAACCATTGTCCCACCCACACTTTCTAAATGTTAATCTACCGAAATTTATAAAAGACAAAATGCTGCTTGTTTTGCATTTTCCTTTACCGTTGATTAAGCCAAATACGTAAAATCATCCCATTAACCCAACTTAATCTAATTTGTATAGCATTTATATTATATAACCTCTACGTATGATAATTAGAAATGTGCTCTGACGTTTCTCACGCTCAGCCCAGCAGTAAAATCTGGTGACATCGGTGGAAATAGAATTTTGTTACATTAAACTTGACAAATGGTACATTGACTTAATTTGACTAGTAGATGAGGGAACTGTAAAAGCCGATGACGAAACACATTAGTAAATTTCTTTATATTTATATGTCCAAAACTGTATAATTACAAAGTAGCGATAAACAACTGAAGTAGCATTAGTTCGCGGATGATTCGAATGGCGAATATAAATTTGTTTTTATTCACGTGTCTGTGGAAGGAGGGTCTCTTCTTTTGCGTATGTGAATTTTCATATGTTGAAAGCATATATTAGGTTGGTGCAAAAAATAACGACGTAATAATGTCGTTTTTTGACGTATTTTTAACGTCAAAAATCGACATTATTACGTCATTATTTTTACACCAATCTAATATATATATGTACGTATATCAACAGTATATAATATTCCTAATGATGCGAAAGATAAGATTCTGCTGATATTTCATCTTCTGTTATTTTTAACAATGCTGCTTGTTTTTAAATAAAGATAAAAGGGAGTGAAATGTAAGAATTGCATTAATGCCCGTCAGAATTAAGTAAAGATTTATAGAAATTCATAGAAAATAACCGACTCAAAATAGCACCTAGTCATTGAGGATTATTTCTCTAAGATAAAATATATTTTAGACTAATTATACGTTTTATTTAATAATTTAAAAAAAACTAAGATTTATAGCAAATTGACCTTTCACGTAAACATTTAAGAAACAATAGCTTTCATTTATGAAAATATATAAATGACAAATGTCGATATGTCTAGAACCTCTATTTTTCGTAAAAATGACTTCATTCTGATTGACCATTGCGAAATTTTAGTTCCACCACTTGAACCCAACATCGAATATCTGATTTTGGAATTGGTGCATGTCCATTATCATTTAGTACAACTTTGTACATAAATTTATTGTAGTCGTGGCTATGAAGATTTAACTATAATAAGTTGGTGCAAAAATAATGTCGCTTTCTCACATATGTTACTATGTGAGAAAACGACATTATTTTTGCACCAACCTAATACATCCGGTAGCAATTCATCTGATGAGATGATTGGAGGTCTTCAGGAACATGGAACCACCTCTTAATTGCTGTTCTTCTTAGGTCCACCCAGACCCGGGATGGTAGTACCTGTTAGGGTCCTAGCTATGGGCAAATACGGAGCCTCCAAAGAAAAAAAAAGGATAAAAATACAAGTTGGACATTATTATATAAAAATATTACCAACGTATCTATTTATAGTAAAATGAGCAACAATACATTTTATCTGCCGTTGAAGGCATATAACTACGTTCAAAATATATTTAATTGAAGCCATAAAATTGTATTCAAAATATTGATATTTCGGCATTAAATAAGCCATAGACGTTGATAGTTTTTTAATCAAGATCAACCAAAACAAGCCAATAATTTCTTGTAGAGCAATTATGGACAATCTGCAGTCTCAGGCCACATGCGGCCTCATTGTCATTCTGAATAGTCCGACTAATTTCATGAAATAAAATTTTCACTTGTTCACTCACGTTTTCTCTTGAATAACCGCATACATAAAAATGATTAAGTACCATGTGTCTTGTATTTTGTAACGTTGCGTTTAAACCATTGGCGATTATCACTAAGGAAGAGCATAAGTGTAAACAACTTCTGCTTCAGAAACCGGAAACGTTAATGACAAATATTTTTCTCTCGAGATTCACTATACTTCTTTTAAAAAATATTTTTGCGTCGTCAAACGAATGAATTAGAAATACATCACACACAGATGCATGAGTTAATCACTCTGTTATCAATGATAATATTATACGAAAACTTTACTTTTTTTAATTATAGAAGGAATTTGTTTTTTCTCTGATGAAAAAGTTTTTCCTATTTGATGGGAGATTCTTATGACCATGGTTTCTTGTGGAAATATCTGCAGTATCTTTAATGAAATATTACCTTGATATTTTTTTTAGTCGTTCGGTCTACCTTATGTTGAACTATGCTTCATACGACCGACTATTCAAAAAAGTTTTTCCATGCCTGTTGTAAAGCCTACTGTAATGCAAAATGTCATAGAAATGCTACAATTGGAAATATCATAGTTTCTGTTTTCCACGCCGGTTATATATCCTCTAAAATTTAAAACCTTTAGTAAACTGAGGTTCAGCGCCTCGAAACATTAGATCATGTCTTCATAAAATAAAGGAATGGATAAATCGCCAGTATTTGACATGAAATCTTCTGTCCTTTCAGACCGTAGAAGAACATAGATCTCCACAATTTTTTCTTCTTTTGATGTCTGAGTACATATTGTCTTTTCTCTCTCCCTGCTCTGTCATCTATTTACACAAGCATGTTATGTAGTTTATGAACAGTTTTCCTCTGTTCCCCATTGTTTTCAATCTGTCCTGTGAGTGTCAAATTTACTAAACCCTCTCTCCTCATTAAGAACCCTGGAAATTCCAGCTGTCTTATACTATGTATAAGTGTCCTTCTGGTTGCATTTTCCCTGAAATTTCGCTGTTGTTCATTCCATGGTATTCTCAGCATCCTTACCACGTATGACTGCTTGCTAAAATTTTCAAAAACAGATAAAAGGCTAACAAAAACTGTTAGAAATGAAGATGTCTGAAAACCCGACTCTTTCGAAAATAACATTAAATAATAACGGGTGTTTGTGCCTAAAACGGTTAGAAGTCCATTGTAGTTACAGGTTCAACATCAAAGACTGAATGAATTTCGTGACAGCGTATAGAAATGTTGATTCAACGGGGAGCCACAGAGAGCTGAATAAAGATTTAGATTACATTGTGAGCTTCCAGAAAGCCATCTTCAAAGATATGAAGAGAAACGCAATAGTGAATGAACTTCTACCATTGTGAAGTAGGGATGAATATATGACATGGTGCGAGTAGCCTTTTCAAGTGTTAGATCTGATGAGCACATCATTGTATAAAGTAAATTAAGGCTTTGAAAAACAGGAGGCCGTTGCAAAAAGGTTTGTTTCCGATTGAATAGATGTTTTCTAAAGGAATAATCGTATACACAGACTTTATTTATTTCAATAACTCCGGGCTTTTACGGACAGCGCAAAGGGTGATAAAAGGTAGCTCGTAAACAAGTTCATAATGTTCAACGTCTGGTCAGCTTATACTTTTGAACGGTATAGTCAATATTTATCATATTTTGTCTATGAACTTACCAGAGAAATATTTTCCAAATGGTCATTGGCTTACGGCCATATCATGTTGAAACACCGGTTCTCATACGAGCCTAATCAATACCAAGATGGATGACGTCTTTGAATACCAAGTGCAGTAAGCTTGGAGATGCGGGTGGTGTAATGGATAGGCTTTTGAAATTAGAAATTTGAGAGCTGAGTTCCAATTCCAGGCGTGTCCTTCATATTTAATTACGCGCAAATAGCCCCGTGAAAGGCATGGATCCACCTTTTCTCCCTCCCGTCAATGGGGTAATTAATAGGACTTGTATCCGTAACTCATTTAACATCTTCCCAAAATTTGCAGACGCGACTATGAATGTCTATGGTTTACTTACAAATGTAAATATTATAAAAATCAAATTTTGACATTAAATAACATTCTCACTCTCAAACACTTATCTCTATCTTTATAATCCGTCTATATTTCTGAGATGAGGTATGTACATTATTTACATTATTCGGACAATTTTCCTCATCTTTGTCGCCATATTTTTTACGTTTCGGCCGTTGTACGCTCCGGCCTTCTTCAGGTAGTTGGGATATCGAACTGAACCCTTTATTTCGATCACTGGTGTAGACTTTTCTAGTTCCACGTGCCATGTCTAATGGATGACAGTTATCTCCTGTTAATTTCCCTCTGCAAGTTCTCCACTGCCTTAGCCGGGTATTGGACTCACGATCTAATTAACGCCTTCATCCAGTGGATGAAGGCGTTAGTTAGATCCAGTGACAGGACCCAAAGAGTGTGAGTTCAATACCCGGCTAAATCAGTGGAGAAATTTCAAAGGGAAATTAACTGGCGATAACTAATATCCATGGAACGTGGAACTAAAACAGTCTATTCCAGTGAGCGCAATAAAGGGCCGAGTCTGACATTCCAACTACCTGAAGAAGGCAGGAGAGTACAACGGCCGAAACGTTGTAATAAATATGGCGACAAAGATGAGAACAATAGTCCGAATAATGTAGGTAATAATCCGTCGGTATATAATCCAAGTGTATCCTTGTAATGTAAAATATTAAAATTGATCTACAAAAATGGATCTCTGTATTTAATATAACAGTGTATATAAATTATATAATAGAGAAATGTCGTGTGCAATTCCAGGTTTCCATTGCAACAACAATCGCTGTGCTTTCACGCTCGAGGTTCATCTCCTAAACAGTCAAATAAAGTAATGAATATTTATATTCACAAACATTTACTTGAATAGAATTGGGTGCCTATTCACTTTTTGGGGATAATGTAACATAAATTCCAATTTAAATTGTTAACATGCGGACTATTTTCCACATCTTTGTTGTTTTTATCGCAACGTTCTGACCGTTGTGTACTCTCCGATATGTATTCCGATCTGAAAACTTTACTTAATCTACGAGGCAAGACCATATATATATATATATATATATATATAAAGAATATGTGCACATACATATAAGCATTGGTATATGGAAGTCGTATGTATGTCATAAGACCAATGCGTATATGTATGTGCACATATTTTTGTTTTTTTTTTTTTTTTCAAGCATTATTTTGTGGATACTCGTATTTGGATACGACGTTTTGTTTTGTTTTTTTGTTTTTTGTTTTTTGTTTTTGTTTTACTTTAAATAGCATTTATTGCATGTATCAAACAGTGTATTCAAGATATCTTTCATGAAAAAGAAAATAACAAAATGCGCTCTTCATAGCGTGTATCAGAGCGGATCAAACGGTGTTTTCTCCCTACAAAGGGAGACACAAGTTCGATTCCCGAAGATGGCGTATAGGCATAAAACACTCAACGTCGACTTTCATATTTATATGCGCTCCACTCTACATTAAAACTAAATTGCACACTCGCATATAACATATAAAGATATCGCTTTTGTTTTTGTATCTGTATACGTGTGTAATATAGTTTTTTGTATATATAGTTTGTGTCTGTACGCGTGCGTGTGTACCTGTATATGTTGCATACATGCGAGTGTGTATTATATACATATCTGCGACACGTGTGTGTAATATTTATATATATATATATATATATATATACACACATATATATATATATATATATATATGTGGAATTTTACATAATTCTTTTGTTGATATTTTACATCTATGTCTCTCGACATGGATGGCACGTGCAACTTGTGCGTGTTGGTAGAATACATCTATGACGTCATAAGCCTTATTCCCATCCACCCTCCTCTCGCTTCCATCGTTTCCATCCATACAGCATTGTGCAACTTCCCGCTGTGAAGAAATAACGAACGATGCGCAAGAGACGCCATATTACCTCTTATCGCAATTCCTGTCACGCTTGCTTTGACTCTTCTACAAAATTTGCCATTCGCATCCGTTTCCCTTCTTCATTTGTCACCTTTTATATATATATATATATATATATATATATATCTTTTCTTCATTGCCTCCTTTGCATTCTTCCTAGTAGTGAAATCTTTCGCGTGTTCCTTTGGACATCACCATTAACAATGTTCTGATCGATTATATTCATTCGCATCCCTCGATTCATTTTTACTACTGTTCTTTTTTTTTTTTTTTTTTTTTTTTTTTCATTCACTCACTCAATTCATGCATCTCATATACAGGCTCTGCTTCGCAGTTGAAATAGATAATTGTTTTTTCATTGTTTGGTCGTTTTTAAACTCCTGCTAAAAGCCAAGATTTCGATAACTGATTTTCTGATGTCGTCAGACCTGGTAAATTAGCGTAAATAACCTGGTAAATCAAACAACAATTTAAATATCTGCGAAGTCTTTTAGCAAAGAATGTAAAGTGCAACACTAAAATTCGAAGACGCATTGTCATAGAGAAAGACGTTTTTCTAAGCTAAGCAAAGTATTAAGAAACAGGAAAATTTTGTCAGAAACAAAATCTACTGAACTATGATGTAATATCAGTCCTCCGATATCGAAGTGAATGTTGGACAATCCCCAAACAGATGAAGTGACTTCAAGCAACAGAAATATTGTTCTAGAGAAGGATGATGATACCATGAACGAAACTTGTGAACAATAATAAAATTTTAGAGAAAATCGAAACAAAAAGGAGACTTATCCTTAAAATCGGGAAGATACAGATGACATTTCTAGAGTGTGCAATAAAGATGGCTTGGCAGTACTTTTTACAGTAAAATTACCAACAGTACATTTCATGATTTACAATTATATATATTAGGTTGATGCAAAAATAATGACTGTTTTTGATGTATTTTTTTAACGTCAAAAACCGTCATTATTTTTGCACCAACCTAATATATATATATATATATATATATATATATATATATTGTAAATCATGACCTTTTTTTTTTCTTTATGGGTTCACTATTTGGCCATGCCTAGGACCCTAACAGATGTTAACCCCTCAGGTCAGGGTAGACCTGTGAAAATCAGCAATTAAAAGGTGATTACATACTCATCAAATCTCCTGATCAGAGACCTTGCTGCGGGCTGTAGTTTATCGTTATACCCAGGACGCTAAAGACTAATATATCTTAACCAACCGGTCTTGTGAATATATATATCACTGTAAACTGTCTTACTCTCTAACCGTCTGCATCTAAAGATGGGTTATATATGACAGTATTCAATACAAAATGCAGTATACTGAAAAGGTAAATTCTAAAAAAAAAAAAAACTGACAGCAAATCCTAGTGTCTTTGGAAGAAAATTAATCTTGTGATATTGTCGGGGTATTATTTATTTACAGTTCTTAATATGCAATGAAATCCTGAATGCATATGTATACATCCAGTGGTGCAACATCTCTATACAAATTTACTCGAAAAGCGCATTGCACTCGTCAATAGGAAAAATGCACTTTTCCACCATGACAACGTATGGTAGCATAGAGCAAGAATAACAGAAAAATAAATTCTAACGCGGTTGATCGAAACGGAAACCGCCATATCCATCTCACACTGAACCAACCGATTATATCCTTTTTCAATCCTGCAAAATGCTCTGAAGGGAAACATTTTCTCTAATGATAATCAGATTAAAGAGCGAATCGAAAACGTTTTTTCACATCAAATCGGCGGAATTTTACTCAAACGAAGAACCATGTAACAACGTCCATTTGACATAATGGGGAACATATAATCGAATAAAATACGATTCTATATATTTTTTTTTTTTTTTTTTTTTTTTTTAATAATCGAATAAAGTTGATGAGCAAAAACGGAAAATATTTGACTTAATGTCTAATCTATATGAAAGGAGGAATGTTTGTGTGTGTGTGTGTGTGTGTGTGTGTGTGTGTATATATATATATATGTATATGTCCATAGAAATCTCTCTCTCTACATATATATATATATATATATATATATATATATATATATATAGTAATTCATCATCCAGTGCCTTATTCATGCTGTTGAAGATTCTACTAGACTTGATGAAATAATATAAATGATTATTCAGGTCCCAAAACAACATTTAGAAAGTGGTATGACCTTTGCGTTGTATCGTAACAGTCCGGGTTCGATTCATAGTAGTGGGTGCGCATTGCTGAGGAATCCCAAATAGGACGAAACGGGCGTTCAGTGCTTCCTGCATTCTGCTGAGGATTATTCTAGACTAGAATTACTATATTTGATTATTTAAATCCCCCCCAAAACCACCTCTCACTCACACACACATATATATATATATATATATATATATATATATATATAGAAATTTTGAATTTCTATATCAAGAAACTCGGAAGAATCGAAATCGGACCTCAGTAACAAGAGTTAAACATACTATCTTTAACCATTATACAAGGGCCTGGTGTGTAAGATTAGGAAAGAAGGAAAGAAAACTCCGAAAAATCAATGAGTAAAAATTAAATTAACTCAATAAATCATTGAATGTTTGAAAGAAAAGAAAAAAACAACTGAATTGCATGAAAAAAAGACATTAAAAAAATTCTTCAATGGATGAAGGAATAATTGAATATATGTAAGAATGAAAATTTGGAATGAATAAAAGAAAATCTCTGAAGGGACAAATTAAATCAATGAATATACGAATAAAGAAAAACCTTAAATGTATGAAGGAAAGGTAGCGGCAATACAAGTAATGAACGGAAAGGGAGAGGAGATGCACGTGATAAAAAGGAAGGGGAAAGGCAATGCATGTGGTGAAAGGGAGAGGAGATACACGTAATAAAAAGGAAGGGGAAAAGGCAATGCATGTGGTGAAAGGGAGAGGAGATACACGTAATAAAAAGGAAGGGGAAAGGCAATGCATGTGGTGAAAGGGAGAGGAGATACATGTAATAAAAAGGAAGGGAAAAGGCAATGCATGTGGTGAAAGGGAGAGGAGATGCACGTAATAAAAAGGAAAGGGAGAAGTCAATGCATGTGGTGAAAGGAAAGGGAGAAGCAATGCACGTAACGAAAAGAAACGTAAATGGTTAGTTTTTTATTTATTTTTCAGACATGTCATTCTTTCTTTGATTAATTAATATCTTATCGACCACCCAATTGAGGTTCGAACTTATTACTCAGTAGTACTGATCAACCAGATTAAACTCGCTAAACATGACACCACTCAGCAATGCACAAAAACTGATAGAAAGAGAAAGGAACAAAGAAAAACAGAGAAAGGATAACTTTAATTGCGTTTTACGGCATATCTACATTTGTTGACGGATTTTGTATGGGACACTCAGTGAGAATCGAACTCGCTAGACCGTAGTAGCAGTAGTAATAGTTAAAGACTTGTATCACTAACCATTACGTTACGCTGTTATGCTTTAGTCAGAATAGTATAAGCCGTAAAAATCAATCAGTATTTTTAATAAAAAAAAAAAACGGTAATATGTCGGCATAACGAATGGAGAATAAGATACGTTATACATAACTCAGTCACCTGAAAATTCCCTTTTCAATATTTGAGGAAAATAATAGAATATTAAATGGAAAAAAATAAAGTATTAAGGGAGAACTGGACTTTTAATATTTCAGAATAATGTAAATGTGTACTTAAACGTTTTTGTAATAAGTCAGTGGCGTTATCGATTTGTCTCAGCTTGCATATGTTTCGCAAAAAGAAATCTAAGGTAGTTGCAGCCAGCCTTTACCTACCGATCTATATCATCTATCCCAGAGTCGAGATCATACAGTCGACAGCCCAGCGTCGCAGTTAAGTGGGAAATCAAAAAAATCTTCGGCGGGCCGACGTATAATTTAGAATTCAGTTTTATTCCACCTAGACTGGATGTTAACCATCACTAGCAAGTCCAGTCTGAAGGGGGGTATTTTATTTTGAGGTGGAGGTCTATTTGTGAAAATGAATATAGAGAACTTGACGGGAATACGAACTAGGATGCCCGATATCTCATTCCGATATTAAAATATGGACGGAAATTATAAAACGTGTCCGGACTGACAAACACATTCTCTCTCTCCATATATTATATATATATATATATATATATATATAATCTACATATATTAGAGAGAGACAGTGAAATAGATATTGCTTAGTTTTAGAGTGTATTTCGTGACCTCTACACTTTGCCAGTATATATTTCACGAAAAAAAAAAAAAAAATTCTTCAAGGCAGAAAGAGGTTTTTGGAGGATTGACGCAACACAGCTTTCCCGCCAATTTCGCATGGCGTCACACTAAACTGTCAGATAAAAAATATCCAAAGGAATAGAAATCATTATATCGAAAACTGTATTCTGATTTACACGTATCATGTGTATCCGCAGAAAGATTGTCTAGCTGTAGCTTTGATTTTGCATTAGTTTAAGAAAAAATCGAATATTCTGCTCGACTGCTAGTGAGCAGTTTGTAACTTTGTAGCTGCTACTGTCGCCGGTTGAAGGAATTTTTTTCTATCGCATTTTCAAAACTCATAAATTCCAATAAATATCTTTAACATTTAAACTTAAAAAGAAAAACCTCAGCATTTTCAAAATTGTGACAATCGTCTGAATTCACAAAATAAACCTTAGTCATCACGTGAATACGCATACGTGGTCAGATCAAAAGATATCAGTTCTGTTGCTGGGTAAACGGGCCTAGAGTAAAACCGCTTACCACTTTTGTGACGAAGCTTCCATCTGTCTTTTCTATAAATATGTCCATGACAGTTGTTTAAATTAAATATCCTATTCAGGACGTCGACTGCATGGATTTAAGCGTACTACCAGATTAACAACTAGCTCTCATTGTTTTATTGTTGAAATAGATGTAATCGTAAGTTTATTCTAATAGTTTCTTTTCTCTCACTTCTCACAATAACCTTTTAATTGACAAACTTTTAAACAAAATCAGCTCCATAAGACATAAAAAGGTGATATTTTGTTGGATCCCAAGTCATATTGGAATTCAAGGAAATGAGAAAGCCGATTCCTTAGCAAAAGCTGCACTTAACATGACATCCAACCAGAACTCCAAAATTCCATATACGGACCTAAAACATAAAATCAAGAAAATAATGATGCAAAAATGGCAACAACGATGAGACAAAAATACCCACAACAAGATCTATCAAATAGAATCCACTTTAAAATAAATGAAACTGTATCTTAATAATAGAAGACGAAAAGAAACCACCCTTACTCGGCTACGCATTGGACACACTAGACTGACTCACTCCTTCATACTAGAAAGGGAGCCTCCTCTTAAATGTCCCTGTGGAAACCAATACACAGTAAAACATACTGATAGAATGCACAAACCTTACACACATTCAAAGAAAGTTCTACAACATTAAAAGTACAAAAGAAACTATTTAGAAAAATTGATCCAAGTCATATTATAAACTACTTGAAAAGAATAGGTCTTTTATCAATAATGTAATCTGATGTGCAATTAATATATGCTACCTTTTAACATTGTGTAAACAAATTGTCTATACTAAATGGAAATCCTTGTCCTAGAGAATAATACCTGGAATTATTTTGCAGTGTGCAAGTAAATAATCTCTAGCTTATATAGCCTATAAACGTTTACAAGTCCTATATATATATATATATATATATATATAATATGAGAGACAAACTAAATTTGGCATTGAATGACCTACAGTGGTTGATATGCCATAAAACCCAGACAGCCTCACTTCTCACCTGTGGAACTCTCGATTTCTTCATTTAATTCTACGTACAAAGTTAAAGGCAACGTCAATCCCCTTCTTCTGTCTTCCTGAAACCCGTTCTGTTATTGACCTTTCTCTTCACAAATAACTTTTCATTGTGTTCCACTCCCTCTCTTAATGGCCTTATCGGCTTGCTTAACGTGAAATCATTAAAGATAATTGGCATGAGCACTTGAACGAACATGTTTGTTTTTTCTTTAATTTTTTTTTAATCTCTTACATATTGGGGATATTTCAACAGCATTTTCATTAACCCCTTCTCCGGCTTTTTTTTTTTTTTTTTTTTATATTTTTTTATTTTTTTTTTTTTGTTTTGTTTTATTTTTTATTTTTTATTTATTTATATTTTTTTTTTTTTTTTTTTTTTTTTACCGAAAGTGTCTTTTTCAGACACGGACGAATAAACGTTCAAACAACAGCTTCAGACGTGTATATACGTCGGTCTTGATTCTTTTAATGTCCGTCTGAGTCATAAAACAAGTCCAATTATCAACTTATATGTCTGGTAGAGGTGTTAGCTACCGCTCGGATACTTGAAAGTGCCTCAGTTCTTAGTTACAAAAACAAATAAAAAAAATATTCTTCGTTTAAAAATAAATAAAAATATTCGTTTGAAAATGAAACATTTTTCCCAAAATAATTAGCGACGAAGAGGTTAACAAACTGCAGAAGAAAGACGTCATAGACATAAAAAGTATTCTCATGAAAATATCGCAGAATTTCAAGTAACGGAAAAATTAACCGTTTCCATACAGGAAACACTCGAACACCAAGCAGTCATTGCTAATGTTGGTTGAAATTTATAAAACATTTCGATTGAAACAGATTTAATCCTAAAATAAAACTTCTCAATTATACTGCTATCGTTTATTATAGAATTGATGGGAGTTTCCTTCCAAGCCTTTTGTTTAAGGTAGTGTAGAATGTTAACAGATTAAATATGTCATTATCTTCTCTTCTAGGAACACCTGCTCCCCATTTTTGTTGCTTCTGTTAGAATTCTTCACGTGATTTCTTTTTTCTTTTTTACTAAAGCTCATTAATTTTGTTGCAGATTCAGTCTAGAGGATATGAAGAAGGGCCATGTTCGTTAACATCAAATGTGAAGTGTTTAAGTGTTTGCGTTTATATTTCAAACGATCATTGAATTCCAGTTGCATACATTTTGAATGTCATTTACCGACAGAAGCGACCTTAATTCTCTACAAATTCTTTTCTCTTGTTTTCTGACAATAAACATGAGATTTTTGTTTCCTCCTATTCCGAATATCTTCATCTTTTTTTCCTCCACCTTGACATCTATTTCTTTCGTTTCTTCCTCCTTTCCATTTCGTCCACACCATCTATTTCTCCGTTTCCTCCCCCCCATCTCTGTTTCTCCCTCCCTCCCCCCATCTCTGTTTCTCCCTCCCTCCCCCATCTCTGTTTCTCCCTCCCTCCCCCATCTCTGTTTCTCCCTCCCTCCCCCATCTCTGTTTCTCCCTCCCTCCCCCCATCTCTGTTTCTCCCTCCCTCCCCCCATCTCCATTTCCGTGTCTCGGCCCGTACAACTTTCTTTCTTTCTCCTTCCCTATTTTCCTCTTTTCTCCTTCTCTCTCTTCTTAGCTTTTCTCTCTTTTACTCTCGCTCTTCTGACCGATTTTCTGATTTTTCTTTCTTTGTCTTCCTGCATTTCTCTCTCTCTTTTCTCTTTCCAAATGCTTCCCTATTTATATTTTATTTTTTCTTCTCATTCTTCCTTTTATTTTTCCTTTTTTTTTTTTTTTCCATTATATTTTCATTTTAATAAATATTTGACTTTCCGTCTTCCGAATTAATAATTCATAACAAATAACTTCATATTCTCATCAACCTGACCAAGATGTTTTCCCACCAATATTCAAATTAAACGCTATACACTATACACTCTTACATACGCCTATACACCTTTTTTTTTTTTTTTTTTTTTTTAATCTATAAACACTCTGTGACTATTAGTCGTTGTTATGCGTATATTTTCATTAGTGGAATGCTAAGTTTTCTAATTAAGGTTATGTCTACATTTATTCAAATTGTATATTGTCTTTATATTTGTCCGTTTGATTAACTTTAATTTCTTTCTTGGTGCTGAAGGTCTTAAAATAAAAATCTCTTGAAGAAAAAAAACAAAACACTCTTGAATTCTTTTTGCTTTTCTATAAATTAAGATCTTCAAAAATTTAAATGAAACATTATTCATCATGTTTTGTCTCCTTGTTCTTTTATTGTCCTTTCTTTCTTAGTTACGTTTTATTTTAATTTTGTTTCATTCTTAGTAGACATTTGCGTATTAAGGACTTCATCGCCTTTCTTCTTGTGGAATGATTTTTACTTATTTATTTGAAATTAGAAAGATACTATCTTCCTCTTTCCAACAAACTTATACAAATTCACTTTTTAAAAACTATAATTGTTTGTTTTTTTTAACAAAACGTAAGAAAACTTAGAGAATGTTATGCAAAAATTAATTAAATGCTATTATCTTCATACGTTTTTACAGATTCTTTTATTGGTCACGTTAAGAATACAACGCTTTGAGAAGAATCATAGATATCAATGTTGACCTCCCAAATATGACCTTCACTCTTAGAACGCAGTATACTATATAAGGTCAAACTAAAAAAAAAAAGTCGTGTAGAGTAAAAATATGGAATGTCTTTTTCTTTTTTCTTTTTTTTTTATAACTTGTCTTTGTACGGATGCAGAAGACACTCATCTCCCTTTTTAAGGCGATGTGACAACCAAGAGTGACGACAGACCATGGTTGGGGATAGTCATTGCTGATTAGATCCCGGTGTAGACAGATCTGGTAGTCAACGGCGTTTAAAATAACGAGCCAAAGCAAAGCGTATTAAAAAAAAAAAAAAAACTTCAATATCACCTGGTCAGACCGTGTCCGTCCTAAATTCATTAACAGTAAGACTTTCTTCATATTTGTCCTTTCTGTGTAATTTGTCTGTGTAGGGTAAAACGTAATAAATAAACGTGTTTGTCTTATCTATTGTTCACCCAGTACAAGGCCCAAGAGCCACCCAAGGTAGAATATTACAGAATTGGGGTTGTTTCATGGGCGTATGTATTGTAAATTATGAGGATATAAAGGATAAAAAATTAGAATTGACGTGATTAACATTTTTAGTAATCGGGGAAGCATCATTTTAAGAGCATTTTCCACAAAGCTGCAGCTCTAGGGAAGTTCTCCGAATGGAACTTACTATTTACAAATGGAATACGAACGACATATGGTCCGGAGGATAAAAGCGTTGGTTAAGTAATTCAGTGACTTGACCCAAAAATGTTGTGAGTTAAATTCCGGGCAGCGTGAACAACAAAATTGGAGAGTGGAGTTACTAAAGGGAAATAACTGAAACTAAGATATCAAGAAAAGGCATTGGTACATAAGAGTAGAACAGTTTTACCCAGTGAACGAAATAAATGGTTCGGATCGAAACTGCAACGCATATCATCTGATGAAGGGCGGGGTGTAAAACGGCCGAAACGCCGTGAATATGACAAAGATGAGAGCAGTCGGAACAATGTAAATAATGTAAATATTTACAATATCACGTCTCGGAAACATAGACGGAATAAGAAGAGAATGGTGAGGGTTCAACCGCGTGCCCCTCAATGGGGCGTCTTCAGTATGACGATAAACCACACCTGCGTCCAGTGTAAGACGATAAACTACGTCCAACAGCAAGGCCTTTAATCATGTGGTTTTGAGGACCGTGGAACCACCTCTTTTCTAGTGTTCCCAGGTCCACTCTGACCCGGAGTGGTAGGACATGTTAGGGTCCCAGCTCTGGGCAAATAGTTAACCCAGAAACTGAGGTGAAAGTTATTATAAAAGTGTAAAAATAGGTTTTAATACCAGAAAAACGTTTTTTAAAAATTATTACCAGAAATAATTTTTTGAAGAAAAAAAGTGTTACCAACGATATGTTTTTGAAGAAAAATATTTTAAGCAATACATTTTTAAAAAAAATATTACCAGCTATACATTTTTGAAAAAATATTACCAGCTATACGTTTTTGAAAAAATATTACCAGCTATACGTTTTTGAAGTAAAAAAAATATTAACAGAAATAGATTTTTGACAAAACAAAAATATTACCAGAAAAAAGATGTTTTCGGCATTAAATGTACGATTTAGGTTGATATACCGTAAAACAAAACATACTATGAACCGTGTGCATATAGTATCAGAGATCTTAGCTGTAAATATCTGAATAGAGGGAACTAGAGAATGTAGAATTGAGTAGTAATAGGTTTGCAACGTCGCGCCTATGTACAAAAAGGTTGTGCGGCTGAAGCTAATTAATCGTCTATAAGTCCGTATAAACGGTTTTGAACATTCACGAGGCTTACAAGAATGGATTCTGGAGTCTCCAACCCAGATATGGCAACAATACTCAATGTTTGTATATAATATTTTGCCCGACATAATTTTATTTTCTCGTTCTATATATAACATGTTTTTAATCACAATTCATTTTTAAAATTAAGTTCTTTGATTTAGTCACTTCCTTTTTTGTGTGTGTGTTGTTGTAGGTGATAATAAATCAATGCTGAATTAAGACTTAATGTGGACCGTGGAGAGTAATGTAATCCAGGGTATTTTCTCTCTTTCTAAGCAACATCCATTACCGCCTTTTTAGAAGACGTAGAAGTATAATTTACCAAAGAAAATGTCACTATTGTGTTCACACTTCAACGGAGTACAACCGTCATGGCCTCACGTTTAGAATATCCTGCAAAATATCCATTTTCTTAATGCTAATAAATTCATTTTTACTTTTAACTTCTGTTTCCCTCGTCTCATTGATATTTAAGTTCCATAGAAGAGAATGACAATTCTTCTTTTTAATTTTACACTAGGAAAATGACTATAAAATCGATGACTACATTTTAAATCGATAAGTGACAATGTGTGACGCACAACTCAATTCCATTTTCTCGTCTTTGAACGTCTGCAGTCAAGAATTTTGTCTGTTATATTTAAACTCTTAATCTTTCTGTAACATTGCAAAGAGTTTCACTTTATTTTTTAACATTTTTTTTGCCGATTTCTCTTATTTAATTTCTACATTTTTATTAATTATTAATTTTTTCGTTGACAAATTAAATTTTTTCTCTTCTTCGCGACTGTTTTAAATATTTACCTTCTAAGGTTGGTGGTTTAATTTGATGACACATCATCTTTTGTTGGGTTATATTATGTCGACTATATGATCTACAAGAGTTAAAAGTTCAGTCAACATAGAAGCAATTTATACTTAAACATATAACGAGACAGGTCGTGTCTATAGCTGAATACGTAGTGAGACAGGGGTACGTGTCTATAGCTGAATACGCAGCGAGACGTGTCTATAGCTGAATACGCAGCGAGACGTGTCTATAGCTGAATACGCAGCGAGACGTGTCTATAGCTGAATACGCAGCGAGACGTGTCTATAGCTGAATACGCAGCGAGACGTGTCTATAGCTGAATACGCAGCGAGACGTGTCTATAGCTGAATACGCAGCGAGACGTGTCTATAGCTGAATACGCAGCGAGACGTGTCTATAGCTGAATACGCAGCGAGACGTGTCTATAGCTGAATACGCAGCGAGACGTGTCTATAGCTGAATACGCTAGGAGACAGGGAGCCGTGTTTATACAAGGTAACCAAAAAAGTTCTGTCCGTTTTTGAAGAAAAAAAGAAAACGCTTCACAGTATGTGTAACTTATATTTCGTCTTCGAAGTAATCGCCATCGGCATCCAGCATCTTCTGCCAACGTGTCTCCAGCTGTTCAATGCCCTCGCGGTAGAACTCGGGGGGTTTTGACGCAAAGAAGTCCGTGAGGGATTTGCGCAAGTCTGCTTCATTGGTGAAGGATTTCTCACGAAGATGATTATCCAGGGAGTGGAAGAGGTGGTAATCGGATGGCGCAAGGTCAGGTGAATAAGGTGGATGGCAGAAAGTCTCCCACCCAAGTTGCTGTATGGTATCCCTGACCACTAGGGCGACATGCAGCCTGGCGTTGTCATGGAGGAAAATCACACCTTTGCGATTCACCTGTTCTGGCTCCTACTGGCGCAATGCCTGTTGCACAGGTTTCAATTACTGTGAGTATAGGTCTTCAGTGACCGTTTGGCCCGTTGGTAGCAGTTCATAATGAACCACTTGACGACCTGTCCACCAGACACAAAGCATAATCTTGCGTGGGTAAATATGCGGTCTTGTGGTGTGAGGGACAGCAATCTGAGGAGACAACCAATGTCTGGAATGCTTGGGAGTTTCGTACAGAACCCACTTTTCATTACTGGTAAGCACTCGATTGAATAATGATGCGGTACGGTGGCGCGAAAGCATGATACGCAGGCTGCCACTCGTCCCTTGTGGACCTCCAACAGCGTTTGCGGAACCCACTTGCTCAGTTTGTACGTCTTACCTAGGCTGTGCAGGTGAAGTCTGTTTCATCGGAAACGTTGAACTGTCTTGCAAGTTCACCACACGTTAGACTACTGTCGTCTTCAATGGCCGCCTTCAGGACTCCGTCATTCAAGACCTGTGGTCGTCCACTGCGAGGCTCATCATGGAGAGACAACTCCCGACTTGAATTTTCGAAACCAACGCCTTGCAGTACATTCATCCACAGCACTATCCCCAAAGGCTTGACATATGTTGCGACTTGATGCAGCTGCTAAGAAGCACACTTTGAAATCGTAAAGCAATCAGCCCCGAACGAGATCTCTAGACACTTCCATCCTTCTCACAGCTGCCCGGCTTATAACTGATGGCTGGGAACGGTGCGCGTGTTTTTTATAACGTCTGATGTTCCTACTTCCGGCTGTCCGAATTTGAAAACATTTGCTACACGCATTTCGTATATATTTCAACTTCGTTCAATGACTAATCAAAAAATGGACAGAACTTTTTTGATTACCTTGGAGTTTACAAGATAGGTAGTTGATCTGCATAGCTAAGTGCAACAGAGTGAAAGCGGATGGAGTTAAAAATAATATATTTTTTGAAGTGCCAGTTCATGAGATAAGGGCCTGTGCGAATTGAAATTCGGCATTCGAAATTTCTGCCCAAATATGTTGACGTATAAGGTTGGTGCAAAAATAATGTCGTTTTCTCACATAAGTTACTATGTGAGAAAACGACATTATTTTTGCATCAACCTAATATTACCCGAAGGAAATATTTTGGTCATGAGTCAGATTTTGTATTCAAAGACTTGGCTTTTTGATTTTTCACACACAGTCGTTCTCTTCTCTCGTCTCTTTGATTCGAAAATTCTCGTATTTCACGCCATTCTAGTTCGCACATTTTATTGCATCATATCCTCCTCTTGCATTGTTTACATTCTTAGAAACTCTTTTTCTTTTACTCGTAAATCATGTCTTGCTTTGTCAACTCCTTCCTATTTCTCTCTCTAACTCCCTCTTCGTTTTGTGACTTCGTTCGATTTTTTCTCCTTTCTGTTACTTTTCTCTCTAACTTTATTTCCCTCATTTATTCAATTTCCATTTTTGTCGTTCCAGACACATTTCCCAGGATTCTGTTTCTGTCTACTTCCTTTGAGTTGTTTAGAAAAGTCTCAAACAATGGCCTCCTTATAAGAAATGTTTTCTAGGCGCGATACAAATCTTCTCTACTGCAAGAAACATCACTTCCAATGTCGAAGTATTTCTTTTGAAAAGATCAAAGCATTTAACGTTTCCTGCATATAAACGACCTCTGGCGTTTTTGTTACCACTTCAAAGTCTTTAACTGGAAAGGTAACTCTCTCTTCATTCACTTGAAACATATTCAATGGTCTTCTCACAGGTCAGTTTGCTGACTGTGAGACGTGATTGAATATGTTAGCCTTTCAATGTTTTACTTGCTTCTTGACTTTTAGGCAATTTCAATCGAGAAACACGAGTTGTACGTAACTTAAAATCAAGAAAGTGTACATTGAAATAGTTCATAAGTTTTCTCGCAAATAGTTCGATCCTTACTGGGTTTTAAATACTTATAAACTTTGTAATAAAATGAGCTTCTTTTTCTGTTTTTTCTATTTTTGTTTGTTTTGTTTTTTTACAATAAAGTTCACCCTGTATAAGGCCTTGGGGGCCACTCAAGGTAGAGGTTTACGTTAAGGAATAGGATTATATGGATAGGATAGGAAGATTAACGATATTCTCTAAACTTAGAAGGATCATGGCAACATCTGGAGGGAATGATAGTGATTTTTCTATATAAGTGGCAAGGGGGATCCTAGAACTGTTGGAATAAAGGAATGTAGTTCGTCTGAGCACTTTCCATGGAAGTAGCGAGACAATAATGAAAGGCTCGCCATCTCCCACCCTGTGAGAGAGTTCGGAAGGTGGAAAATATTTTTTCCAACAAGCATTCGGAGAAGATTTTGAAGTATATCAAGACTGAAAAGTGATTTTATAAAACATTATTGTTGTAATGTCCCACACACCCTATGTGCAGTGACTATATCAGTAGACATATATAGCGGTATAGGATATACGTGGCAGCAATTAGTTGGAGATTCGTCTCCAGCTGTGCTCGTCGAACTCTCAGCCTTCGGGCTGACATGATCCCAGACGAGGCTATGCCGAAGGACAGTCTCGTCTGGGGTAGTAGACAGCTACCCGACACCGTGTGTACGGGGTCTACGAGAAACTTTTGCCTGACCCTACGAGCTCGGATACCCCACTTTAAATTCGGCCTTGTGCCACATCTGACCGCGTGGGGCGGTTGGCTTCGACAATTAGTTGGAGTTTCGTCTCCAGCTATGCTGGTCAAACACTCTGCCTTCGTGCAGAGAGAAACCCAAACGACACTATGCCGAAGTCTCGTCATTGGGTGGTAGACAGCTACCCGACCTCGTTTTTACGGGGTTGACGGCGAATTTTTGACCGAGCCTACATGCTCGGTTTATCACCGCGTTAAAAACGGCCTTGTGCCACATTCTACCTGAAGGCGAGGTAAGGTAAATAACCTTACTTGCGGAATTGCTAGCCTGCCACCCGATTCCCTGCCTTTCAGTAGTGTATTCTCTTTTACAATAAACTTCTCTTCTTTCATATACAGGCGTGTTGCTTTTCCATCTCTCGAGTACCACCTTTGTCTATTTCTAACCACTTTAGGGATACATCAATTATTTAATACCAGCTAAGCTGCATTAAATCTCTGTGTGGTGAGATGTAATGAATAACGGCTCGGAATTTGAATTAGACTCTCAGAGTTCGATTTCCAGTCGGGATCATTACAGTCACTTACACACAAATACGTTTGGAAAACGTAAGAATCCATCTCGTCTCTTTCCGGCTATGATTTGTATATCAGTCAAAAATGGACTTTATAGTCTTGGCTGACGACAAGTCTACAGCAGAATGAAACGACATTCTACTGATGAAAAAGCTTCTGCCTTAACAGCCAAGAATAGAACGGACTTGAACGCCCAAGCTGTATCACGAATGACATATGATCAGTTTTTTGAAGCTTTATTAAAGATTTTTCTCGAAATATTGATGATCCGGCGTTTGGTAATTGATATCGAAGCTGGTCTAATTTCTCGTTGCTACTTGGTAGTGAATTTGAACTTCACTGGGTGGCCCGTAGAAAATAACCAAAAAACGGCTGCCATGTAAAATCAACGAATGTAACCTAAATTCGATGGTGCCATAGGAATCATTTTGATACTGAATCTTTGCTGTCTGCAGAAGTTTAGACTGAATCCCTATCTGGAGTTAGCTTGGTGCAAACATTTGAAATTCTTATCAGCTCTATCGAATCCGAATTTCATTATTATTTTCTCTGTTTGTTCATTAACTGTATGACGAAGATGGGAAAAGTGAACGATGTCTAGTTTGTGAGTGTCAAACACCTGTAAATAAAAAAGAAAAGGTTACTATCTAATTAAGTTCATTAAGAGAGAATGTCGGCCATAAGTGACAATTCTTCGCGGTAAATTTAAGTGCAGCGTTTAGATCCTACCACTTAGTGTTCGCTTTGCATTATACAGTCGTTGGTATGTCCTTGTAGCGTCTTTATTAATCAGTCTTTATTTGAAATGCTGCCGTCGTTTCAGTTCTTTCAACATTTCTACATGCTTTCAATCGAAACAAATGATTGACTTTCAATAATACAACGAACGAGGAGTTTGGGCATGCGCAATAAAGGCATGGTAACCCATTGATTCATTCTCAACAATGATTGGAAAACCGTTTTTGAAAAATGTTATTCGTGCCTCAACGTCGGGTAATGGTTAACGTATTTACTGGTTGATCATTAATATTGAGTAATGTGTTCGATCCTCGCTGACTGCAAATCCCTCCCCACAAAAGTGATTAAATAACCCAACAATAGTTATTCAATGTCTTCACGAAGTTAAACCTAGTACTAGCTAAGCCTTTTTACTGTTGAAATTGATAAATGTAACCGTAAGTTATATTCTAATAGTTTCTTCTCTCGCACTTCTCGCCTGTGGAACTCCCTTCAAGTCTCTTGCTTCTGTCAACTACAATCAACAAACATGTAAATACAACGTTCCCTTAAATCCTATTCTTTTTAATGTTCCTTCTCCTCAGTAAGTTTTCCCTCACTTCATTGTCATTCATCCTCAGTAACTCCTTACAGCTTAGCGGCTATATTACCTTGCTTGGGATGAAAGGATAAAGAGAAAATAGGACTGAAATCTCTGAAAGTTAATCAACCTTCCGTAACCTAATCTAACCTAAGTAAAGAGTTAAATCCTCACTAGGTGTCCCGTACAAAAATACATCGCATTAATTACCCCCAAAACATTTGATGTCATAAACTCGATCAACCTAAGATAAACTGAATACTAAGTTCAGAATCACTGAGTACCCCATACAAAAAATGACGTAAAACGTCTAAAAAATTACTGATTTATCTAAAAATCTGTCGGTTCGATGCTCACTGGATACTCTATACAGAATTGAACGATAAATAATTCAAGACTGGCATATTATAAAATATATTAGCCTATCCTAATTTAGCTAGGTGATCCATACAAAAACATGCTCAAAGCATTGAATAACCAAAGAAGGTATGACGTCATAAACTCAATCGACGTAAATTGGTGGTTCTCAGCCTTTTTTGGTCATGTCCTACCTAATACATCAGTAATATACTGATACCCACCCGCCGTGATATTTTTTCTCATTTTCCAAAAACTGATCTCCTATTCATGTGACGGAAGCCCAAAATGCTATTAATTGGCTCGAAACAAGCTTCTAAAAACATGATATCTATGAAATTAAAAAATTAAACAATGAAAGGATAGTTGAAGTACCTAGGAAATTACTAAGAAATTATTTTTAGAAATATATATATTTGTGATGTCAACACATACTTGTTGTCACTTTCGTAATGCTCGTTGTATTAGAGACTTTATAATCGCAGATACAGCTGTAGTAACGCCGTTGAACAATACTGGTGTTAGACGCCTTCGAATATCACTAGTACTTGCTCGATAATACTCGCTCGAATAACCAATGTATAGTAATCTGAATAGAGGAGAGAATAGAGGCCTGTATTGTAACAGAGGATAGAGTAGGAATAGAGATCATTTAGACGTGACGTGACTTCCAACTTATGCGTTTCCCCCATGGTACGTGATCTATTTAATTCAATAATGGGATCGCCTGTGTTTGCAAACACAGGCGATGTTTAAACTCAAGCGTAGCAGCGACACTGTATTCCTATCTATATCTATCTATATCTATCTATATCTATCTATATCTATATATATATATATATATATATATATATATATATATATATATATATACGCACACATTTGCAAACGTTAGCTCAACATCACTTCCTTTACGAGATGAATAGCCAGAAAAATCCTCTCTATTCAATTTGCATTGAACTTTTAACAAGTTCTGATAATTTTCTTTTTATTAATCTGTCGATTTCGAACGAAAATTAAGACTGTTTTGCAAATGATGAGCGTATAGATTTTCTTCTCTTCTTTTCCTGGGTAATTCAGATATGTGGAAATACATCGACATAAATCGGGAAAAAAAAGCGATCAAAAGATTTCAGATTAACCTCAATCGGAAATTTAATTTATTTAAACATGGATGTTTACAGACAAAAAAAGAATACTCATTTGAAATTTAAATCATGAATCAAGATAGATTAATCCAAAAGAAAAAAAAATCATGTCTTTATTCCAGCTGAAATTAATTGATGAAAGAAACGGTATTTTTTCTTTTTTTTTTTTTTTTTTTTTTATTTTAACCAGAACGTTCGATTATGAGAAAAGTCTATGCAAAATGTTAATAATCGTTCGTTATTGAACTTGGTAAAATGATTTGCTCCACATAAACACTAAAGGATCAAGCAAACCAGTTAACGAGGAGGAAAAGATAACTTCGTTATTTTGATGTAACTTTTGCATCAAAGCTTTAGCGAAATGTAAAATTAGAAGGTTTCTAATTTAGATTTCACTTTGTACAATTAAAGCCTTTTTTGTGGATGTCTCTTAAAATTGCAGGTTCAAATAATCTGTCCATCTAATAACTACATCTTGTCACTAATCTCTGCTTTGATTTCTGGGCATTTACTAACACTCGCATCACTCTAGATACAAAGTTTATTGCGGCGACGACGTGTTCCGATTAGTGTTTACCTGTTTTAACGGTGACCCATTGTGACCTTGTGTGTATATATATATATATATATATATATATATATATATATATATATATATATATATATATTCCAGTCGAATCCATTACATTCACTTACGTGCTAATGCCGTTGGGAAAGGTATTAATCCACTTCTTCTCCCTCCAGTTATGGGTAAATAACAGGACAGGCTATGTTCTATAGCTTTGGATGGCAACTTGTCTAGCAGAAGGCTAACCCTGAATTCAAATCCTACGGAGGGTCGATTAGGGACCTTGTGGCACGTAGTGCAGCAGGTCTCTGTATTAGGACCTTCAAAAAGTGTGGTAACTGTGCTGCTTGACCCTCAAACGACGGAAGATTCCATCATACACACACACTCACATATATAAGAGAAAGAAAGAATAACATAGATCAGAAAAGGTAAGAAATATAGATTTATGTGATGAGTTGTATTAGTTGTTCGAGACAAATGTCGCTAAGGCATCCTGTAGTTAAAGAGTGAGAGATTCATGATAATTTCTTCCATTTTAAACTTCTTTTTGTTTATACAGCGCCACCTAGTAGCAGTTAGATGTCGTCTGGCAGATAAGGTAGGGTAATCGTACAATATTTACTAAATAGTGTCTGACAGAAATGCAAATATTTTGATGAAATCTAACGGAAATCTAGATCTCTAAACAGTGTTCTACACTCGATGACCGATAAATATTTGGTTAGCATGACACAAGGCCACAAATCTACTGCACACAGTGAGGATCAAACTTGCTTGACAATTTCGAAATGAAATTCCTCCTTCGTGCTGTGTACCTTCATGACGTGAGCAATCAAGGCTTTTATCAATTGCCTGTCCTTTATACCTCTTATCAAAGTCTTTCTTTTCGCTATCTCTTCTAGTCCCTGTTCTGCCAATTATTTACACAAGCACGTTAGGTACCTTACGGGCTATTGTCCTCTGACCCATTTGCTTTCTTCCGTATGACCTGTGAGTGTCGAATTGCTAATTATGTACCCTAGAAAGTTCAAGTCTCGATAGTTTCCTTTACTTTGTAGCTTTTAATAAATTTTGTCCTTTTGCTAATCTCTCCCCTAAAACTTGTTCTGCCATCAAGTTCGCTATGTAGGTTATGGGTTCTTTTCCTTTGTTCCTCTTGTCTACAATCTGCTGTGAGTAGAAAATATCCCAAGCCCACTTTGCTCGTGAAGTTCCCTAGAAATTTCAAATGTTTCTTAAAAATATAAGTCTCGTTTTTGTTTACATTTTCTCTAAAACTTACTTTTTCACCATATCTCAGTCTCAGATGAAGCTTAAATAAAAGTTGTACATGTGAGATTGATAAATGTTTCCTCTTTGTTATTTATCTTATCATTCTGTGAAATTCCGTTCCATTTCTGGTCCATATTTGTTCCTAAAACAGCAATATATAAGTAAATTGCTGATATCCCCACTGAAGAGTGTATTGACAGGTCCGTCTACGAAACTCTGGAGTCGGGATGCTGACGATTACATCAATCAGCTATGGGGGAAACTTTTACTACTAATAATCATATATATTGTTTTAAATTTGTAGAATGGGTACTCAATATCGAGGAAATGCCATTAGAGATAAACAATATGGACATGTGTGGTCCTGTTGCTGTGTCCTTCTCTGAATGACATTCTTATTTTGCTCCGTCTCTGGCGAGCCTACACTGCACCAATCCAGCGTCCCCACGTTGTGTTTCAGTATTCGCAGGAGTATGGGTGAAGAAGTGTCGAAGATCAAGAGATCTTTCTAACGCTATGTGTCTGTTTTGTGACCATTTTCTCGAAGATTTCGTCGTTTCTGTCTTAATCAATCCAAGGCATGCTCATCATCTTTCTGTAGAACCACACTTCAAGTCTTTTCTTCATCTACATCTTACTACTTCATCTTACAGGAGGTCACACATTACATAACATTTCAGTACTTTTTCTTCGTTTCTAACGAAATTTTCCGCTTCTTATATTTTTCTTAGTTTTTCGAAGGCATCTTTCTCTATCACACTACACCTTCGGATTTCGGTGCCATATTCTCTTTTCTCTATTAAAACCAGTCACATTTATTTAAATTTTTGTACTTCCATTTTGTAATTGAGCTTGTCAGACTGTAAGACTGTACCTTTTGCTGACAACCATAGATTCTATTTCTTAAAATTGATGTCTCATTTTCCTTTACTACATTCTGTTGGTGCTCCCGTAGATTCCTTTCTTCATCTGCTATCAACACTGCATCATCTGCATGTCTCATGTTGTTAAGATTGATGTCGCCAATAATGAATCCTGGCAGGGCTTCCGGAATTAATTAACTATTTCCGTGATATGAACTAAGGTTGAATGTTAGAATTAGTTTATCATCTCTTCTAGCCGATAGTATGTGGTTTTTATTTTATTTCATAGTTTTATTCTGAAAATATTCAATGACGAAATATGCGTTCCCCATGATGATTCGTTTGATAACCAAACACAACGTTCCATCATCTGCCGCAGTCTTTTAATCATGGCTGTCAAATTTCCTTTTTGGCATCTGTTGTAACTGAGTTACCAACAACAACAGTAGAAAACTGGAATTGGGTTAACAAGTTTATTACCTTTTGGTACAGGGAAACAACGTAGAATAGATTCTAGGGAAGAGAATGTTTCGCCGGGAATGACTACTTTCAGCAAAGGCTACTGCTACTCATCTTGATGTAGGAGTATTTTATGTCTTTCGTCCGAGGACCGAGTCCAACCTTGTAAGGAAATCTTCTCCCTTACAACAGCATCCCATTGATACGGGTGATGAAAATTTGGATTTACATGTAGACAGTAAACGAAATAAAGTGGTTATCGCAAAATAAGAAACTTCCATGTACACAAGTTTTTGCTTGTCTCTCGTGGAATATGAAATGTGTCGTCCATTATGAGATAATACAACATGGAAGGACCATCCGTACATACGTATATTGCTAGCAGTTTAATCAGGTAAGCGAAGCATTACTTTGAAGGTGTTATTTTCCAGCATGAATATGCGATTGTACACTCTACAAAACAAGCTCATGAAAACAAGCTCCTAAGGATTAGACGTTCTCCCACCTTCCGCCATACTCCTCATACTTCGATCTTAAAGATTTTCATTTGTTTCTTAGAACATTCCAGAACAAAGATGTTGAAAAGAGTTTTTCGGACTATGAGCCAGATGCCATTTTGCTACAGTCGTTGGAAAATGAAAATGATTACATATTTTGAAAAACAAAATACTGTCAATTCTAATAAAATTTGCACACTTAGGCAATATACCATATATATATATATATATATATATATATATATATATATATATATATATGGTATATTGCCTAAGTGTGTTAAGAATAGGGAAAGATTGTAAGAACCTGGGTACAAATTTACTGTGGATGAACTAGTGATTGAAAAATTTTATAAACATTTTTGTTAGCCTAGAGTATATCTGTAAAAAGGTCATTTTGGATGAAGACTTATAGACGACGCCTTTCGTTTTCTGATGGATTTTATCAATGGCAAATGTAAGGATATTTATTTTGTAACTCTACAAAATAATCATATATATGATATGTTTTCCATTTGGTTTTATCATGCACATACACACACACACACACACACATAGCGCACTCCGTTAGTAATCTGTTGTGTTTGAATACCCCACATAATGCTTTCCTTAATATTTAATAAGTGACAAGTTAAATTTAAACTTAAACTTTCATTTTACCTAGCTTTCTGACTACGTCATTGAAAAATGAAAATGATTTAAATATTTGCTATTAATTCAAACGATATTTGTTTTTTATCCTTTCTGGTAAAAAAAAATGATTTTCCAAATGTACTAATATTAGAAATATTTACGTATTCTTTCGGCGTTTTAGATGATGTTAAAAAAAATCTGCAGAGAATTTGGAAATTGTTGATTGCCAATTTTTATTTTTTATTTTATTTTTGTCGACTGACTGTTTATTGGAAAGGAAAATTATTTAGAAAAAAACTGCTCTTAGCAATTGAACATTACAATTTAAGAATTGCAAACCTATATAGGATAGGTTAGAAAAGTAATTCATAAAATAATTTTCGGTAAATTGCCTTCAGTTTAGCTAACTGCCCAAATTTCTTAGGCAAGAATACCGCAATGTTGTATTTTGGTTTTGTTTTGTTTTTTCCTGTTTTTTTTTTTTTTTATAATACTTTTTTCCAGTTGGTAAATATCATGAGCTAGTCTGTAACAAGATGCTTTTGAGCACTTTCAAAATCAAAAATATAACGAATTTCGAATATTTATAAATACATACCAAATATTCCTGGTGTTAGGGTCATGACCAATATGTAAATTAACATATGTTTAAAATTTAACTAGTTGTCATTAAATCATTTTCTTATGTTTAGCCTCTTAATACGCACACTCTTAGTTAATATTGTTAAGAGTTGGCTTTTTCTATTTTATTATTAAAGCCTCCATTATTTTTAATCTAAAGATTCTATTAACTACGAACAAGGCCATAATGTGCTGGCCGTATTCTGAAATTAAAAACATCTCTACAACACATTAAAACATAATGAATACACTCAATTAAGCTGAAAAATTGAATCATCCTTGATAATGACTAAAGGTATAGCCGAAAGCGCTCGAAACTATAAAACATTTGGACAGTTTTTACACACTCTTTGTCCAGAAAAGAAAGCTCTTGTTCGAACACAAGAAAAATTAAATAAAAAGCTTAACCGTAGTACCTTGTCTGTCATTTTTAATGAAACGCACACGCACATCTATATATATATATATATATATATAAAATTTATGATACTATTATTAATGTGAAGTTTGAATACGCCACAAAATATTTTCCTTCATATTTAATAAGTGACAAGTCAAGATTTCATGATAACTGGCTTTCATAATACTCTCAATTCAGTCACTTTCTCACCGCCGTAAATAACTTATCTGACTTTTCTTTAAATAATTTTATGGTAATTGTTCAGAAGAGCTTTCCACTTTGGTACCTAAACTTTATGAATCGAAGCGCAGTATTAGTTTGCCAGCAAGATCTCATTTTATAGTTGAAATGGCGAGATGTAACCGTAAGTTCTATGCTAACAGTTTCTTATCTCTTATTTATCCTTTACGAAACTCTCCTCCAGCTTCTTACTTTCCAGACAGCTTTGAAATTATCTTCATTCTTCTTCTTTTTATTACTCTATCGCCTTAATTTTTCTCTTTTTACTCAGTCTCAAAAACTCAGTAATCACTTGCGTCTTAGTAGCTTCATTGCCTCGCTTAAGCTAAAATAGTTAAGAAAAAAGAACTAGATGAAGGTTTTCTCACCATATTTGTGTGAATTACTTTCATTTTTTTTTTTTTTTTTTTTTTTTACTGAAACTAAAATGAAAACCAAATTATATTGACCTTTTAATTCGATTATTTAAAATATTTTGCTTTTGTTTTTCTTTCGTTTATTTTTATTTATCCTTTAAAAACGAGAAATCCCAAATTCAAAAGAATTACATCCTAAATAATATGCGTAGGTGTTAAATGGGCGGTTTGAAAATCCGCCGGCATAATGGTTGGAAAAAGGCCCTCCACTACTACCACATGGTTTATATCCCGTATTTCGAGCGGACTCGTACGCAAACTTTCAGCTTTATATGTAAAAGTATAAATCTTCTGCCAAGTATATTTTATAGATAACGGTAAATTTAGAGTAACAAATGAAACATTTATCTTAGTATTATTCCTTTGGTCATTTTCAAAAGTTGCTGTTACCATTACATATTGATTCAATCCACATTTTTCTTCCTCCTTTTTTTTTTTAATTATCACTAGGTTCCTTATTCTCGCTAATAAAAAAAACTACTTTAGATCTAAGGCTCCAAAAATCCTACTGGATATGATCTAATAGGAAAATGTTTCTAGTAGTGCTTGTTTTCTTTTCATTGAACATTTCAGATCCACATTAAGATTTCAGAAAGCTCTGTAGAATAACAGGTGGAAAAACTGAAATGTTGTAATCCATTGTTGTTGTTTTACCGGAAGTGTAACGGTGTGAGAAGTGTTTGAACAAAGGATTACTGAAAGAAAAATGCAACAACGAAATCCTAACACCAAATGGAAATTTAAATAAAGTAAAAAAAAAAAAATCGTTTTGAACAAAGAAAAGAGTGCTAACCTAAATATAAAATATCTGATAAGACAGTATGCTGGAAAATCTCCTTACACATGAAGAGAAAACATGAAGAGGCAAATGACATGAGCTTCTACAGAATAATGCTGAAGATACTATGAACGTAGCCTGAAAAGAATCAATAACTCCTGAGGAAAATTGAAGCAACAAGGACACCTATACTCAGAATCGGAAATCTCTTAGACAAAAAATGAAAGAGGAAGGCTTTGAGAATTTGACACTGAAAGGATATATCGAAGGCAAAAGGAACAAACTTGTGTGAATCGATCGTCTAAATGGAGTTGACGACGAGAAAAACTGTTGCTAGGACGTTGTGGAGAATTATGGCTGCCTACGCCCGAAGTAGACACACGTAGAGAAAATGAAAAAAAGATCTTTACCCACGTTGAAAAATCGGAATTCTTTGTCGAAAATATACTATATATCTTTGGGGTAAGCCTTGCGGATTTTCGCTATCTCCTTGCTCCTTCCAGAACTAAAGTTTTCCATTAACGGGAAGTGGAACGACTATATAGAATCAATTCTAGGTCTGCTGCTAGAAAAGTTGTTTCCCCGAATTGGTTCTGGACAGTTTTTCTCATTAGAATCTATCTTACACTTTTATAAGTCGACCCTACATTGAATATTGTTGCCACATCTTATGTGCTTATGTGAGGCTTGATACGAGTGAATGAAGACTTGGTAGAAAATTAATATTTTGGGTATATGAGTGATAGACAAAAATTGTATCTTGACTCGAAAAACGGACATTGATCCTTTCTTTGTATTACGTTGCAAATATTCTATTGGCAATGAACCATTTCCAAATTATCTGCATATTTTTTAACATCTAAAACGTCGAAAGAAAACGGAAATATTTCTAATATTAGTGCATTCGGAAAGTCATTTCTTTTTTATCAGAAACGATAAAAAAAATATATCGTTTGAATTAATGCAAATATCAAATATTTAAATCATTTTCATTTATCAAAGCTTTAGAAAGCTAGGTAAAATGAAAGTTTAACTTTAACTAAATTTAACTTGTCACTTATTAAATATTAAGGAAAGCATTATGTGGGATGTTCAAACACAACAGGTTACTAACGGAGTGTGCGAGATTATATATATATATATATATATATATATATATATATAAAATGTGTGTGCATGATAAAACCAAATGGAAAACTTATCATATATATGATTGTTTTGTAGAGTTACAAAATAAGATCCTTGCATTAACCATTGATAAAGTCTCTCAGAAAACGAAAGGCGTTGTCTATAAATTTCCCTTAGTCTTTATTCAAAATACAGATATACTCTAAGCTAACAAAACGTTCTCAATGGAATCACTTGCTTGTCTATACGAGATACTTGTGAACCACTCATGCAGAGGTTTCTAGCTAAAATTGTTCTTCGAAATGTGATTTGAATGAAAGAAGTTGGTATAAAATTAAGTGAATAAGATGGATAGATAACGATTGTCTCTTGACTCGTAGGTTAAGATTTTATTGTCCAGAGAAGCATCCATACACGACCCTATTGCACATTTTAGTAGTTCTTGTAAGACGCTGGGTAGAACTGTCTCCTTTATAATTTAAATACGGAAGAAATGAGGGCGATTTGACGTCGTAGTCGTAGCATGTCATGTTCAAGATATAAAAGTCAGAACTGGTGGTACTAAAGAATGGATTAGCTTCGAATAGCCTACCAATACGCGACAGGTGCTGAAACCTCAATACTAACTTGCGTGATATTATACTTCAACGTGAAATATCGCCCAGGTATATTTAAGGCGTCTTTTTTCCGTTTCAGCTATAAGATATTATACTAAAATACTCCCAGAATTAAAACTTTCGCCCGGTTGGGTAGAAACGAAGTTTGAGATGAAGCGGTGAAGCTTCCAAAGTTCAAGCTCCAATCTCATGTGATCCTCCACAAAAACGTTCCGTTTCCTTTAATAAAAGAAGCGGTGAGGTGAGACTCGTGTGTTTCACTTGAGCAACAAAAGATGCGGAAGAACGGATGCATTTTTTGTAAGTTGCTTTGCCTTGGAAAGCAACTTACAATTCCTCCTGCGCTTTTCCGTTTCGTCTCGTTTCCTTTCGTTCAGATTTCTATTCAAATATCGAGGCTTTCGATAAAGCGACCGCCGACGTGTGTACATTTGAAGATTGGCATTAAGGGCTGGAGGTTCTCCAGAAACATTCAGCTTTATGCTTGATTTTTCAGCTTAATTAGAGCTTTACCGCATTGAAAAACGGTTATTGTCCTCTAAAGTCTCATCATAGCGACAACCAAAGTTTTCCGTTTGCTTTCAGTCACGTAAATTCTTCTCTCGGGTACGTTTCATGCGTTAGGATGTTCCATAAGCAAGAGTAGAGTGCAGTTTCTCGTTCTCAATAGAACCTATTTTTTTTTCTTATTTAATATTGTTCATTGAATATAAGGCCTAAAAGCGTTTTCCCACAAAAGCAAAACATTTACATTCATTGATAGAGCAGCCAGTGCTTAAATTTATATAATTTCATCTTAAAACTTTTTTCAAGTCCAGTAGATGTTCTCTCTCTTCCTAAACTTTTATTTTTAAAAAGTGTAGAATATCAACATCTTGATTATGTCATTATTTCTCTTCGAGTTACATGTGATATTCCTTTTAGTTGTTGCTGCTGTCGGTTATCCTCAAGTGGCACGATTATTTTTATTATTTGTTACAGTCCTTTGGGAATCTGTAGCGACAGTTCACAAGTTTCAAAGAAGGTTTACAGGGTCCACAAGGTTTGCCACGATCTCTTGGTTTCATTTACTCAAAGCTTTTTTTAACGATTGATCTTAGAAACTGGTGGAACACAGCTAACAGTCTAGATATTTCTAAACTAGTTTGGTGCCATGCATGTCATCCATATGAGAGTCTCGATCAGACGAGGATATTAAAGAATATGAATAGTTTTCTGGTAAATGCTTCGCCTTGTAGCAGTTTCCGCTGTTGGTCGAAACTGCATCGGGTGCAGCCTATTCTATGTTGAATTAAATTATCTCCTATAGTAAATTTATTGTAACTGATCCCTACAATGAGTTATTTGAACTGTTTACTATTTATTAATTGGCATTATACTTTTGATTATACATTAGACATTTTTAATCCCTCTTTGGTTTGATCGAGAGATTATCAGCACTCGTATATATATATATATATATATATATATATATATATATATTTAATAGATACAAATATTTAAGTAAATGCTCTGTTCATAATAAACAGTATTAACGACATTTACCGGCCTGATTGTCCGAGAAATTTTCATAGAAAATATGCGTTCTCCGACAAGAATCGAACCTGTATCCTATATGGAACCGTCGTATAGCCTGACGTGCTTTAACCGATTGAGCCACAGAGGAGCGTTTCGATTTTACTGTTTTTAAAGTACAATTCTCCATCATTTTCTCTCGTACATTCACATCTGATCGATGCATAATAAAAATGTAAATAAATGACGTTACACATTATGAAATCAAAGCACGTCAAGCTATATGACGGTTCCGTATAGGATACAGGTTCGATTCCTGTCGGAGGACACATTTTCTATGAAAATTTCTCGGACATTCAGGCCGGTAAATGTCGTTAATACTGTTTATTATAAAGAGAGCATTTACTTAAATATTTGTATCTATAAAAAGAATGTATAAACTTAAAAAGTCTTAAAAAATAATTATCGGACTTTGTCCATTTCATTATATATATATATATATATGTGTGTGAGAGAGAGTGAATCCACTATATATATATATATATATATATATATATATATATATACATACATACACACACACTTTATGAAAGTAAAAATTGTTTATCGACAGATTACATTAAATTGGCGACTCTTAGACATGTAGTCATTGAAACTGTATCTGCAGCTATCCCACTTGATACTTTGACCAACGTTGTCCAAACATTAGCTCGCCATACTGGTAAATATGTGAAAGCTAAAGACCATCATTTTGAACATCACTTGTTATTGTAGAGTCGAAAGGTAACTTGTATTAGTAAGGTAATGCCTGAATAAGTCTAGTATTACATTATCTAGACAATGTTTATCTTTCCGTTCATGAATTTAAACACTAGATTGGCAGATAGGTCTCATTATTTTACTGTTGAATTTGCTAAATGTAACTTTTGTAAAGTTCTATTTTCACACTTCTCGCCTGTGGAAATCTCTTTCGTCTTTTTGCTTTCCTGTCAACTACGATCTTCAATAAATAAGCTGCAACGGTAACCGTCATCTTTTGTTTTTTTTTCTGAAAACCTGTTCTTTTATTGTCCTTTCGCCTCACTAATTTCTTCTCGGTTTCTTTCACTCATATTAACCTCTTACATCTGGGTGGCTTTATCGCCTTACTTGGTTTGAAATAATTTTAAAAATGTATAATCGAAGGAATATTCCTGACTCACTGACAATTTTTAATTACATGCGACTAATTATTTTGCCTTTGGTGCAGGTATAAATGTTCTACTGGTCTTTGGTTTTCTTGATTATGAAGAAATTATAAGTGCACAAAAACGACGCTGTCAGGCAATTCACTAAAGTAATGTTTACTTCTTTAGCTAGCTTTATTCTTTAAGCTTATTTATTCCTGGCTTTAGGTAATACCACGACGCCGTGGTTCCATTTTGCATGAGTTATTGATTTTTTTCTAAACCTTCCGGAAAAGATTCCTTATTCATGGGATATATCAAATAAGTTGCACAGAATTGAATCTGCTAAACTTGTTAAGAAATGTCAAAAAAAAAAGATTAATTTGACATTAGTTTCATTTTTATATAATTGATGTGGTTTCGCTATTTTATGTTTAAAACTTTATCTTAACCATTGGGGCTTCTCGCATATACGCTTAGCGTGGATTTTGTCACGTACATGCTGAACGATATATATATATATATATATATATATATATACACGCCTCAGATAACATACGTTTTTTACTGCTGCTAAATAACTATACGGAAAGGTCTTAACGCTGATCGAGGGGACTTTTGTCTTCTGTTGATCCTGTTATAGTGGAACACACATATTCTATAGTTAATAGACTCTCCCACCTATAATACTTAGGAGTAGTAAGAGTAACGAGTGAGGTGGGGTCGGTCAGTCGGACGACAGTTAGTCGAATACTAAAGTATAAGCGATCACAACTAGATTACTCTGCGTTATACCTATTATATCAAGTTCCTAACGTTTTGTACGTCGAACCTATTTTAGGACCAACTTAGTACAAATACAAGCCTTCACTGTGAAATCACTCTACAACATCCCACAAATTATTTGTTGATTTAAAAAAAACTGATGAGGTCTTAGAGAGGATGCCAACAAGGAGGAGGCTTATACTTAACATTAGGAACATGCAGCTGAAGTTTCTGGTACGCATAATGAGGAAAGAAAGTCTGGAGAATCTGATACTCACGGGTTGAATAAAGGGAAAGAGAGACCAGGGAAAAACCGCGTTACATACCTGGCGGGCTTAAGCAAGTGGATGATAGAACGTAGTCTGGGGGAAGAAGTAGAGAAAAGGAATTTGTTGAGAATTGCTGGGGATAGAGGGAGGTGGACAGCCATTATCGCCTACGTCTTGAAAGGAGACGGCATATAAAAAGAAAAAGAATGCCGATTTTCATTTCATGGAAAATAGCTATGAAAGCATTTTGATTCCTGAAAGTCCATTGATTCTTTAGAAATATATTTTCCAATGTTCGAATAAGATTCGAGTCCAAAAATTTGTTATTGTTTGTTCAAGTACATACTTATTCTATCTTGCACCAAACGAGTACATTTTTACAACCATTATGGTGCATTCATACAGAAATGAATTTTTTTACATGTGTCATGTTGAAAACAGTCTTCAATAATGTTGCTAAGCCGCCTCCACATGCGTACGTTATATTAGGTTGGCGCAAAAATAATGTCGTTTTCTCACATGTGAGAAAACATTATTTTTGCACCAACCTAATATCAACAACTTCATATTAGCAAACAGAAGAAATTAAAAATTGAAATAATTTAGAATAATAATGCCCTACACTTACGAATTCAATATTAATTTTAAAAAATCCCCTTCTCTGACGTATTGGTCGATTCCTGCAGCTATAGCTTCATATATATATTTAACTACAAAGGTGAGTGCCCGCACAGATACAAAATAGTTGGAACATGTTGGAAAATACCTGAAAGCCATACGACCAGTTGACCCCAGTCTTGCGAGGGGAAATTGGGTAGTCGGATGTTTTGTGGAAGTCGTCGATTGTGCTAACATAACATATCCATCGTGACTGAGGGTTTGAAAGTGCTAGCTTTGTTCAAACTGTTGATCACACTAGATAACGCGGTCTCTTCCAGAAACCTTAACTAAGGTCCGCTCTGTGTAAACCAGAGGTGGGGGGGTCTGTGGGTGTTGAAGAAACGCAAAGGTGCCTGAGCATCCTCGGATACGTGGACACCCATTTTATATATATATATATATATTGAGTGCTAGTGCTAATAAAATGGTGTTCAATGTATAATAAGAGAACTATAATTAATATAATAAATGTATTTTTTTTTATTCCCCGATAGCATCCGCAATAGTTTTGTCAGGTGATGAGTTATCATAAACATATATGGTGTGAAGATCACTTGCAATGAGAAACTGATTTTCAACATCATTCTTACATCCACTCGCTCTCATTTACTCTCACTCTTGTATTCCTTTCTCTCGCTCTTCGTTTCTCCCTCCCTCCCTCTCTCTCTCTTATATATATATATATATATATATATATATATATAATAGAGAGAGAGTAAATAGTATATTAAGTGCTGGTGCTAATAAAATAGTGTTCAGTATATAAGAGTTGTAATTAATATAATGTATATTTTTTACTTCCTCGATAGCATGCGCAATAGTATTGTCAGGTATATAAAATATTAGGTTGGTGCAAAAATAATGGCGTAATAATGTCGTTTTTTGACGTATTTTTAACGTCAAAAAACGACATTATTACGTCATTATTTTTACACCAAACTAATATATGGTTCTGAAGATCACTTGCGATGTGAAACTGATATTCAAGAAATTCATTATTTTATATATATATATATATATATATATATATATATATAGAGAGAGAGAGAGAGAGATGAAATGACAGAATGTAATCTGTTTCCTAAGGTCGGTATATAAGGTAAAACTCTGAGATTGCATTGGGCTTCTTTTTTCTTTTCTTTTTTTTTTCTTTTTTTTTCTTTTTTTTTTTTTTTTTTTAAATAAAATACGGACAATAAATTAAATAAGCTTATCAGATTCGACGACCCGAAAAGTTTTGTTTGGTTTAAATATATTATAATAGTCATTGGTGTGTGTTGGATTTTAAATGAGCCCACTGAAACCACAAAGTATTTATCTAGATGAACTAACAATTACATTCTGCTTTCTGGTCTTCGGATCTGATAAGCTAATTTATAGCCCATTTATCCTCCAAATATTTGCCAACCCAATTTCTATTCCGACATTTGGAAACCGATTCCACCCTGTCTCGTGTATATGACTATGATGAACTCTCCTGTCCATTTTTGATATTTGAGGATTGGATAACCTCATTCAGTTTTTATTTTTGCGTCAAATATGACACTTCAGTCCTGCAAGTAACCTGCATATAAGTCTGCATATTGCGCAACATCGACGATCTGGTGACTTAACTACATGAATATTTGTTGACGATTTTCGCCGTTGTCTTTCCTCATTCAGTCGGTCAATACGACTGATTTCGACATTTCTGATTCCACTCCGTCACAATTATCTCCAGTTGTTTCTATCCAGGGTAACTCGCTCGAAGTTAATGAGGCACATTTACAGTTGAGAGGGAACTCTTTAGCTTGCCTTTATAACTGAGCCACGGCCGTCCAACACCCATTTGTCCACTAGCAAGCTGTCCATATACGAGGACAATAGGTACACTGCAATCACTCATCCTTGCAACATAAGACCTGGGGATGACGACCAAATACAACTGGCAGTAAGGCCTCTGATCGGGTGATTAGAAATTTTGAGAATGAAACTTTCTCTTAACTGCTGTTATTTCTAGATCCGACATGACCCATTGGGGTAGCAACTGCTAGGATTCTAGTTATGGGCAAATAGTGAAATCCAAACTATATATATATATATATATATATATATATATATATATATATATATAGATGAAATATACTTTTGAAGTATGCTATATTTGTGTTAAAGTGCTCAATATCGGGGATAGAACGTATGTAAATGTAAAAGTGGGCATTGAAGTCAAAACCAAGCAGAGACAATCTGTTTCTTGCTTATACGCAATCAGGCCATATATATATATATAGCTATCATAAAAATAGCTAAATAAGCTGTAATGGCTTGAGACAATGGAAACTATGGCCATTTTTTTTATCCTCCCTGTACACAACAAACGAAAAAATTTAAGAAAATTAGAAAAACTCAAAGATTAATTATATCAAGTTATATTCATATGCTGCCCACCCCCCACAAATATATAGTCGTCCACATTCAGTGTGAATTGACACGCGATTGTTTCAAGCAGAGTTCGAAACTAGACTGATCTGTCATCAGTCGGAGATTCTTACTCCAAGGTTATCAGCGCACGATACGGAGAAAAGGAATTGTTAACGCGTTATATACATGATATAAGTATTATCAGCTGCCAGAGTGCTCCATTCCTTGCGAAGAGCTTAGCATTATAGCAGCAGAAGCCGTCAAATATTCTTTCTTTCAAAGGCACTGTGGAGTAATAGATAGGCTCGTATTGAAAAGTCGGACAGTTCGAATTCCAGTGAAGTGTTTCTGTACCAACTACCTATGTTGTCAACTGTCTTCATTCGTTCTGCTGTTTTCCGTCTGTGGAGATATCTCATGAATGTATTTAATACTGAAATAAAGGGTTCATTTGGAAATTCTTTAAGATATACCGGAGGACGCAACGACAGAAACATTGTTACAAGAATAGGAAAAAGAGGGTATTTATCCGAAAGGAAATACTGTAACTAGGAATAATCTATGCAAAGTAAATTGGCGTCAATCTTTCGATTCCAGAATAAACACCGCAGTCAGGCTAAATGCCACAAGGTGAAAACTTTTTTTTTTCTTCTTCGTTTCCGCAAAAGACAACAGAGATGTTAAAATCAATATGCCATTCGAAGGCAAACTGCTTTTTCTTTTCCCCTCACCGAAACACGCACATTGTCCATAATTCATTAGAACAGTATGTCGTTGAAGAGATAGAAAAATGCTAAACACTCGATGAAACGTTTTGTAGCGGATGCGTGTTCGCCGAAGTAATATTCGAAATGAAAGGACAATTGAAAATAGGAGAGGAACAGAAATGTGTTGTTTCGTAATAAAAGTTAAGCCAGAGGTGGCAAGAACTGAAAAAAAAGGATAATAAAATTTACTTCCATATAAAGGATCTACTGTTTTGTATTGGTTTGCGTGCAGGCTTCGAAAACAGTTGAGAAATTCTGTTCTCGGAGGACAATCTATTCCTAACACACGCATACACACAGGTAGATATTGTGCGTGTTTGTGTTAGTTGGAGTTAATATAAAATAAGTAGCATTATACCAGCGGATATATATATATATATATATATATATATGTCTTCCAACAAGATCCTAGGAATATCCACGAAAAATTGTTTGCTGAAAATAATGTAAATATCCTGAAATGTCCAAGTCAATTCCTAGATTTAAACCCAATCAAAAATCTGTGGCGTTATTTGAAAAATTCAAATCCAATTGGGAGGTCTAACAAACATCCCGGATCTGAAGATTATACGAAGAAGAATGGAACAAGATACCAACTAAAATTCGCAGATCATTGAGAACCAGAAGAGGTTGGCTGATGTAGAAGTGTGAATAATGGCTATTCTACAACGTATTAAATGGAGATTATGGATTCTTTTTTGTTTTGTACGAATACTTTTTTCACCCATTTAAATGGATAAATGGTATTTATTTCTATTAAATACTTTTTTTTTCTGTTTTCTATGAAAATTGAGTTATTAAGCATCTGTTTGCAGTTAATTACCTGAAAAATATTATTCATTACTTTGAAATAGAATAAATAAAGAATTTGTATGTCTAAAAAAATGTTTGTTTCTACTCACTGTGTGTGTGTATGTTATATATATATATATATATATATATATATATATATATATATATATTCCCAGATCAATTTTAATGTAACTATAACAACAAGAACATTTCGATTTCATTTTTGCCTTGAAAAAGTCGGAAGACGAAACGCGTCGGCAAAATCTAAGATCTTTTTTCCAATTGTCATTTTATTTATACCATATATATAATGAAACAAACTTAGTCCGACTATTATTTTAATATATATTCAGTTTATACGTTATTTTTATAGATTACAATATTTAAGTAAATGCTCTGTTTATAATAAACAGTATTAACATTTACCAGTCTGAATGTCCGAGAAATCTCAAAGAAAATTTGGGTCCTCCGACAGGAATCGAACCTGTATCCTACAGGGAACCGTCATATAGCCTGACATTTAGCTACAGAGGTGTCAGCTTAGGTATAAAAAAAACAAACAAATAAAACAGTAATTTGACTTTGGAGGAATGGACCATTTGTTTACTGTGCTGGCCCAATACATCTTAGTAATAAATTACAATACTTGTGGTTACCATCTAACTCACCAGGATCAACCTTGCTTAACTTCGATGATCGGGCGAGAATCGTTGCGATATGTCCGTTAACCGGATGTTTGCATGATTTTCATCGCATGCACACACACACACACACATATCTATATATATATATATATATATATATATATATGACTTTCATGTGTCGATAAAATCCGATTTATTCCATCTACTCGGATTTATTTTGCGTGTGCGCTGTATAAAGCTTAGAGAAAATGGCAAAGACATATAAAAATTGGAAGGTGAAAGATTTGAACGAACGAAGTCAAATGAAAAAAAAACATCTTTTAGGAGGACAGTGTCAACGAAAGCTGCTTCAAAAATGCATTAATCTGCCATGCACACATTGGCCTGTTTTAACCCGCAGGGATAGAACGAAGAAAATATTCCTTCAACGAGAGAACAGCTTTCTCGTGTGTAATAAAAAAAAATATGGTTGATATCCTGAAGAAGAATGCCAATGCTTTGCTTTTGCCCATTTTGGTGCCAAATGCCACATCCGGCATCTTCCGGGTTTTTTTTCTCCAGGAATGCTGCATTTTAAATGGCCAATTCACTATTCCTTTAATTAATGACGCCACCTTTCTTCTTCTCCTTCTTCATAATAATTATTATTATTATTATTATTATTATTATTATTGTTATTAATAGTTATTCCATTAGTTCAATCTATAAATAATTTTTTATACATGTTTATAAAAAATGATTGTACCTGTTTGATTCTTTGGGATGAGATGTTACCATTTTTTACATGCAGACTATTGTCTTTATTATGTTTTTATCACAACGTTACAGCCGTTGTACCCCGGCCTTCATCAGGTATAGGGCGTTCTTAGTAACCTGAACAGAATTCTTAACTAATACGTCTTGATAGCAGTACAAACATGAGGAGAGTAGTCCGCGTGTAATTTTTTAAAAATAAAAATGATATATTTTTGTAATGTCCTGTGTATTATTAAAATTCCTTTGAACCTGTGAGTTTGCTAATATACACCTATCGAGTCAATTGCTAAGTCTGTAGCTAGGAAAGTAGGTTACTTGTGTTGTAATGAACAATCTTCGTTGCCATAATCCATAATAGATATTTATAAGTCTACTATTCGCCCTTGCTTTGAAATCTGCTGTCACATCTGGTCTACTGCTCTTGGTATAAATTTAGAAAATCCTGACAAAATTCAAAGAGGAATCTGCAAATTTATTGCTCCGAAGATGGCATCTCGGCTTCAATCACTTTCCCAGCACCCTAATATATATTCCTTTGCCTTTTCTATAAATATTTTCACGGTAATTGTTCTGATGAACTTTTCTCTATGGTACGCAGACTTTATGAATTTAAGCGCAGTGCTTGATTGGCAGCAAGGTCTCCTCATTTTGCAGTTGAAATGGTAACATATAACCGTAATTTCCAAGCTAACACTTTCTTCTATCACACTCTTTTATTTGTAGCACTCGCTTTTAGTTTCTTATTTCCCAATCAATTTTGAACTTCAAAAATTTAAATGCAATGTCAGTCGTTATCTACGGTCGATTTCATTCTTGCATTTTTACTACTCATTCTCCTTAAAAGTAATTTTTCTCATATTTTAACATTAAGTATTATTGATTTTATTGCCTTGCTTGGAGTGAAATGATTTTTTAATCCCTCAAAATATGGGGGCTTATTTTTAAGGCTTTTCTATAAGTAGGTTCCGTGAATCTTTAAATATATAAATATAATACTTTAGGCATGACTTTATAAATGGCAGATAAGTTTTTAAGTACTTACTATAAAGTTTTTACATGTCAGCTTTAATATCTTCCTGTCATTTGCGTTTTCATGTGTCGGTCTTTCTGACCATTTTTAAAATGACACCGCCAGTAAACTAGTTTCTAAAACTATGACGATTTTAGACATTTTGCTCCTTTTCAAAGTTAATAGGCATCTATATAGTTCACTAACTGCTATTGCTCTTTCCAGTAATGATGGACGCTTCCATCCTAAGCTTTTATTCGAAGTAGTGCGCAAAGTCAACCATCTTGATTACGTCATTACTTTCTCTACGAGTTGTATATGCTGTGCATTTCATTTTTTCCTTCTGTTAAGTATTCAAATTATGTGGTTTCTGTTATTTCGTGATTATGTAGCTCCAGTCTGAGATTTGATAAAGTATAATCTTCTTTAATGCCTACATGTTTCATTCACTTGAAGCATTATCTATATATATATATATATATATATATATATAATTTTCTGACATGAGGTACTGTGATTATTTACACTATCTACATCGTTCGGACTGTTGTACGCATCTTAATTGCTTTCTTCACGACGTTTCGGCTTCTTCGAGTCATATATGTTGGAATTTCGATTCGAACCATTTATTTAGCTCTAGGTAGATTGTTTTAATACCACTTGCTTTGCATTTTTTTTATATCTTAGTTACAGTTAATTCCTTTTAGTAGCTCAACTCTCCAATTCCCCCCCCCCTCTCTGCTGTGGCCAGGTATTGAACTCACAACTCTTTGGGTCAAGTCACTATTCGGATTACTCAACCAATGCTTTCAACTATGGGCTATGGTGGCGTAATCACCATTAGACTCGTCCAACTTTTCCGTAGATTTTGTTCGTGTTGGAGCTTCCGGTGCGAATGCCAAGCAGTACAGTATGCCGTTCCCAAATCTTTAGCAGAGTGAATTGCGTCAGCGTGATCTTTTTTTCTCACAGACCGTGCCTAACTGACTCTACTATACGGAGCAGTCGACAAAATAAAAAAGGGCGTGCGCGAAATTAAAATGGCAGCAATTTTACCCACTAGCCAACAGTATACATTAATACATACTGAATAAATAAATATATACACATACACAGATTATATATATATATATATATATATATATATATATATATATATATATAATCGATAATTATTTGTTCTGAGTAGACGGAAAGGATTTTTTTTTTTTCATTTTTACATGTGGATGAGGTTATTATGCTTGTTTTCTACTAGCATAATAACCTCATCTTTAGTGGATACTCCTATTTGAGTAGACGCTCCGTTTATTTTAAATTATATTTATTCACCTATCGGCCTGCGTACACGAGAACGGGGTGTGAGCACATTTCCGTGCTTCGTTTTCTCGAGCACCCAGTGAAATTAAAAATATAGATATAATAATATATACTTTTAAGGTATTCCATATTTATGGGGTAAAGTTGTTCAACATCCGAGATAGAGCGTATGTAAATATAAACAGTGTGGTCACCAGATATCAACATCGAAAGTCGACTGTCTGTGTCATACTTACACGCGATCTTAAGCCCATATATGTATATACTTAAAGATTCTCATGCATCAGTTGTCTGTGACCATATATGGTTGTCTCTCGCAATAACATTAGCATGAGCAGTTTAATATCTCTGTAAACAGACGTATGACAGATTGAGTGGATGGTACCTCTAGGTACCTCTATGACTTGTTGGAAAGTTCGTTCTATCATTATCGTAGCTTTAACTAAATTTTTAAAGAAATGATCGCTTTCGATTGAATTGTTGCAGGTGTCATGGCTGAGTTCAATTTGTAAAAGACCATTAAGAAAAATATAATGATTCCAACCTTAAAGATAAAAGATGAGCAAAATTTTTTAGTCTATTGGTCATTCCATCAAGCAACATAAAACCCTTTCTTGACCTCTAGTTTGCAATATGTTTTACGAGGAAAATTTCCCAATAGAGCGTCCTAATGGTGCTAATACTTTTTAATATATTTTATTACTTATGCTTGCTACATATACATGTTAGATGTCACTTATATTTTTGGCATTTAATGTGTATACATATTTGATTGACCGACACAATAAGCCAAATAAAAGGTTATCAAATAGTATTTACATAGGTTAGAGGAATACGCATATATATATATATATTGATAGATAGATATAATTTTTAAAAGAACTGATCCGACGTGCAGAATTTTGTGATAACAACAGACATATTACTCTATTTATTGAACAATTTAGTTCATGTTACATTGACTGCTAAAATACCACAACAAAAAATTCTCAAATTACCATATTAGTAAAAAACGCACTCTCTTAAATTTTCAAAAAAATTCAACCATAGCGTTGCGACTGCACGCTCCAAAAGTTTTTAGCATTTAACAATAACACATTTCGATTCGCATTTAATTTTTGTCTCTGATGCTACCTGGATTTTACTAAAAGAACAATAGCTGAAAGTACTAGCAGATTAAAAAAAAAAGACCTTATACAGCTTGTTATTAAAAACAATGATCATAACATTCGAGTGGTTCGTAGGTTAATGCAACTTTAAAATGTTGTTTGCTTTATATTACTTTACTAATCTACTTTTTGTATGAATGATTCATTGTGTGTGTGTGTGTGTATGTATATATATATATATATATATATATAGTGGTGGGAAAGGAATATTCGTACACCAGGATTTATTTTTTATTTAACAAAGATTTTTTTTTTTTTTTTTTTTTTTTTTACAAAGCATACAATATTTGTATACCATGGACATAATGCTGCAATATGCAAAAACATTCAGAAAAAATTGTTTATATTTATGAAATTATATGAAATTAAAAAAAATTGGAGTCGAAAAAAATATTCGTACAACCAAATAACTATTTAATACTTTGTAGCCTATCCCTTACTCAATTCAGCAGAAATCGATCTCTTTCTGTAGATTTTAATCAATGAATTGGAAGTTTCGGTTGGTATTCTACTCCATTCTTCTTCGAATATTCTTTAGGTTCAGGATGTTTTTGGGAGAGGTGGGCGGTGGATTCTTGCGTGGGGCTCCAGATCATGATATGTTCTCGACACTTTTTATTTTACACTTAGCAATAACGGAACTAATGATACTAAATGGTATATTCAGGATATCTTCTATTTTCCTATAGCTTTTGTCTTTCTTTCAATGTTTGATGATCAATTCTTTTTGTGAATTTGCCTTTCCACATGATGATAATTATTGCGCAATGATTTGTGTGTAGAGGTAACTTTAAATAAGAAATGAATTGCGCAATATTCTAGACTGTTTCATCAATAAGATAATTGGCAGAATTTAGCAAACTCTTATAAAAAAATTATGTAAATAAATGTAATTTAGGCCTTCTGACACATACTTTCATTTATAACAAAGTTTTCTAATTCCTTTTTTTGCATATTGCAATGGTGTAGAAATATTGTATATATTTGAAATTTTTCATAATTTTTAACTAAGTTAATTTAAAAAATTTCATGGTGTACGAATATTTATTTCCCCCACTGTGTGTGTGTGTGTATATATATATATATATATATATATATAATAAAGATAGTCCAAGGATGCTTCTCATAATATGCCATAACAGGCCATTTAACGAAATTCGAGAGATAACAAAACGAAAATGATAATATCGCTAATAAGAATAATATTATTTATTTTATATTAGAAGGCCTTTTCACTAACTGAAAGCATGTTGGGAAGAGTTTTGAAGTTGGAATTTTCGGACACTCCTGTGTCCTTTATCAACGAGACAAGAAATAAATAATGAAGTGGGACTCGCTTCTCCAAGGAATTTTATTCTTTTTTTTTTTTTTCATATGTTGCATTACCGTAAGAAATTTGCTAGTTTTGCCATCATAATTTGGCATAGTTAGAGTTGTGGGTTTGTAGAAAGCTTTGTATGGAAACACAAATTCCTTTTTAATCCTATGTGAGCATTGCCAAGGAAAATTTATTTCAGCCCTGATTCTCGACGTTCTTGTTGGCTCACACACACATATCTATATATATATATATATATATATATATATATATATATATATATATAATAAAAAGGCTTAAACACTAATATTCCATGGAATATTAGTGTTTAAGCCTTTTTATTATATCCTTACTCTGTACTGGACATTGAGTTCTACCTGGATTCTATCCTCTCGGAATTTTTTATTCAAAAAATATACATGTGTGTATATGCACCTGTGGATTTTGCATATATATGTATATTTACCACTAATATTATATATATATATATATATATATATATATATACTATTCGTATAAACATTACTTTAATGTGTACAGTGGCTATCCTGGTTTGTTTTTGTTTTCTGAAACACTAATCTTAATTAAAAAAACTTAGATCCAGAAATCTTACTAAAAAGCTAATTGTACTTCTCGATTGGAATTGATTTTTTTTTCCATCAGGAAGACCGCTCCTATAGGTGAAGCGTGTCGCTATAGATATTTGTGTCTGTGGAGTGGTTATTATATAAATCCAGATTTATCAGTTCTTTATATGGAACTAAAATATATTTCCAATTGTGCACACAAAACTCCACTGAAGAAATAATGAAAACTCTATATAACGTTTAAATTGAGCTGTGTAGACATAATGCCTATCTAGATTGCCATCCATACTTGTCTATAACTTCACAAACTAGATGACTTCCCCATTCCCCAACAAATTCTAACCCATGGTAAACCAGCTTCCTCATCTGTTTCTCCATCCCTAAATGACCAGTGATTGCCAACAATGGAGGTTTTACGACCCGTTTTATGATCGTTTACAAGCCAAAATGGCTACTCTTCCACTTCGCTAACTCTCAGGACCAACTGTTAGACTAATAAATAATCCTGTTCTTATGATGTCACGTTCGACCATATTATTGGCTCGGTGCCTCGATTCTTGAATGTTTTACGAACTTCTTCCAGCAATAATCATTTTTCTGCATTCCCAGGAAATTCGCCATATTACCCAACACTAGTGAACATATGTTTAATTGAATAGTAAACGATAACATGTATCTAAACTTTTCCTTATTCTTAACTCTTCGCTATTCTCTTTCATGCGTACAGTTTCCAGATTTGTTTCGTTTTTTAAGGCTTATGAACACTTCGTGGTTTAAACAAAACTGAAGTATATTCCGAATTGTAACAGGTATCTCATAGTATCCATGCAGTACCCCAATCTAAGTACTGACCAGGTTCAACATAGCTTAACTTTAGTGAGCAAGAGTTTTCAGCATAATATGACCGTAAGCAACAATTTCCAGAAAAAATGGTTGAAGAACTGTTTTAAAAGGACGAACATTCTGATATCTAAGCATTGTGTGCCGTGTAACTTCAAGATGTGGGTGATCATGGCTCTCTACAACTTCCTATCCTTAGTAGCTCCAAACAATTATGTCTCTTTACATTCTTCTCGTGTTCTGCCATTCTTTCGCACAAGTTCGTTGGGTATGTTACTAAATGTTTCTTATATATTAATATAATATAATAATATTTCTTGCCTTGATAATCATCTTGGATAATTTTGTGAATCTGTCTAGGCCAGTTTGGAAATAAAGGATATATGTATAAGCAAAAAGAATAGCGACCTTATCACTATGCTACTTTCTCGTTATTTCAAAAGCAAATATTTAGATATTCCCCATTCTTTGCTTCCGCCTGTTCAGACCGTTTTATCTCGGACAGCCATGTTACATCCACGGAGCTGAATCACCCTCAGTTCTTACGTATTCCTAATGTAAAGAGAGATTTCTATTCAAATACACTATTACTTGCCTCCATTCAAAATAGATACTTCCTGGAACAGATTTCCTCTTGGACGCTTACCTGAACATTACAATCTTAACCATTTTAAATAAAAAGTCAGTCGTCATCCATCCACTCTATCCCCCTAATCTTCACTTTATCCAGCTTTTTCGTTCATATCACACTTTCATTTCTGTCATCATAACTATTTTAAATGTAAACCTCTACTGTGAGTAACTCTTGAAACTTAAAAAAAAACACATATCTATGTAATATATTTTGTATTTTATCTTTGAGTAGTTCTTTCTGTTTTAGCGATGGTCATTTAAATCATTGTGACCATTTTAAGTCATTTAAATTATTGTGTAGATAAGATTTAGAGTCTTGAAAGAATTGCTTCAAATGAAACTCTGCTGCAATTCTATTATAATAGAAAAGGATTTAAAATACAGTTTAATATTAAGCATGTGCGTATTTTTTGTTTATTTTTTTTTTTTACATAACTACAGGAAAAGTTTCGCTTACGTCATACTGACGTCATACTGACGTCATACAAGAAAAACCATCTGCTCCTGATGTCGTTTCTGGCGAATTAACACACGAAACTTCACCTTCTTCCTTGCAAATATTCATGGCTTCGCATTGATGTTAACACTACATCTATAATGGAAAAGCTGTAAATAATTTTAAACAGATATTAATTGCCTGATATAGACAGACATTGGAAAGAACAGATGCATAGATCTGAACTTTTTTATTGGATACTCGTGTTCGAAATAGACGCCATGATGTTTTCTTTTAATTTATACTTTCCCGAGCGGAATGTTATAAGCGTATTCCCGGTTTTCAAGAAGGCGAGTGCGAGCTCATCCCTCCTCTTACCATAGACCCATTAGTTTCTTCAGTATCATTAGCAAGCCTTTTGAGGCTACCACCAACAAAATGATTAACGACAAGCAGTACAGGTTTCTTTCGGCTCGATCCACTGCTGATGTTCTAACTACCATTGCTCACAGAATCAGTGATGGACTAGACAACAAATACATCTGAATGAGTATAGCATTAGAATTTTCAAAGGCCTTTGATAAGGTGCTGCATAACATATTGCTGCACAGGCTATGGAATCACAAGAGTTTTCTCAATTATGTCCCTCCTAACGGGTAGGTCCCTGAAGGTAGTTGTTAACGACCAGCAATCAATGCAGGCGTCGCTTCTTGGACCAAACCTGTTTTAATTTGCATAAATTATCTACCTAAGAGTATACTCTGATCATTTGGGAATATCTATGCTGATGATACAACGGTATAAGCGTGCATCTTCCAAACACTAGATGACCAGCTATTTGCAACTGAACTCTCATCTAGCTCTGATATCTCAGTGGGAGAAAAACCTCTGAAATCAAACTAGATGCATTCCATCATTCGCCAATCGGACCCAAAACTATCACCAATTACGATGAATGGATGTTTCATCAGGGAGGGCTACGTGCCTTGAGCGACTCTGGGACTCGAACCAAACTTCAAGTGAAACTCGTACATACAATCCATCGATTCAGGGAAAATGGTCGATTCCCTCTACCGCGCCAGTAATTACCGGACTCCTTGTGCTCTCCTCTACATTTACAAGCGACATATTAGACCTGAAATGGAGCACTGTTTGCGTCTTTGGACAGTCCTCACTTTCCAGTCTTGATAGCGTCCAAAAGCGTATCCGCATCGTTGTGGGGGACAAATTATTTTCCACCCTACAATATATTTCGTAAAGACGAAACGTCGTAATCCTCTCCTTGCTGTATCGCTGTTTCCATGAAAAGTACTCAGACGAACAACATTCTTAATTCAACCATTTCTAACCCTCAATGTTATGCACATTGCCGCGAACCACCTTCATTCCATTAGTGAGAAATGAGTTCAACTTGATCAGCTTCTTCCCGCGATCTACTGACCTGAAAATGACACCCAATGGTATATTTTCCCGGTCACTTCAATCTTAACCTGTTCACATCTAGGATTAGCCGTTATTTTCCCCACATATCCGAATAAACTTTGCCCTGTAACCCTGTACCTTGAGTGACTTCTAGGCTTTTACAGGGTGAACTCCACTCTGAAAAATACAATATGTATTACATCTATCGGCATTTCGAGAAAAGAAAGAAAAAGAACATTTTCTTAAGTTTCCCCAAATGCGCAGGCCTATAGAGCTAATACAATGTTTAAAATTTAAATAAAAATGAGGCGTATATTTCAAACACAGGTACCAACTAAGTATAACTTTCTAGGATAAACTATGAAAGTATGTAAAAATACATGTATATAAGTAGGTATTGCAAATGTTGGCAGTACCCAAATTTACGTACTGGCATAAGTTCTTTTTTGTTGTTTATATTACTTGATAGAGCCTGCAGATCTTGAAAATCAGGTTTTACATGAGCTTTAGACCATTTCTCTTCTTCTCCTTTGTAATTCTTAGCAGTGTTTATCCCCTTACTGTGTCTCCTAGTCTTTATCCTTTTATCCATTTACACAAGCTTCTTACGTAAGTTACTCGATATTTCCCTCTGTTCTTCTTGTCGTAAATATCTCCTGTGCGTGTCAAAGATCCCATGACCTCTGTGTACCAGAATTTTCAATTCTTTCTGATTCTAAACACAAGTGTTCTTTTTGTGCCCATGTTCCTTAAAACGCCCACACTTTCTGACATATTCCTTTTGAATGCTATTCTCAGAATCTTTGTATAGAACCACATCTCTTTAGTCTAATGTCTTCCTTTTATCTGTAAGGAAACTGCTATAAATTATCTGTCATATAGAAAGATTGGCGTCTAATAGAATTTTTAGCACTCATTTCTTTGTTTCTAATGATATTCTCCTGTCGACCACTTTATAGCTTCTTATACTTAATAACTATGGATGATCAAAACATTTGAAACCTAACCGGTTAGTTATCATGTATGACAAAAAAAAAATCACCAATGTAAAACTTGACACTTGTCAGTATTTTTAAGTAAGCAATGAAATTTCTTTTAAAATCTTTTAAAAAATTTTCCAGCTGAGCAATTGTGAATATAATGATACGAACTAAATTTGAAAAATATCTGACAGTGAATATACAAGGCTCCAATAATACAAGAGAGATGCTCCCTGGATCATCTAGTGAAACACTGGTTCAACAGTAACGAAGAGTAACAGGCATAAAAGGGACAAAATAATCAACAGATCCCCATATCAGGCGAACAACGGAAACCTGATGATGACCAGAGGACACTTAGCCGAAACGTTGTGCATGTAATAACAACTACAATAATCAAGATCTGAAATAATTAGTGTATTTTTTTGATTCCGGTTTATTTTTTATTTCTATAAACTATATTTCGTCGGTAAGCGTGGGTGAGTAGACGAGCTGTTTCATTTTTTTTTTTTTTTTTCGGTCGGTAGACATGTATTTCAACAATTATAAAACGAAAGTTTTTCTCAAATATGTACACACTAAATATGTTTATAGGAACAAGCAATTCCGTATAAAGGGAAAGTGACAGACTTTAAGCTTTGGCTACTTTATCACAGTAGTTAAACCCCGAATGAGAGCTCAACCGTTAACACCATGCAAATATCTGATGTAAGCCTGTAGTTTTGAAATATATTGAGTAAAATTATATATATATATATATATAATTTACAATTTTACTCAATACATTTTCAAACTAATATATAACCTGACGTAGATCTGCTGACGAGTACATCTAGAAAGGGGAGACACGAATCAGCCTCCTTTCCCTGTGTAAATTTTAAGTTCTGGATGCATATTGTTAACGGAGGCAAGAAATTGGTTCGCTTTAATCTCGCTATCGAAGAGACAGAAATTGTCATCGATGTAACGGAAATAAACGTCAGGTTCATCAGATTTTAGCAGTACAGTACACTCTCTTCCTGGAACCAAACAAAGATATTGCTAAGATGGGCCCCAAAGAGGAACCCATCGAAAAACCATCAATCTGCCTGTACATGATGCCGTCGAAACTGAACTCAACTGACATCGTGGCAAATTTCATCAGTTCAACAAACACGTCTTTCGGAATAACAGGCGGAGACAATTGACTACGATATAGGGCATCAGCAGATATATCGATAGTTTCAGCAAGTGGAACACAAGTAAATTAACTGGAGATATCATATGAACACATAAATTTATATACGTACATAGGGTTCACTTTGACATTCCAGCCACCTGAAGAAGGCCGGAGCGTACAACGGTCGAAACATTGTAATAAATATGGCGACAAAGATGAAGACAATAGTCCGAATAATATATATATATATTATTATTATTATTATTATTATTATTATTATTATTGAAGGAGGCTTGCAGAATTCAACATTCACATGGCATACTGAAGGGGTAAGCAGCGGGTCACTGATTAACTTGTGCGAAGAAATGGCAGAACGGGAGTACAGGTATGGCACAAAGACTAAACGTTACTCAGGGATAAGAAGGGAAGAGAGCCATGATCTGCCACGCCCTGTATGAACAGGGCAAATGAAAGAAAAGTGTTAATCTCATTGTTAGATATCCCATGATTGACTTCAAGCAACCCCCACACACATAAATATATATAATATTTAATGAGTTAGTTATGAGTTAAATATTATCTTCAGCATTTCGACTCCAGAGTTTCGTAGACGGACCTGTCCGTCCACTCTTCAGTGGATATCAGCAATTTACTGCTTATACTTTTTCGATTTTTTTCTTTTTATACACTTATTAGTGTAATTTTTCCCGAATTAAACGATAAGTACAAATTATCACGACACACAACACGGCGAAACATCGCGAAGACGGTCGCCGGCGCACGCGCACGAACCCATATCAGCACTGACGGGCGCATGCCTGCACCCGCACAAACGCACACATGAATAGGGACGTTTCTTTCATTTTACGCTCGCTCTTTATCGTTTTCCATTTTTTTCCCTTTCGATAATTGCCGTTTGTAATGAGTGCAAGAGTAATTACATTCGTTCTTAAATTGACAACATTTACCAAAAAATAGAGCTAGACAGACAACAATCATTTAAAAATTATTAAAAAATGAAATCCAAAATTAGACAATACTATCTAAATAGCATCCATTAGCCCACACATTATACGGCTTAGCCAAAACACATAAACTTAATATACCAATTAAACCTATCGTATCCAAAATAAGCAGTGCCTCGACCCAAGTTAGCAATAAGTAAAATCCTTTCCTAGCTCAAATCAGTCCATCGCATATTAAACACTCTAGTGATTAATTCAACAGGCAGAAGATGTCTAAAACAATATTATGACCGGTTTATATTTCAAATTATTTATACTAATAAGTCTAAAACTTTTTAAGAAACCGACTCACTATATCAAAAAAGATTTTTATTACCGGTCAACATGGATAGATAACCAGTGTGAACCTAGAAATCAAGACTACAGGATATGTCCTATCTTCAGACCAAGTGTCTACTTCTTTAATAGGCCACTTATATAGTTCAGTGTAGGGGAAGGGGAGGAAACTATACATCCACTTTTGTTCAGAGGTTATGTTTATGATTATTTTATGTCCTAATATATATATATATATATATATATATATATATATATATATATATATATAATTTTGTGTGTTCAAGATTATATATTTATAAATTCGCTTCAGCTTGCGAAGGTTTCTGATTCTAAAAAGTCAACATTGACTTTGAAAAAACGAAAGAAAAACTAGGATACATTCCTTGTCCTTGTCACCTGAAGACGAAAATTCCGCTGCTTCCGCCAGGTTCTACATCTATTCACGGCGAATATTTAATCCGACATATCAGCATTTCCTTTGTCAAAGGATCGCAAATCTATTTCCAACAATTCAGTGGTTTTCAGGGTTGTCACTCAAAATGAACGAATTCCAGTGCATAGCAGCCTTGCTAGTAACTCTTTTTACTAATGTTTCAATATCGCTATATTTATTAGCCTGTACTTGCTTACAAAATCCGTGACATTACAGGAAAAAATTAACTGAACAAATATACAAAACGACCAATCCTGAGGATTGGGCCAAAAATGATAAAATCCGCATTTTAGTGACAACTTGCTCTATTCAGCCAGAATGTTGGATATGCCGTATATACTCGTGTATAAACCGACTTCATGTGCAGTGATTTTTTTGTTTTTTTGTTTGTTTTATATAGATCTGAAATAATGCGAATCCTAGTTCTGCGCAATACTAGAAAGCCTGCCCAGGGTCGGATTTAGGCCCTAAAAGACCTCTGGTTAATAGAATTTCGGAATTACTTCATTAGGTATTTTTTGCGATAATCTCCCCATACGTCCGTATATTTACTTCTGAATCCCTACTTGGTCGATCTGTTATCTTTTCAGCACCCCCTTGCATGCGTCTAAATATCTCGAAAGAAGCCGCTTAAAAACTGTTGATAAGCTTCTTCTTCATTGGATTATTCTGTTTTCACGAGTTCCGCTCGAATTGGATTTGTTTAGATTCTATTAGCCGATCCATTTCTTCAGAATATTTCATTTCTTTTTGCAGCCTCTCTAGACTTTCTTCACTTTGCTTCAGTTCCCGTTCTTAGACTTTTCAAAATCCGTTTCCTACCACAAAAAAGAAGAAAAACAACTTTGTCATGCAATCTTTTACGATGTGTTTCAGTAAAAGATTATGATGGCGTAAAGTCTCAGAAATTATTGCAATGACAGCGCAAAAAGCACTTACTGGCTTAGATTTTCAAAGAACCAGATGTTTTTTTAGTAAAATGAATGCAATAGATTCTCCCGTTTCTAAATAGCTTACGACAGATCCAAAAATCGGCCTAGAAGCATACGTTCGTTTCTCACTTTAAGAAACGGAAGGAGAAAAATCAGAATAGTCGATCTTTGGAATAATGGCCGTGGGAAAGTATCCAAAACAAGGCAAGAATTTTTCCACCCGTATTTGGAACTGTCGCTCAAAAGAACGCCCATGTATAAATAGATTCGATCTTTTCTTCTTTTTTATCATCATAATCATAAAAGATCGAAGATCCATTGAAGTTAGATGGTTACAGAATGAGAAGCACGGTTTGTTAGGATATGTATGGAAGATAACAGTTGAACCTAAACTTGAATAGGTTAAGATTGAAACATCCTGTTATGTTAGGAGTCGGTGGGAAGAAACTGCTTACCAATGGAATGAGAAGGGAATGACGATTGCTTCGCTACAGTATCTGTCAATATTTCTGAGATGATGTATTATGTACATTATTTACATTATTTGGACTATTGTCCTCATCTTTGTCGCCATACTTATTACAACGGTTGCTGAACGCAATAATATCCAGAAATTTATGCAATGTCCTCAAGGACACATGGTACAGTGGATAAAGGCGTTAATTAGATCCGGTGACTGGCGTGCGAGTTCAATACCCGGTTAAGGCAGTGGAGAACTTTCAGAGGGAAATTAACAGGAGATAACTGATAACTGACATCTATTAAAACATGGCACGTGGAACTAGAACAGTCGACCCAGTGAGCGAAATAAAGGGACCAATTCGACATTCTAACCACCCGGAACGTACAACGGCCGAAACGTTGTAATAAAGATGAAGACAATAGTCCGAATAATGTAAATAATGCTTCGCTACAATGTCCGTTTAGACACTTTCCATAGCGACAGAGCCAATGAAAACGTTAGTTTTAGTGCACACCCTTGTTTGAAATAGACGCCCTAATTTTTATTTGAAACGGTATGTATTACGTCTATCTGCCAGCGCACTTATGGCAAAATCAAATTAAAGGAAAATGTTCCCTCTAGCGTTTTCTTTTATTAATTTTTCTCGGGTGTGACAGCAGAGAGCCTTGATACACATTGTTTAAAATTTAAAAAAAAGGTGAGTCTATTTTAAACACCAGTTATCAGTAAAAAGAACCTTTTGAAGTAATGAACATTTATTTTTATTATTTAAAAACATTATTTATATGCTCCTGAAAAATTTATTTCAGTTGAGCTCTCTGGGGAGGAAGTGTGGGTTTGTAAACAGTGACTATTACGGCGAATAATGCAAGACTCTTCGGTAAATCGAATTTATCTTATATTCATCTTCATCTCTGCCGTGCGTCAATGGCTTAGTGGTAGAATCCGCGACTGACGCCAATTCAGTCTATTTTCGATCCTAGCTAGAGGCAACTGGACTGATGAGTTCTGTGATACAGTGAAACATTGTCTGTGGATGACAGACATACATACATATATATATATATATATATATATATATATATATATAGAGAGAGAGAGAGAGCGAGAGAGAGTGTGTGTGTGTGTACCAGCAAAATTGTCCATTTGTTAGATCTGGATTTAAACCATTATCTTAGAAATGATTAAAGATATTTTTCTGGAATTATCTGAGGTTTTGTATTTACAACCAGTATGGATTGGCGCCAAATTATGTCCGAGCATGGCTGGTTGTTCGAGAAATTAGACAATCCCAATTGCAGAAGCCTCAACAGGCACACTTGTGCTTACTAAACACCCACAGTCTACTCTTGCTTTATACCCGCAATTCATCTTCGGTTTTAGTTACGTTTTGTGAGAAACATCCTTTTCATAAGTCCCGGCATCTGATGTGCTGTTGCTTTTATTTTTATTTTTAACTATATATTCGATTGTCTTGGAGGTGGTAAAGAACCTAGTGGTGAAGATAATTTATTTATTTTCCAATTTTGTTGATAGATGATAGGATTATGAATGTTTTGTTTTAACCGTTGGAAATCTCTAATGCTGTTGGTGGTGATTCCTACTTGTGGATTTTATATGCTCTTTTTCTAGTGTTTAGGATCAAATGATGTAGGCAGTGAAGATGTTTCAATGTATTTCTCTTCTTCAATTATATATACTGGGATACATTTAAGGGCTCTGATGTAAAATGCTATGATTGGTCCAGCTTTTATTTCTTTACCTCTGAGTTTACATCAGAGCCCTTAGGAGATATAGCCCAGAATCAGGACTGTCTCAAGGTAGTGGGAACTTGAGCAGTCGCCCGGGGCATCATCATGCCGCCATGTCATGTATTTGGGGTGTTCCAGAATTACCTTTATGAAAATATGCGTGCGGTCGTCCATGTTTCGAGACAGATTAAATTCTTTCGTTATTTTGTCAGTAGAAAATGATCTTGTAAAGAAGGTAATTGTAGAAAGTGTCATAAAGATTTGCAAATCTAAAGACTATAAACATGTTTTAGGTTGGATAATGAATGCTTTCTTTTAGCTTGTATTACGTTGTATATTGTAATAAACTCATTCTACATTTTCAGTTTTTCTCTTTGTAAAAATAATTACATAATTGTAAGGGCTCCGAATTTCAGCTATCCAGGAAGCCAGCAACTCTGGGGCTGTCATTACCTAAAATACATAGATTAAGAAGAGATGTCAGCAATGTAATACAAGTTACAGAACATATTGGAATTTAAAAACGCTGACAGAACATATTGGAATTTAAAAACCGCATCAACAACGTAAGAGAGACCTACGTTTGAACAGCTCTTTTAGACTCACCCGTAAAAGACAGAAATAAAACAGACCATAACTTCGATTTTTATAAATGCCATACAAATATGAAAATGTAAATCTTTACGCAAGAAATACCTCGACGTAGTTTTGATAAATATTTTACCGTCTATAAACCTACATCAAATACACTTTATTATATCACCAACTTTTATAAAATTCATACTTTAAGAATCTAGGATCTGGCTACCTATAAACACAACCGGTGTAACAAAATATTTTCGGCTCATGCAACATATCCTCAGATCAACAAACGGGAAACAACCAAACATAGATAAAAATGCTTACTATATGCGTGGACACACACGCGCCCGTAATCATCCAAATCCCGCATAGACAAACTAGAATTATGATACACATGTGAATTATAGTTATTTTCTAAGCGTAGCTTAGATGTGGCACAAGGCCGAAAGTAGAGGGCACCCAGTGAGGATCGAACTCACTACTCAGTCGTAATTGTTCTAGCGAAACAAGCTCGCTAACCATTACACCACGTCGAGATGCCCAACACGCATGAATTATACACACGAAACTAAAAATACAAGAATTTTCTTTTCTCCGCCATATTTCATTCTTTGAAGTTTTAATAAAAGCGAAACAGAGAGTCTGCCAAAAAATTATACACGCTTTAGGAGAGGAAAAAAACTTGTCATTTTAGTACGATATTTTCGCGACAGATGGCATTACATTGACGGATCTTATACAAGAAATTGAAAATGCATGTATAGCAATCCCACGGGAGACTTTGGGCCATTTTACCCAACCAGTAGTTCACCGTATTAATAAATGTCTGGACGCTAAATGCCACCATTTTGAGCATTTCTTGTGATTGTAGTGTCAAAATGTAACTTGTATTAATCTTTGAATGTCTGAATCTCTGAATTAATATCTGAATAAAATTCTGTATTGCAATATCGATACACATGCGCATACATTTTTCTTGGATTCTGTTTATATGAATAAGCCTTATCTCCAATATAGCTGAAAAGAAAATCTGACTCTCCTGTCGTCTTTGATGTATGAGAGTACAGAAACTCAGTTCTTAGAACAGAACATGTGATTTGATTATAGTGGTGATGGTTTTCATAGAATAAATCGCATTTTTTAGAAGAGCTGAATACTGATAAATGGTACACATAATGTTTGAAAAGGTCCCTAAATGTCCCTTTCCAGTTTTTGAATTCAGAGTTGCACTTAACATAACTTACCACCTAAGACTATAGAACCCAGTCTGCCCTGCTATTTACACATAGCTGGAAGGAGATGGAGTCATACGTAATATTACACTATTTCAGTGCCAATCAATATTTAAAAGCCTATGTGTTTATAAATCTGCCTACGCTTAGAGATATACCCATATATAGGTGCAAATGGATTTGTCAAAATACATTTACGTATACAAGTTTTATATCCTGTATTGATCAGATTAATTGTAGCTCGGATATTACTAGCCATTAACTATAGACCGTTTTTTTTTTTGTTTCTGTTTTTTTCAGGCGGGGTTAAACTCTAAGTGAAGTTTCCGTATTACTCGAAGTAGACACTTTCGAATATTTGCCATTATCTCGTGCTTAATGACATACTAAATATATTTTTTAAAAATAAGACTAAACAATCCATTTTATGTACTGACGTAAATTAGTCTCAACACTATGAAGGGTGACACCAATTTTGACCTGAATATAGTATATTTTTTTTTTAATTATACTAAAATTCACCCAATACTACGCCCAAGGGTCACTCAAGGTAGCAGGGTGAAATGGCTATAATGAATAAAGTGTGACATCCAGTGTAAAATATGTGTATTCGTGTAAGTTTCTATACGCGTATCACGGTCGCTCCTCGTCGTGGTGTAGAGGCTTGGATTGTCCAATGACTCCGAAAACAATGCTGTCAGAAGTCCTCAACTCCTGATAGCGCTACCCTTGGCGGCAAATGCAAAGATATGGATGAAATTAAGCGCAACAAACCCTAAAGACCCCAATTGTGGAACAAGCGGATGATGGTTGCCACAGATATCAGCGGTTGAACCAACGGATGAAGAAGGCTACGCATGACAGACATGCTACAGCAGGCGCCACTCGAAATTATTACAGTCAACGGCAGTACGTTGCAGTTTCATCACTGGATTCTTCATCTCTCATCCCCTATGTGACGCAGAGGAAGGTCACAGAATCAACAGTGTGGGTCACTTCCTGAAGTGCACCTTAAACAAATTCACGCCAACGGAACCTTCTTCTATTCTGATTTTCTTTCACCTTCAACCAACACTTCCAAAGGTAAATGTTTATCGGAAATGGATGACGGGATTAGATTTTGATGAAACTGGTAGCTTCAAGTCCTGATCTTGCACGTTGTGCTGGAATATAGTCATCAGCATCTTAAAGTACTCGCCAAAAAAGAAATTTAATTCTTGTGTACAAGATAGTCGACAATGATATAAGTGAAATGCTAGATCTTAGCAAAGTTAATATTTTGAGGGTAAGAAAGATAGGTAACCATTGTCTTGAAAAGATTTCATTTGTAATCTTCAAGGAAGCAACTGCAGGGCGTGGGTCTGTTCCACAAAGTACCATTCCTTAGAAAAACCATTCTCAATAAAACTTTTTTTTAAAATTTGTAACATGGAAGAAAGGAAAATGATTTGATATCGTGGATTTAGCAAACTATTCCCTAGAATTAAAGGCATGCATTTGGATTACTAAAAAAAAGAGCTACTATGAACACATATAATGGATTAATAAGTCTTTCGACGTTGCTTCTGTGGGAAAGTGGTAACAGAGTGAGGAATATGTCTCCCCCAAAAAAAACCCATAGGAGCGCATAAATGATTTTGAACTTAAAAGTTGGATGAGCAGATTGAGAAGCTCCAGCTAAGATATTTCTAAAAATATAGCCTGGCAAAAAGAGTTATTAGGTTGGTGCAAAAATAATGATGTAATAATGTCGTTTTTTGACGTATTTTTGAACGTCAAAAAACGACATTATTACGTCATTATTTTTGCACGAACCTAATAGTTAATACCTAGACCGACAGAATGAATCGACTTTTCGTCTGTCAACTGTATATAACCGCTATGATTAAAATGGCATCAAGCAAATGCAGCCTTTAGGTATTAGTGAGTACCGTCTTTTTCAAGCTTCGTGGACTGGCGCTACATGATCACAATGGATACTACTACCAAATACAGAAAACGCATTACTTGTTAACTTGAAGCGAAGCAACTGCTAAAGTAGATAACAAATACGATTCGGCGAGAAAATGATGACAGAATCAATGTTGACGTTCGGCACTACTTCGAACAAAAAGCTAGTAAGGAAATCGCCATCAAGAGAGATAACAGCTAGTGCGCTTGAGAAATTTCTAAAAAAAGATTTTCAAGAGTTATATTTTATAAATTCCTACAGAAATTAACGCTGTTCACTTGATCAATGACTGGAAAATATTTCTTAAGGAAATTAATATTGCTATAACAATTTGAAGTCCAGTATCTTTTGCAATGTATCATAATTATGTGCCTGTGTAGGTGGAAAATATTCTAAGGAAGTATTTAAAGTCTTCAGTTAACTTAGGACATAGTAACTCTCTTAATATTTGATCTTTCACACCCTTTAAACCGTTCAGCATTATCAAAGTAGCAATAGAGACTGCTTGCCATCCACAACGACACAGATAAAAAGTAAATGTCAACCCAAGGCTGTGAGCACGAACGTTTGGGAATTTTAATTGCATCTGGGTTACAAGCATTTTACTCTCTGCTACCAGACTCTTACTCACACCACAATACTACCGTCGTACATTTCACTGATTCCACAGACAATACAAGAGTTTGGATATTTTTATGAAGCTCATTCCAACTTGTATAATTTATTAAGTTGTTCAGAATTACGAGAAAATAGGAATAAATCAAAAAATACTCAAAGCATTTTTTATAGGTTTGGGAAGTGTCAGGTTTATGCTCCTCCCCATTTTTTTAACAGGAGTAGAAGTTTATCCCTCGTTTCCTGTTTAGAATTGGGCTCCCGGTTCCTTCAGAAATGTACTTCTGACATCTCAGCTTGAAATCTGACATTTTATTCCATTTTTTTTCCATCTCTCAATAGGTGTAGATAGGTTTGCCGACCGTCCGGTTCACACTCCTCCCTGGTCTTTTGAACAGGAGTAGACGTTCATACCTTATCTCCCGTTCAGCACTGGGTTTCCGATACTTTTAACTTCTCCGTTTGAACTCTGAATTTGTCTTCATTAATTCAGTCTTGAATTAAGTCTAGAATTATCTTTTTCCTTCAGAGCCCCAAGAATTTCACCTCTTACCCTTTCTTATGCTAATACAACTCCACACAGTAAACCTCTACCTTGAGTGGCTCTTAAGTCTTGTATTCGGTGGACATTAGTAAAAAAAAAAATCATTGTTAAGACATCGCTTGTTCTTTGTAGATTTTTTTACGAAAATTATCACCGCATTGAAATCCCAGAGATTTAAGATCAAATTGATAACTATCTGGCGTCAGTATAAGCTGACATTATCTTTTATTTATTTAACAGTTATTCTTAACAGTCCAGATGTTGTGCATTTCAGATGAAAACGGAGTAGATTACTTTAGGGTGAAATTGTGACTCTCCAATATATATATATATATATATATATATATATATATATATATATATATATATATGCAAAGGAAGCTCGGTGGAGTAATGGATAGGAGAGGAAGTTTATGGAGTGCCATAATTGCTAACACCTAAAAGAAACAGAGCTCATGGTAGAAAGCCGTAAATTGATTACAAGGATTCACTCTGAAATAATCTACAAATTCATCATTGCAAACGTTTCCTAATTTTTGTCACCCTCATAATTGTAGAAATTCCGTCTTTGAATAAATATTTATTCTTGAAGCAATGAAAGAAGACATTTTTTTTTATTCACTCTACCATTTTCTTTTTCTTTTTATTTTACTTTTCTTTAATTAAGGCGTTATCATGAAAACTGGGAAGGAGTCGTGTTCAGTAGTTTGGCTTTCTTTATCGCTGACAGGCGACGGATTTCTGCTGAGGTAGAGTTGAAACCCGTTAAAAAAATTAAAGATTTCAAAGAAGACTTAGAAAATTTTTGCTGATAATTCACGACGCGTATCACTATTAAGAAGTGCTTCGAAAAGAACGCAAAACGAGACTAATACGATTGGAAGGCTAAATTTCTATATAATTTGAGACGAAGCTGGCTTTCTTTTCGAGTTGAATTATACAAAGAACTAACTCTCTTCGTGCAGTCTCTTAAGGATTAATAATTAGCAAACTCAACTGACCTTAGTTCGATACTCACAGCGAAACTTCATAAATAAATACTGTATCAGTTGTTCCATAGTGACTACTTGTTCGACATCTCTAAATTTATCGTGAGCATTCTTTCCTCCTGGAAATTTGTAGATCACTCTTTGTGGTTTAGGAAAAAATTGGAGAACAAAGTTTAGAAAATAAGTCCATATGTAGCTGACACATAATGGAAACTACAAGAACTCGTACAGTAGATAGTGGAGGTAAGCGAGAAGAAAGGACTAAACATCCTGGGTATGACGATAAACTACATCCAGTAGCAAAGCCTCTGATCCGGAGGTTTTGAGGAGCTTGAAACTACCTCTTAATTTCTGGTGTTCCCAGATCCACCCTGACCCGGGGTTTGGGTCCCAGCTATGGGCAAATTAACCCGAAACTCTGGTCGAAACACTATGAAAGTGAAATAGGTTTTAATATCAGAAATACATTTTTTTTAGAAAAAAATTATTAGCAGCAATACATTTTAAAAAATGATTTACCATCAATAAAATCTTGTCGGCGTTAAACAACCCATTGCAGTTGATATGCTGTAAATCATACCAAACCAAACTAAGCATCAGTTGCAAGACAAAATGCATAGTCGTCAGCAAAAGTAAAAATCAAATATGCAAATTACCAATTGGAGATATCAAAATCAAACAAGGAAAATCCTGTAAATACCTAAGAATGTCTTAACATGGAACGGAAAGTGCGACTCTGAAATCCGAAGGAGCATTGGGCTAGCGGAAGACCCCATTCAAAAATAAAGTATTAAGACCGGAACATTTCATTAGAAACGTTAAAAAGTATACTGAACTGTTACTTAATATCACTTGTCCGATATGGCACTGAATGCTAGACATGAAGAGACTTGAAGCAACGAACATATGGATCTAGAGAAGGATTTTTGCATAAAACTATTTGAAAAATTATTATAAGTCAATATTCAGTTTATCACTGTATTAGTCTTGGCAGAATTCAAAATTGTCTGCGAGTCCTTTTTGGAGAATTATTTTCCACTCACCAACTCTTCTCACACAGACGGGATGTGGTGAGTCTCTCATTATCGTTATTTCCAGGGAAAGTGTTCCGACGAATTGCATCTCCTGGTTTCACCTGGTCTGACCTTAACTGCTAAGACCCGCCATGCCACAGACATATAAATAAACCATCCCCATACCCGCCGAATCACGGCCCTATTGAACAAATTCCTATGTGGATGTTTCCTCGATCATTACAATCTTAATGATTGACTCGAGATTTGTACAGGTTATCTTCTTCTCCTGTCCATATAAACCATCCCTTAACTTAGTCACCTACTTCGAGTGGCCCACTGACTTTGTACAGGGCGAACATTTCTGTAAAAAAAATTACTCTTTACAACTACATTCTTAGTTTCAACAGCCCAGGCTTTTGCAGTTAAAACCCGCCATGCCGCAGACATCGACTTGAATAATTTCCTTCGTAATCCATTAAAAAGAACGAAGCTCCACTCTGACAACATCTTCCCAAGAACTACTCCCTTGTGGAACAGACTACCGAAGATGTGTTTTCCTGATCACTACAATTTTAACCTCTTCTAGTCTAGGGGTTAACCATTATCTCACATGTGCTATGCGTGATACGCGCTTAGGCGATCATGTATATTTCGATACATGACTGACGAGACAGATTTTTCATGCAGTAGGTTGCCATTTCTTTCTGCGGTAGACCAGTTGCCATCCAAGGCTATTTACCCATAGCTGGGGAGAAGTGAAGTCATACCTTTCCCAAGGGTATTAGCACGTAAGTAAATGTAATGGATTCGACTGAAATTTGAACGCGGCTCTCTGATTCCTCCATCCGATAAGAATAATCGGATAGTCTAAAGACTGTCCGATTATGCTTCTAAGTTATGAACTAACCAAATTTGTCCGAGCACTGTAGTTTATGGCTGCAAGTTGGAAACGAAATAAAGGTATTTCATTTTATGGTAATTTTCTAAGCGTAGCTTGGACGTGGCACAAGGACACATGTATGGGTCATCATGATCGAACTCCCAAAGATTCATGTTATGTGTGATGAAAATGCTTTTATATCGTTTATATCGATGAAAATGCTTGAGATTATAATACAGCCATATTCTGACGAAATTCAAGCCTGATTCTTCAACCCGACCCGATATCCACCGTGACTCCATTATCTGCATAACCTTAAAAATTGCACTTCTGTCCTTATCTTAATCCCATACATTATCTTACAGTAATCCTCTACCTTGACTGGCTCTTGTGCCTTGTATTGAATGAACAGTGATAAAAAAATGACACACTGTTGCAAACTTATAACTATTTTATCTCCATTTCTATGACAAATGTTCGTATGAGCTACTCCTTCACTTTTATTATTTCTATATATGATCTACTATACCTGATTTTGTTATTCCTCCACAGCTTTCATTGATCTTCAGATAGCTTTTATGTTTTAACACTGTGCCACATTAGTGGAATACCGTACGAATATCGAACTCGATACACTCGCTATGATATTCCTATTTGACTTCGTTCTATCACAGATCAACACTCGCTTCTGTCATTGTCTGTGTGTGTGTAGTGTTAGATATATATATATATATGATTTTAGAGAAATCACTGCTCAGTGTGAAGCCATCATGTTAAAATGATTCCTTGCCACTTTCTTATAACTGATAATATATGAAGACCAACTTCCCTCGCAGATACAATTAAGCAAATGGATTCGCCTACCAGATCAACGCCACCTGTTTTATCATTCGGATTTTCTCGAGCATAAGATCTAATCATGGTCAAAGTTAATCGCCAAAAAGAACAGTAGAAGCAAACGAAAACTGGGTGGTCTGCCTCCATTTTGAAATGTAAACTGAGACGTTAAATGTGTGAAGCTTGAAGCTGAAGAAAAAACGTACATATAATGGAATGAATTCCGATGAACTACGACTCTTCACGTCAAATGTATTTGTTCTTTAGAATTCAGCAGACATTGGCACACTATCATGTATTAAGTCATAGCAGGTCATAAAAAAACAATAAATTATAATAATCATATTCTTAAAAGAAATAATCACGTTGACAAAAATAATTTTTAAAAATTAGCAACTTGGCAAGAAAACAAAATTGGGTCTGAAATTATGAAGAGTATGTATCATTATTTTATATAATTTACTGTCTGACTTTTATCCTCATCTTTTTGTTAAAATCAAAACCTTTCGACTTCCTTCAGATTTCTGTCAATGCAGGTAACCTTAATGGAATTTTGAACTGAACACTTTACTCAGTCTACGGGGTTGATTGTTTTCATCCTTTGGCAGGGGGAGCGAAATATCTTGACGGCGTTCGACAATTCTTTACTTATTATTTGTTCATTTTCCAGTGTCTGAATATGTCTATATTACTCGGGATTGAACTGAAAATGATGTTAGAAAATTCACTAACAAACGCTTTAAGCCTCTAAGTCTAGACAGCGGAATGAGAAAAAAATCTCTTGTAGACTGAATGAAGAATTGATTTCGAAATTCCCTGAAATTAACCCGTATCAACAGATGCCTGAAGGCGGTTAGATGGCACAACGACCAAAATTCTATGATTGTAGGTACAAAGATAAATATAAGAGTTCGACTAAAATATTGTAAATATGAAACAAATTATTTATATTGATAATATTGTCTACACCATCGTCTCCACATCTACGACATCCATATTTAGTGTCCGCTCTTATGCCTGCTTCTACATCGTCCTCTGTTGTGTCCGCTTCTACGCCGCATCCTCTTCTGTGTCCGCTTCTACGCCGCATCCTCTTCTGTGTCCGCTTCTACGCCGCATCCTCTTCTGTGTCCGCTTCTACGCCGCATCCTCTTCTGTGTCCGCTTCTACGCCGCATCCTCTTCTGTGTCCGCTTCTACGCCGCATCCTCTTCTGTGTCCGCTTCTACGCCGCATCCTCTTCTGTGTCCGCTTCTACGCCGCATCCTCTTCTGTGTCCGCTTCTACGCCGCATCCTCTTCTGTGTCCGCTTCTACGCCGCATCCTCTTCTGTGTCCGCTTCTACGCCGCATCCTCTTCTGTGTCCGCTTCTACGCCGCATCCTCTTCTGTGTCCGCTTCTACGCCGCATCCTCTTCTGTGTCCGCTTCTACGCCGCATCCTCTTCTGTGTCCGCTTCTACGCCGCATCCTCTTCTGTGTCCGCTTCTACGCCGCATCCTCTTCTGTGTCCGCTTCTACGCCGCATCCTCTTCTGTGTCCGCTTCTACGCCGCATCCTCTTCTGTGTCCGCTTCTACGCCGCATCCTCTTCTGTGTCCGCTTCTACGCCGCATCCTCTTCTGTGTCCGCTTCTACGCCGCATCCTCTTCTGTGTCCGCTTCTACGCCGCATCCTCTTCTGTGTCCGCTTCTACGCCGCATCCTCTTCTGTGTCCGCTTCTACGCCGCATCCTCTTCTGTGTCCGCTTCTACGCCGCATCCTCTTCTGTGTCCGCTTCTACGCCGCATCCTCTTCTGTGTCCGCTTCTACGCCGCATCCTCTTCTGTGTCCGCTTCTACGCCGCATCCTCTTCTGTGTCCGCTTCTACGCCGCATCCTCTTCTGTGTCCGCTTCTACGCCGCATCCTCTTCTGTCTCCCTTTTCTTCTTCCATTCTACGGCCTCATCTTTTCTCCGTGTTCTTTCTTCTTCCTCCACGACCTGCTTGCATCTTTTCTTTTCCTACATCTTTCTTCTTTTCTTCTCCCTCAGCTTCTTTCCAACTCTCCCTCTTTCACTTTATTTTTACTTCAAATCTTTCTTGTCTTTGCAAGTAAAACATCTTTTAATCGCGCCCAAAAAGCATCTTTAAGAAAAACTGATAATATGAAATGAATGAATTTGTAATGGACGAGAAGGCGACGCGTAATCAAAACCAAATAAGATCCTGTTAAAGATTGGTACAAATATGCAAAAGCGCAAATAATGACATTAGCAAACAAAGATGGCCTGATGACGTAAATTGCTAAAAAGAGCGAATTGATAACAGAGCTGATAGAAATGCACACAAGAATACATTCGGAAGCTGTACAACTGGTGGATAAAGAGAAAAAAAAGGCAAGACGCATCACGAATGAGAGGAATATCGAAACAAAACAACGAATGCACATTGCGTATGTCATGAAAGATGCAAACAACAATATTTTACAATAAAATAGAACTATAGTCGTTCTCCCGCTGTGTCACTTCCCTTCATAGCATGTGTGATTATGGCTCTTTACAGCTTCCTTTCTGCTTTACTGTCCCTCATTGTCTTTGGGGTGCGAGATATTCCGTCAACTGGCTGGTAGTTTACTCGCTGCTTCACTTTCGTTTTTTAAAGTTTTTCAGTCATCTCTTATAGACGATGTGTTTGAAGTTCCTATTCTTATAACTTCCTCGTTTCTAACATCAGTTTTTTTGTTTGTTTTTTATTCCAGGAATCTTTGACAATTAAAATGGCATTACTCCAGAACGTGTTGTTAATATATTCACTCTATCTATTGATCTCCCCAGTGCCTGTTGGTGTCAATCGCCATTCCCTTTATTTCTCTTTGATGAGATCTAAGTTATACTCGATCAGCTTCTTGCCATGAACTGCTGCCGTTTTGAGTCGACTCCCAAGATGCTTCTTCGATCACTACAATTGTTTACGTTTGAATCTTCACTTGAACAGGTTGTCTCACATATAAACATCCAACTAATCTCTGCCTACCACGAATGGCTCCCGAGTCTTGTGAACATAAGTGTAAAAACCTCGTTCTGGATAATCGCTTTCCATTGGGATCATCCATAATTGCTCACATACGAGGGCAGTTCATTGGCTTACTATGAAGGATTGACGCTAGAGATGAAAAATCCTGTCTGTGTTTATTTCAACCGTTTTTATTAATATTAGGTTGGTACAAAAATAATATAATTATTTTTGCACCAACCTAATAACTGCATTGTTTCTACCCAGATAACCTGACATGTGTCTAGTAGATAATTTCTCCTGTTGGTTAAAAAAGCCATCAACAACTTGTATGACGTTATCATCAATGCGATACTGCTTCCAAGTGTTTTATCACGTTTGGGAACAGCTGACAGCAGAATAGTGAGGGTAATCAAATTGTTCAAAGCCGGACACATACGTCACTCAGTCAAACCAAAGAATTGTGTTCTGGAGCATTGTTCTGGTGAAACAAGATGATTTTCGTCAGTCTCTCGTTTGGGTGTTTGGTCTTGATTGACGACTTGCTGAGGCAGATACGAAAGAGCGAGTAATCGTCATTGATGATGTGACTCTCTTGAAGATAGCCAATGAATACAATGTCCTTTGCAATGATCTTTTGTCATGATCTTCCCTGCATATGAAACGACGTTGGCCTTCTTTGGAGGTGAGTAGGGTGTTTCCATTGCATGGACTGTCTATTTGGCTCTGGTTCAAATGATGAACCCAGAACTCCTCCTCGCTTAGGAAAGGTTCAAGAAAACCAGATGTTAGAAGACGTGGACCACACCGAGCAGAGACCTTCCTCGTGTCAAGTTCACTATGCAGATTATTCTCAACTCTCACACAGGATATGCTAATAGCATTGGCTATTTGATATATAGTCAATCGCTTGTCATGTTATCCATCACCCTGTGATAAATACAATCTGTTTTCCATGGTGGTGGTATTCACAGGACGGACAGATATTGTGTCAGCATAAAGACTCTCCTTTGATCTCTTAAATTCAGTTGTCCACTTTTTAACTAGAGCAATATCCCAACGTGTAGCAACCATGTCAGCATGAATGTCTTAAGGCCAATCCCTTTTTTCTGCAGGTAATTGATAACACCACGATGCCAAATTTTGTCCATTTTCAAGAGAACTAATTATTTCAAAGTCTTCTTTGAACAGTCATATATCAGTTTACCGGGAGATAAACAATGCCGTTATTAATAGGAAGAGTTTAAATTAATACAGTGTAACCCGGATATAAGAGAGTTGTCGGGATCGGAGAATAAGTCTCTTATATCCGGGTTTGGTCTATTTTGTTTAGGTAAGTATGGCTGTAATTTGGGACCAGATAAAATCTCTCTTATATCCGGGTTTCTCTTATATCAGGGTTAAACTGTACATACATGAGGTTGCAGCTCTAACATTGTTGTAGCATACCTATATATCTGTATATTTTAATATATATTTGTGGGCATATCGTTTCCATTTCCCTATCTATTCTTTCAAATATATTTGTATTATTAATATATACTTTTAATACACAAAAATATATTGATACATTCCTTTTACAACCGTAATACAATTACGATTTTACATGTTAAAATGGGCGACTAGAATTTCTATTGACATTAATGTATTTTGTTTTCTCCTTTTGTTTCTGTTTTACCGTTACTTGCAACAAGTTTTACTTCTTTACCGAGATCGGCTTTCCTTGCATATTAAATCAATTTCTCAAATTTTCTCATTTAATGATGGACCACAAGTTTTCTATTGGATTCTTATCTGTGGAGTCTGGGGGCCATTTAATTAATTTTGTATCTTTGAAGCCCACTTTTTGGCAAAGTTTTGGATAATCACATTCTCATGTCTTTCACCAATATAACCTCTAAGTTACGGCTTCTTCATTTTGAATCGCATCACTCAAAATATGTCTTGTCGAAGAACTTGATCTTTCAAACGACATGTAATCATACTGCATAAAATCTTTGTAAAATTTCATACCTCTACAAGCCTTAAGCAATCACGACACTTCAGATTCCTTTTCTTTATTACTCGGGAATTTCAACGATTCCTTGAGAAAAATATTGGCGTTGCTTGTCGCTGCCGCCTTCAGAGATTGGAATTCAAAATTGTCCTTCTGGACAATTTCCAGACAAGGCAAGAAAGTCTACTCTACGCTGCTATTTAACCCTTAGATAAGGAGGAAGAGACAGATTCATTTTCGCAAGTAAACGTAACAATGGTGGCCGGAAATTCAACTCAACTTGTTGACTCCCCTTTTGTCGCACGTAAACGTTACGACGACAGCACAATTTACAGTACAAGCTATAAATGTTACTGAACCTCTTGTTGTTAGTAAGTCGTGTTCATTTCTTAGAAGGACCTAATCGAGAGCCCAACAATCGAGAGCCAATGTAGCTCGACATTCATCGCTTAATTTCCTGATCAGTTACACGAATTTAATTCGAGACTATTATTAATCTTTGACTTTATCTGATAGACTATGCCTGTTTTTTATCAAGTAGTTCCACCTTTCACTGATGTAAATCTATTATCGTTCTTAAATACCATAGAATTCCTCCTTGGAAAAATAAAACAACCATTTTATCAGTATATTTATCTGTGTAGTGTACTTCATAGTATATTCCAAGCTGTTGACATTTTTTTTTTAAGAATAATTTTTGTACAGAACTAGGGTTTGTCAAAATAAAGCCAAAGTATTTTTAAATGCACCGTATTTGACCCGTTTGGCGGAGGAACGTATTCAACAAAAAATCGAATTTTTTTTTTTTTTTTTTTTTTTTTTTTTTTACTGCAAATTATTATGTCCAAGTACAAAAAAGAGCCGATTACACAATATTTCAAGTTCAGTTGAGGTTTACAGTTCGTAACTTTGCAATCAGATGAGGCAACATAAATCATAGATTTGTCTGCAGAATATCATTACATTATTGTTACATAATTATAGTGCAATCATTATATAATACGATCAAAATAAAATTATTTCCAAAAGCATTTTATTAGGTTGGTGCAAAAATAACAACGTAATAATGTCGTTTTTTGACGTATTTTTAACGTCAAAAAACAACATTATTACGTCATTATTTTTGCACCAACCTAATATTTTGATCGTATATTAATTGAAAACATTCTTTTTTACAGGCTTTATTTTTGAAGTGGAATAAGATAATTCTAAATTTCAGAAATTCTCTATTGCTCATCAAACTGACTGGAAGAAAGTGGTTTAAATACAACAATGGAAAAGAGAGGCAACAAAGCGTAAACGAAATGGCTCCAGTTTGTTCAACTTAGGAAGATTAGCATTGCAGCCAAAGAATTCTAAAATGCTGCCAATAACAAAGGAGAAAATGAAAAATACCTCAAAACAAATCGAATATAGAATCAGAATGATCTTATTTTTATTTATGTAACTAAATACATAACTGTCAACAATATTTCCGTAAAACTTGATATTTCCTGTAATAAATTATTAATAACAATTATTATTATTATCATTTTACTTAAGTTTAAGCTACTTCTACATTTGCAATTCCTTACGGTTAACCATGAAAAGAACTGTTGATTAAAACTGCCTAAAATCTTTAAGCGGGTATTGCCGCAAAATTATTAAATATTGAATACGCCCCTCCTCCGCCGAACGCGTCATAAATAAACTCCTATATAGCGGAACGCCTGATTTTTTTTTTTTTTTTTTTTTTTTATTAGTATAAATTTTTCCTCCAAGAAAAAATTTACTTTTGTATAGGGCAACCGGCCACCAAAAATTCGGAATTTTAACCTCTTCAAGAAAAAAAATACCCCTATTTTGTGCGTAGAAAGAAACCTGATCATAATCACTAGCTTTTTACAGAAGCATATACCCTAACAATCTATTGTGCCATAAAAATCGCTTTGATTTGGAGGCGGCCTCTAGTTAAATCGATAATTAAAATCCGAACAGCAATAGTCGAAGGGGTGATAACATCGCTAACAACAACAGATCTGTTTTCACGCCCTACATCGATTGCTAATGACTTCAAAATAAGAAATATCGATTTTATTGATCAGGAAGCTTTTATGATCAGCTCGGCAAAGCGTCCTTAAACAGTAGACTTCAAAGAAAGCAGGCGGTGGTTATTTTCAGTAGAAAGTGGCTTGAGTGAGTTATCAGATGATTTGTAAAAGAAGTCATCTGAGACAGATAAGTAAATAGACATGGGAATTATATATATATATATATAACGATGTTGGAATGAAAAGAGAAACAGCAAAAATATCGTTCTTTTGATATTTCGGATTATCTTTATTTATATCGTTTCGCCTTGTCCTTTTACAAAGGTTCTTCAATGGTAATTTGACACCCGGACCATGAATCATACACTTTCAGATAAATTTACCCGTAAGGCAAGATGTAACACAAGATCGTTTTAACTTGGGGAGCGCCATACGCATACATATGGGTCAAGGAGTCTCTGCGACGATTGTCACGCTGGCAACGATATTACATTGACCCTTCCTCTTTTATTGCAATCAGGAAGGTTCTGCAGCAGGGTTGGAATCCCCGGAACTGGGCGACTCCTCACCTACCACTTAAAATGAGGGGAAACGTTTACTCCATTTCCGCTGGAAAACTTAACTCGACGCTAACGCTCATAGATCGCGATAAAAGAAACCTTCGACTCTTGTCATGCTTCTTCCTTTAAATATTTGTTAAAATATATCAAACGCATTCTTCGCTTGTTTTTATTACCGTGTTTGACGGCATATTAGACGCACCCCAATTTCAGCGGGGAAAATCAAGAAAAAATTAATAATTAGTCAAATTATTATTAAATAGTACAGCCTCGGCTATATTTATCAGGTATTATTTTGGTTAAAGAAGATATTACATTTAAACGAAATATAATCGGAAAAACGATCGCGTGCCTATAAAAACTTTATTACAGTGTAACCCGGATATAAGAGAGTTGTCGGGACCGGATACGAAGTTTCTTATATCCGGGTTTCTCTTATATCCGAGTTTGGTCTGTTTTGTTTAGGTAAGTATGGCTGTAATTTGTGACCAGAGAAAATCTCTCTTATATCCGGGTTACACTGTATATCCAAATATAAGAAAATAAGATAAAAATCAAGCAATTATTACAATTGAGTAAAACAGTACAGTTACCATTTAAAATTTTATTCATCTTCAAATCCATAAAATTCATCGTCTTTATCAAAACTTAAATAATGCGTCATCTTCCGTTCCATTGCGAGCACTGGTAATGCCACACTTTTTAAAAGATTTCACAATTTTTGGTTTAATATTATCGCAAGTTTGCTTTACCCATTAGCAGACTTGTGCAATGTTGGGTCTTTTTATTCTTCCTGTAAGTGTAAGTCGCGATCAGGCATTGCCATCCACGTGTTCAATTGCTCCTTAATGTTTAAGTCTAAGCTAATAGGAGTTGCCAGGTAGCTAATTTCGTCCGACTATGGCGTATTTTAGGCTTACATATGATATATGAGACGCAGTGGAATTTTCAAAGATATTTTTAGTAAAAAAAAGTTCGCCTTATATGCCGTCAAATACGGTATATTCGATATACCATATAAGTATTAAGTTCCACAAATTCTGTTTGTTAGCAAAAATTTATTCAAAGTAACTATTTTACAAAAGACTTTCAACTTTGCTAAACGCTGTGTCTATATTATTTTTAAGATTCAAATATAGAACCACTTATTAGCTGCTTTATATCTTTTCATTTGTTACCGAATTTGCCAGCATTCACTGCTACATGAGAAATGAAAAAACTATATAGTAGTTCCTGCTATTTATTCGACATAGAAGTAAATCATGACATGAATAATTTTAAGACGTGATTTTGAATTAAACATAATCGAAGCTAATTTTAATTTGACTAAAAGCTGTACATTTATTATTTTCAAATATTTTATTTGTATTTACAACTTAATGCGATTTTATATCGCTTCCTATTACTTAAGGAAAAAAGAGGACACAGTATTGATAGCAGACACTGAAAAGAACTTATAAAATATAATAGAATGTAGCTACGGAGAGGTGAGAAGAAAGGACGAAGCATAAACTACAAGACAGAATGCATGGTCATCAGTAAGAGGAAGGGCCCGAAATACGATTTGCAGGTTGGGAAGACTAGAATCAAGCAGACGCAAAAGCTTAAATATATGGGAACCGTTTTCACAGAGGACGGTAAGTGTGACACTGAGATCCGTATAAGTATTGGGATGGCCAAGCACGCATTCCAAAAGCTGAGTAGAGTATTGCGAGACAGGAAGATTTCTTTGGTAACAAAGAAAAGAATACTGAGCTGTTACGTGATATATGTCCTTCTTTACAGCAGGGAATGTTGGACGATTTCCTCAAAGATGAAGAAGAAACTCGAGGTGTAGTTCTATAGAAGGATGCTAAGGATATCCTGGACCGAGCGTGTGAGCAAGATGTGGTCTTAGAGTGGATGCAAACAAGGAGGAGGCTTATAAATATCACGAAGAGGCAGCTGAAGTTTCTGGGAAACAGAATGAGGAAGGAGAGCCTGGAAAATCTGATACTCACGGGTGAAATAGAGGCAAAGAGAGACGAGGAAAAACAACGCGTGACATACCTGGCGGGCATAAGCAAGGGGAGGACAGAACGTGGTCTGGGGGAGGAAGCAGAGGGAAGGAATTGTTGAGGACGGCAAGGGAGGTGCAGAGCTATAATCGCCGATGTCATGAAAGGACACGGTACATAAAAAGAAAAAGAAAGTATGACTCGAGCTGCCTCAAATAACACACATAAGATCAATGTCTGACCCGAGAGTTAAGCTTAAGGTACACATATTTAGACATATATTTGAGGGAATATTCCCGTATGGTTCTGAAATATGGAGAATGTCAGCCAAACTTCAGATGAATATTAAATGCTACTTTTTTTTCTAATTATATACAAAACCCATGACCCACACAAATCAGAGCGTTGGTGAGTTTGTTGAATCTATATAAGAGGATGAAGTAAATGTGTATTATGAAGATATGTAGAATTTATGATACTTGACACTAGAGATGAAGAGGTTAAGATTATAATGATCTGGAAAGCAACCCCTCGGGAACCTGTTCTACAAAGTAACAGTTCTGGGGGAGAAGCTGTCTGTACAGAACTTTGGTCTTACCAATGGGATAGGAAGGAAATGAATAGGATTCGATCTTGGGTACTTTTGACTAGCGATTTCAGAAGATGTGAACTTAAGGAATTTAGTACATCTGAGTATTTTTTTCATGAACATAGTAATAGAGTAGCAAGAGGGTCCCGACCTTTTGAATGAAGATATAAAATGGAAAAGAAGTCATTGTATATTTAATACCCAGCAAGTAATTTTGAACCTTAACAATAATATTCCGTTTAATCATCTAGCTGTGTTAATATCATTTACATATCACGAAATGGACAAATTCCGACAATTTTATGTTTATACATTCTTTTTTTATAGATACAAATATTTAAGTAAATGCTCTGTTTATAATAAACAGTATTAATAACATTTACCGGCCTGAATGTCCGAGAAATTTTCATAGAAAATATTCGTCCTCCGACAGGAATCGAACCTGTATCTTAAGCTACAAAACAAAAATTTCACATTCTAATTAAAAGCACGTGTTTAGGTTTAGAAACGCTGACCTGGAATCAAGAGACAAAATAACCGATGACTGTTTTCTCCTGCTTGTGTGACATGATGTAGAGTTCTGTTGCCAGCGGCTACCCTCTTGACCCAGGGCAGCACGATTTCCTCAAGGCACATGATCTAGTTATCCGAATTGAATCTGAGGCTCTCACATAAAGATTTTGGAGTTCATTTCTCATCAGAACGGTCAGTGATTGTTTTCAAGCTTTCTTACATTCGTAATCACCATTAGACTCATCCAACTCTACACTGTCTTCCGATTTATGCCCAAACGCTCTGAAATGTTAATATTAGTGCTTTCGGAACGAATGCCAAGTAGTACATCATGCCGTTTCGAAATTTTTGACGTAGTGAATTGCGTCATAGTTCTTTTTCTGACAGACTGTTCCCGACTAACCCCACTATACCGCGTATTCGAGAAAATCAAAAGCAAACACGCATGCACGAAATTAAAAATATTAAATGATATATTATAATAAAAAGAAAGAGTAAGATATATATAATCCGGTGTTCTTTTTATTTTTACAAAACAGTGCTCAATGCAAAACAAGAGATCATAAATATTATAAATTTACTAAATTAAAGATGGAAAACAAATCATTGTCTATTCAATGCCTCGCAAGTAATATTGAATAACATTCCGTTTAATTATCTAGCTGTGTTAATATCTTTTATACCGAAGATACAAAACAAGAATTTCACATACTAATTAAAAGCACGTTTTTTAGGCTTATAAACGCTGACCTGGTGTCAAGAGACAAAATAACTAATGAAATCGTAAATTTTCTATGTCGCCCATTTAGTCTTCATTTTAGGAATTCTTCGGAGTAAAAAGTGGTTTACCACCCCCAAAACACAGGAATAAATCTCATAGATCAAAAGGATATACTGATAAATGCAAGGTGCCTCGTGCTAAGATGATCAATTTATCGTTTAAAGCAGGGGTAGCCAAACATGCTTAATGTAAGAGTCACATACAGTATAGTGCAGATGTTTGAGATCCGCAAGACATATACTCATACGTTTTTGTTACGTTCAGATTAACATTAAACTTGAGTTTTTGATCCAATTCAAAAATTTATACCCAGTAAATAATTATAAAGTGTATTTTTTCCTTATCTGTCTATATTATTTACATTATTCGAACTGTTATCTTCATCTTCATTGCCATATTCACAGTGTTTCGGCCGTTGTACGCTCCGATCCTTTTCAGGTGATTGGAATTTCGAACCAAATCCTTTATTTCGTTCACCGGGGTAGAGTGTTCTAGTTCTATATGTCTATTCTAGATGTTTCAGTTGCAATTTTCGTGTTATTCATTGCTTTTCTCTCTATCACTCCTTATTACTGGGTCCCATATTGTATTCATTTCTATGCTTGGTCGGCTCAGGTGATTTTTGTAGCCTAATATATGTGCTGATTACTTAAGTTTTCATATTTTTCAGTTATGTTCTCTGTCTAGTATTTCAACCTCATCCTACGGGGGCGGTTTTCTCCCTTTTCCCTCTATATGTGGTCAGCTACGCCTGATTTTTATATTTCCTCTTCATGCAACTGCTTTACGACGTTCTTGCAGTCTTACGTTGATTTTTTTTTTTTTTCCTTTTTTTTTTTTTTTTTTTTTTTTTGCCATTTATATTAACTGTGATGAAAAAGGGGTTCAGCCAAAATATTTTTACCAGTCGCATATTAAAGGCCAAAGATCCGCATGTGGCTCGCAATCTACGGTTTGTACACCGCTGGTCTAAAACGAACTAAGCACATTTTAAATTTTTCCCAAGAACAATTGTCTTAAATTTTGAAGATTTAAATTGTTTTGATATTTGGAAATTTAGACTGAAAAGGAGAAATAATTTAGTTTCAGGCATTTTTCTCGAAGTTGAAGGTCAGAGATTAGAAAATAAGAAAAAGAAAGAAAGAAATTCGTTGATTTAACTTAATTTTGTAATGAAGAGGCCAAAAATCCATTGGATATTGGTCATCTGTAAAAAAAAAGATTGTCCGGTTAAACATCCGTGTCGCTTATTCATTTCAATAAGATTTCCGAATAAAAATACATCCAGAACTGCCTATCTAAAAATAAATGATTCAACATGTGTGAGATTTGATGAGCTTCAAAGAATAACTTGAAAAATACTTAGATTTTAAAGACAGGCTTCGAAATCCTGAGGCTTCCCACTTTCAGACCAGGTAAAATATATATCAAATGCCAAATATCCGCTTACGAGTCCACTGTGTAATATGCAAGCTTTTACTTGCATTATCCCAAACCGATATAATGCCGCACTGATAACCTAAGGGACCTCTGTTTTTTTGGAGGGTTTTTTTGTTTGTTTGTTTTTTTTGTTTGCAATTGAATCATTAAAATAGTTACATTTATATTTTATCTTAAGTTAGTTAATTAAAATCTCTCTACATGATTTCAATTTATGGTCGAATTGCAAACGGACTTTTTTTTTTAGCTGAGGCTAACACGCTTGAAGTGTAATGTTTTAATTTTGCCTCTGTTTTTCTTGTTTTATGGTTATTTCCTGTTCCGAAAATTCTTGAGAACCGTGCTTTATTGTAACCAGTGTTTCTTTGCTGTTTTTATGAAACCATATTTTTAATTTCAAAATCATTTCGGTTTCATTTTTTTCTGTCCAAGACGAGCGATAATGAATCGGGCTTCCCGAGTTAATTTGCGCTTTAAAATTCGGTCAAGTTATGCAATTACATTTCGAGGGGTTTTATTGAATTGTTTACAAAGAAAATGGACTTTTCTCCTTCTTCTTTAACGCTATTCTTTTTTTTAAAGACGAATCCTTTTGATCTGCGCAGAGGAAATTTTAATTTCGACTTTTTTGCAGTGTTACTATCAACCTTGTTAATGATTGCTATTAATAGCGTGTGGGCAGATGTATTTCACAAGAAATAAACCTACTCGTTCAGAATAAAACTTCTGTTTCAATTTGAAATAAACGTTCTCGTGGATACCATTAACTCTATAAGAAGTGGAATCTTGAGTACAATATTCTAAAGGGGCCATCTCTAGTTTTGTCATATATTCGGGATTATAACCCGTTATAAAATATTTCTATGGTTATCGAACTCATGAACATTCTGGAAATGTCAAACCGAAACTTGTAGTTGAACAACGGCTGATCTCATTATTTTACATTTCAGTTAGTTGGTCCTTGGCCATCTTTCATTGAATATCTGACGTGTCAATTCGTGTGTCGTCAAGCTCCTTTGATTATTTGACTCATGTCTTGTCTTCATGTGTCCTTTCTAGATTACTTGACCTTTGTGTATCCTTAGATTTTCTTGCTTGATTACTCTGGCTTGTCACATTGGATGTTCTCAGATCTCCTTGATTGATTAATTGATCTCGTATGTCATGTGTCCTCAGGTTTTCTACGTTGATTCCTATACATATAAAATCTTGTGTCCACAATCTCTAACCTTGTCATGTATGCCCTCACGTCACTTTGCGTCATTACTTGTCCTAGCATGACGTGTGTCCTCAGGTAATCTTTCTTGATTACATGGTATCTCACCTGATGTGTCCTCGGTACTTCTTGCGTTGATTGATTTACCTGTCATGACGTGTGTCCTCGGGTCTCCTTCGTTGATTCTTTGACCTGTCAAGTAATGTCTTTAGACCTTCTTTTGATTAATTTACCTGTCGTGACCTGTGTCCTCGCGTCTCCCTCGAGTATTTCTGCGTAAGTGAATGTAACATAAGTTTGGTGCAAAGGTAATGACGTAATGTCGTTTTTTGACGTATTTTTTAACGTCAAAAAACGACATTATTACGTCATTATTTTTGCACCAACCTAATATTTGACTGGAATTCGAACTCTGTTCTCCAAATTCGACACAAGTTCAGCTATAGTGTAGATAATAACACTCAGACATTGAGACAATCTTTTCTCGATTTTTAAAATTTTCTTCATCCGTGTTATTCTATGTAAGGAATTAAAGCCACTAAGACACAGTGGATTACAGGGAGTGGAAGAATTAGGAACAGAAACATTATGGATGGGGAGAGAAAGGAATAATCAGGGCGACAGTAGATAGCAATTGACATTGCATTTAAATTTTTGCGGATTAAAATTGACTGTTAAAGCATGGAGCCAGAAGGGCGTTACACAAGCGAGAAGTGAGAGAAAAACTGTTAGCATAGAACTTAAGGTTACATCTGACTAGCTCAACTGTAAATTGATGAGATCTCGAGTAGATTTCGTCTCCAGTCTAGTACTGCGCTTAAATCCAAAAAATCTAGGAACCATAGCGTAGAACTGATTCGAACAATTACCATGAAAGTATTTATTGAAAAGACACAGAGGGGCAACCTTACGGAGGTGGGAAAGTGACTGAAGCCGAGCCGACCAATAATTTTTCTGATTCAACTTTGGATCTTATAAGTTCAAGATAATTAGCAAGGCCACCGGGCCATATGTGACAACAATATTCTAAGCATGGACGAATAGTAGACTTATAGATATGTAAGATAGATTCTGGAGGAAAACAGTTGTCTCGTACGCCACATAGAACCGACTTTCTCACCAGTTGGACTGGTAATGGATTCAATATAGTCTTTCCATTTCATGTCTGCTGAAAACGTGAGCTCAAGAAGGCGCAATGGGTCACTTTCATGGAGGTTAGCATCAGCCATGCTGATGGGAGGCAGAGAGCCGTCTCTCAGATTAGTTTTTTTTTTCCATTATTTATCGTTTGTCTTTGTTATATCAAAGACACAAGTATCTTATGTCAACAAAATAAGTGAGGCAACGGTATCTAACACTAACGCCATGACAATTTTGAAGAAATTGGAAAAAAATTCTTACAGATGAACTTGCGTACTCTCCTGCTGGCTATAATTCGTGTCACGAATTACGCATAAAAGAAATACGTCGAATCGGCCCACATTGTCGGCGGACTGAATTGTTCATCTTGCCTCCTTTTGTCTGGCATTTGGCCAAATAAATAACGGGTGTAAATTAAATGCCAGAAATTGAAAATACTTTAATTCCTTCGACGATTTGTCGGTTGACTAAATCTTCGATCTCGGATCAGCAATTCCCGTCCCCTCCACTGCTAACTAAAATTGCGCAAGCGTTAACCACCACAATAAACTGGTCATAAATTCGCGCGCAAGCCTTTTCCAGAAAATTGGAAGGCGTCTCAAGTAGCAGCCTTTATGCCGGCCATTTTGGTCAGAGCTGGAACAAATCTCCCACGAAAGAGAATTTTTATTTTTTTTTTTTTATTTTTTTTTTTTTGGTGGGGGGAGTTGTGTGTGTGTGTGTTTTTAAGTGAGAATATAGTGGCACGTAGTTTGAGATGGATGGGTTGGTTTATTGCAATATCATGCGAAAATAAAGCTAGGAATTCAAAATAACTGAGATGGAAGGAAAGAATTATATTCAATGGCGAAAAAGTGAAAAAAGTAGAAGAAAAAAATATAAGAACCTATGAAAGTAAATTGTGAAGGAAAATAAAGAAACAAGAAATTAAAGTTAAAAACGGGAAAAGGCGAAAAAAAAATGTAAGTAAAACCGGACGTTTTAAGACATCCAGATTTACCAAACAGAAATACAAGACACAGGTACAAGGTTCGAGAGCCACTCGTGGTAGAAGCTACATTAACGGGTAGTTCATAAGGATATGAGGGGGGAGAATACTGTTAACTCTAGATTTGAACAGGTTAAGATTACACGTCAGTCAGGGAAACATCCTCTTGGGAGTCGGTTCCACAGTGCAATGTTTCGCGGGAAGAAGTTGGTCGTGTGAAACTTACTTCTCACCTATGGAATGGTGTGGTCTGATACAATGTTAGTAGCATGGCGAGTCCTACCTGTGAAGGTTAGGACTGACAGAACCAAGGAATGTAGATCGTCCGAGCACTTTCCATAGTAGTATCGACAGAGCAGTGAGTGGCTTGCCGCATTCCGCCTGTGAGTGACAGGTTGGTTGAATTTATAAGGTGAAACATTGACAAGATGGTATCATCTTATTTCTGTTTCTTCAAAATTGCACTTGTAGTATTAGATGTAATAGTATTTGAATTTCCGTGGTGAAGCGTTGACAAAATATTATCATTTTATTACTATGGCTTTAAATGATTTCTAATTCGATTTTTAATTGAACCATTTTCAATTTAAATTGTAACAGGGTTTTCTGTATCTGCTAAATATGTTATTCCAAATAGGGCAGCTTTTTAAAAAAAGATAATATTTGAAAAATAAAAAAGGGATGAAACGAATATGATAAATTCAGTTTGGGTCAAAAAGGAAGGAAGGTAGTTGTAAAGAAGGGGATATATATATATATATATATATATATATATGAGACAGAACAGATGGAGTAAGACACCATAATTCGTAGCGTTTTACTTTTTTTTAAATTGGTCAATACATAGTAGAGCAATACATTGTAATATTTTTATTATAATAGATTGTAATAAAAAAAAATTTACATCACTACACAAAATCTTTCATGTTTCAATGTTATAATTGTACTTCGTCAGGCGATGGTAGATAACCTGTGAAAAAAATGTTTCATTTGGGGAATTTAAAAACAAATCGTTATCGCTTCTCGGAAGTTGAAAGATACGGCATAAGTCAGAATTAATATTTTAACTCCCGAAAAGAGGTAACGATTATATATATATATATATATATATATATATATATATATATATACACACACATACATACATTCTCTAAAGAGTTTAGTAGAGTGACGTTTTTATAATTATTCAGTCCATTCTTCAGGAGGTTTAAGCAATTGACGTTTTTCTCGTTTTGCGTTTTCTTTATAGTAAGTTTGATGGTGTCATTTCATGCGCTATTTGGAACGCTTTTATTATTGATATTTGGTTGATTTCTTTTCTTTTTGTGTGTGTGCGTGCGCATCTCTCTATTGTTATATAAAGGAGATAGGGGCGCGATGTATAAATTTTCGTCTAAATTACGCAAAAAGGTAAGTAACACTGACATCTCCTTTTAACAGATATATTTGCCAAAATTACACAAAAATATCTTAAAATACTAAAGAGTAAATTTATTCAATAACATCGCCATTGGCTTCAACTTCTAGACGACTTTGGAATCTTCTGCCTCTATTCTGGACGGTCTCCTTGTTGGTGAATGCTGCCATAATCTTTGACTTCAGTTCATCTTTGGTGTTACAAGGAATTGTTGTTGGTTTTCCGCTCAACTGGGTTCCACACAAGAATCAAAGGGGGTTGCAGTCTGGGGAGAGAGATAGCCAGATGTAAGGGGTGACGTAGTCGCCGAAATTATCTAACAGCCATGACTGTTTTCTCCTGCTTGTGTGGCATAGTGTAGAGTTCTGTTGCCAGCAACTACGCTCTTGACCCAGGGCGGCACGAGCTCCTCAAGGCACTTCCGTATTGAATCTGAGGCCCCAACATAGATTTTGGAGTTCATTTCTCATCAGAACCGTCAGTGTTTTTTTTTTTTTGTTTTTTTTTTGTTTTTTTCTCGAGCTGTCTTAGCAATCACCATTAGACTCATCCAACTCTTTTCGAATCCTCTACACTGTCTTCAGATTTATACCCAAACACTCTGAAATGTTAGTATTGGAGCTTTCGGAGCGAATGCCAAGTAGTACAGCATGCCGTTTCGAAATTTCTGACGTAGTGAATTGCGTCATGGGGCTCTTTTTCTGACAGACGGTGTCCGACTAACCCTACTATACTGTGTAGTCCAGAAAATCAAAAACAAACAACACGCATGCGCGAAATTAGAAATATAAAATGCCTTAAGTCCCTAGGTCTGTTTCATTTTCATGCGAGTTTTGGAAGGTTCCAAAATTCACTTGAAAATGAAACAGGAGTAGGAACTTAATTTAATACTGTAATTGAATTTGAAGTTTTTAGTTTCTGTTTTTGAAACACTGTAATCCCTGTGTAGAGATGGAATGATATTTTTAAATTAGTGAATTTATAAAATATTCGATTATATAAATATATTATTTTTAATCTTGTTTGGTGTATTTTTCTTTCTCTGATATTTGATTATATACAATATTTCTACAGAATTGATTTATTTCTGCAAGTAAGGTAAATGTCGGATTAAAAATAAACACTTTAATTCTTGCGAAATTACTCTGTGGTTTACACTTTGGATACGAATCGAGTAGATATGAGAGTTCTAGAATATCTGAACGAGCGGTTGAGCATTCAATAAAGAGGTAAATAGGAGCTGTGATGCTCTCTATGGCATTGACGTCTAAGGCCCACCGAATCAGACGGTGGTATCTAGTGCAAAAGGGACGCATTTACGAAATTATACAAACTCTTTAAAAAATAGTGTCTATTCAAACATGGATATTCCTCAAAAAAACATAACATTTTCAATAATACAGATATATATGTGTGTGTGTGTGTGTGTGTGGGTGATTAATAGGATGTAGGATAACACCCAAACAAAAGTGGAGATAATAAGAAAAGGTCTGAATAGTTTTCCATTTTCTCTAAGAAGTAATCATACTCGAGGCCTGCTTGCTAACCACTACACTGAACGAGACACCCACTATACGTCTGTATTTTAACTTTATATGATTATTTATATGACATTCTTTATAGAACTAGATATATGTTTATATATAACTGCATGGGTGCGTTTTGTGTATTTAAATAAATGTATATAATTTATGTGAACGTGTGTGAATTTTTATCTAAATAATAAAAAAAGAATCTCTCCTGGCGAAAGATTCGTAAATTTCCTAAAATGGCTAATATCTTTGAAGAGGGAAAGATGGCTGCAAATGTAACACTATTTTGTTTTTGTTTTGTTTTTTTGTTTTTCGACTGAAATAAAGTAAAAAAAAAAAAAAAAAAACCCGCCATATCATGTCAGTTCACAAATAAGACTGAAAAAAAAATAATCTGTTCTCACCACGAATAGAAAGAAACCACACAAATAAAACAAATGTTTTAAAAAAGAGCTCGTTCAAAATTACTAAAATGGCTACTTCTATGTATTCTCAAACTTTCCAAGGATTTTTACGATGCCATCAATATTTTTTACACTCTTCGTTTAAGCATTCAAATCGCTTTCTAGGCGGATATAAAATACTGGGGAAAATAAAAATTGCCTTTTTTATTACCGAAAGATAACAAACCCAAATGAAACTACTTTTTTTGCATACTTTTAATACACTCGTGGTATGCAGACATTTGATTTTATTTATATGACGTCAATCCTTATTTGTAAAACTTACCTCCACACATGGAGTGTACATGCGCAGATTTGCCCGCAATTGTAAATATCAGTCTTGAATTAAAATAATCGACTTATGCATGTATATATTGCGATAAATGTAAGTATACAGTGTACGCCGGATAAAAACTAGTTTATTGAATTGTATATCTATACATGCCTTCCTTTTCCTTGTGTAGCATCTATTCAAGAATTTGGTGATCATGACTCCTCGCAACTTCCTATCTTTATAGATGTTTTACCAACCCCTCTCATTCACTATTATACCATCTATTCACACAGGTTGTTTGATGATTCGCTGTTTCTTATCTGTCCATAGAGCATTCAGTACGTTCAATTTGTCAAGCCGTCTTTCTTCCTTATGTGTTCCAGAGATGTTCAACTATGTCCTTTTAATTCTAAAAATAAGCATCATTTTTATTTCTTTAAATCTTCCTCATTGTTCATATATACAGTAAATTATATTCTTATAGACCTTCCTGGCTTACAGCCATATCACTTTCAAACACCGGTCCTCGTACAATCACATGTTAAGCAATGTCGAGACTGGTCAGTACCTAGATGAGTTATCGCTTGGGAATATCTGGTGTTGTAAGCTTGAATGTGCAGGTGGGCGTAATAGATAACGGCTCGGAATTGTAAATCAGAGTGCAGACTTCCGATTTCAGTCTGGTTCATTATATTCAATAACGCGCAAATACCTTTTGAGAAATGTATGAATCCCCCTCCCCCACCTAGCTATGGCTTTATTAGGGTTTGCATTATTAAATCATCTCTAACAAATTCTTAGAATCGAAAACATATATTCTGACTTTACATAACCTGCAATAGGTTGATAAGTCGTAAAAAATCTAGCAATATGATACATCTACAGAACCACATTTATCTCAGCTGAAATCATCTCTTTATCTTTGAGATAATTTACCAGTATTCATATAGCGGAATGATACTACGTAACTACTCAGAAAGTATTTACATTATTCGGACTGTTGCCCTCATATCTATTGCCATATTCACGACGTTTCGGCAGTTGTACGCTCCAGCTTTCTTCAGGTTATACTGAAATTTCGAAACGAACCCTTTTAGTCCATGGGGGTGTAGACTGTTCTAATTCTACCTACTATACTTTCGGTGTCTCAGTTTTTTTTTTTTTTTTGTTTTTTTTTTAAACAAATATCACCTGAAAAGGCCGTATAACAGTCAAAACGTCGTTAAAGATGTGTACAACAGTGCGAACAATGTAAATACTGTAAATAGTTACAATATCTCATCTCAGAAATATAGTGATTTTCCTTGCTAAACATCACACCGCCTTGAGGTGCCCAAATAATTTACTAAGCGAAAGCATGGGTAACCCAGTAAGGCTTGAACTCACTACACAATTGTTATGGTTATAGCGAGACAAGTTTGCTAACGATTGCACCACGTCGAGGTGCCTAAATGATTTTCTAAGCGTATCTTAGATGAGGCACATGACCGAAAGTATGGGGCACCCGGTGAGGATCGAACTCGCTACTCAATCGTAATTGACCTGGCGAGATAAGCTTGCTAGCCATTACACCATGTCGAAGTGCCCAACCTCATCTCAGAAATATAGGCACAAATTCAGATTGTATTTATCATTCATCTGGGGTACACTGTTCTAGTTCCACGTGATATGTGTCCTTGAGGACACATGGCACAGTGGATAAAGGCGTTGGTTAGATCCATTGACAGGACCCAAAGAGTGTGAGTTCAATACCCGGTTATGGCAGTGGAGACCTTTCAGAGGGAAATTAACAGGAGATAACTGATAAATGACATCCATTATACGTGGAACTAGAACAATATACCCCAGTGAACGAAATAAAGAGTTCAGTTCGACATGCCAACCATCTGAAGAAGCCCGGAGCGTACAACGGCCAAAACGTTGTAATAAATATGGCGACAAAGATGAGGAAATAGTCCAAATAATGTAAATAATACCTCATCTCAGAAATATAGACACTTTATAATTTTACTTTCATATAAGTGTATTTTCTTTGGAATTGTTTGGTCATATTCTAGTTGTGGCGATAAAACCTACATGTTGTGTGGTAAACACTTACAATATTAAGTAATCCAATAAGCTGTTTGTGGTGTATTTTGAATAATTACACAGGGAGTTGGAACATTTTATCGATCGAAACAATAACGATTAATATTTCGTATAAGTAATGAAGCAAAACATTAAAAACTACTTTTTGGTAAAAATCATAGTGAAATAATGTTTATTTTTCTTATTAAGAAACACCGCCTTTGTCTCAGTCACGTAAAAACGAATGTTCTTTACTTTATAGTCTAATCACTCGCAAAAAACAGAAAGAGTTCAAGCATAAAGGCGACAGATATTTACTTTAAAAGTGCATCAAATTCTGTCGTCTTCGTGACCACATGTATTCGAATCTGCACGCACGTATGTCTATGACCGTTTGCCGGAATTTGTTCTAACTGTAGATGGAGGTAAGTCACATTTATCGTTGGCAAATATACACTGTGTAGAGTAATTTCGAAGCTTAACTTTGTCTTTTCCTCTAAAAACATGACAAATTCACGAAGGAAGATTGCAGAAAAAACTTATCGCCATTTTGAAGAAAGACAATTTGTACAATTCACTACAGCAGCTTTTACATATGAAACTGTTTTTGTGAATGCCATCTTTACAGGGTGATCACAAAATGAAAGCAGTTTCAAAAATTTATTACAGAAATACTATTGAATACATTGATACTTACGACATACATTGAGTGGATACTTGTATTTGAGTAGATGCTCCGTTTGTTTATTATTGGGCTGACTGTTCGAAGAATATTAAAAAAAAAAAGTTACGTCCAGATTTCCTGTGAGAAGGGTGTTTTTTATTGATTCACCATGTTTAGAATGGTTGCCATCAAGGCTATAGAACCCACTCTGTTCAGCAATTTATCCCATAGCTTGGGGAAAACAAAAGAGAATAGATGGATGCGTACCTATCCGAAGAGTATTGGCGCGTAAGTGAATGAAACGAACAATACTGGAACTCGGCTCTTCGATTTTCAATTCTGAGCTGTGATCTGTTACACAACACTTATACCCAAATTCTATGAATCCTTCCGTTAATTCTTAACGATCCCATTTCTACCGTATTTTCAATATACAACAGACATGTATCTGTCAATCCGGATAATATGCATGAAAATCTCGAACAGGGCCTTTTATTCCACGGGTCATGTCTACAGATTTGTTTGATCCCATGTGCTGATCCGTTTTGGCTCGCTCCGTTTCCACTGAGTCTAAGTCTGTTCTACCCAGTCCAAGGACTGAACTCAGAATTACTGTTATCAAAATGGACGTAACGAACTCGACTGAATTTCGAACTCGGCTTATCGGCGGTTATCCATTCCACCACCCGAATGTCGTTATTATTAGTTATCTCTTTGTTCCTGGTTGAAGTATGTAATAGTTATGATGAAAGGTTCATCTATTTCCACATAATTTGAGATCATTTTAATTCTCACATGCATCGTTTCGCAAGGTTTCATGATATTGCTGATTCTATTCAATTATTCAATTACACGATGATCCTGATGTGTTATTAAACACATCATCAGGATCATCCTGTAATTGAATGTTAATATTTTGCACCTCTTTATAGCGTAATTTTTATAATTACAATTCTGTTTTCCTCGTCTGATTAAGGCAAACAGAGGCCTGGAAAGACTCAGTCAAACTAGAATGTCATATAAGAGGAATAAAAACGTCCTTGTCCATAAATCGACACAGCTGCGTATTTATGATATAAAATGTTACTTTTGAAGTATTATCAGATTTCAGGATAAAAGCTGTGAAATTCAATAAATCAAAAGTATTGCAAGGTCTTATATATATATATATATAACATTGAGAGAAAGTGTCCACGCATGCGTATATTACATTTACTTCCACGTGACAACTAAATAAAACATGTACAGTATACATGCACATATACACGCACACACTCGCACTTAGATATATATTAATGTGTGTGAGAGATATCAATTTATGTGTGCATGCATATATATATGTATATATATATATAAATACATGTATGTGCATATATATATGTGTATATATATGTATTATACACAATGGGTGGAAACAATTATTCGTACATATACGAATTTTTAATTAATTTTATTTCCAACTAATGTACACTCGTTTGTCATATAATTAACTGTACACTATGCATAATTACTAAATATACATAGAAAACAGAAAAAATGATTTAACAGAAATAAACCCCATTTTATCCATTTTAATGTGTGGAAAAATATTAGTACAATACAAAAAAAGAATACATAATCTTCATTTATTATTTTATAGAATCGACATTATTCACTTCTTCAGCAACCAACTTCTTAGTTTTCAATGATTTGCAGATTTTAGTTGGTATTTTTTTCCATTCTTCTTCATATATGGTCTTCAGATTCTGGATGTTTGTTGGAGCTCTCGATTGGATTTCAATTTTCAAATATCGCCGCAGATTCTCGATTGGGTTTCGGGATAATAACATTATTTTCAGAAAGTTATTTCTTCGTAGATTTTGTAGTGTGCCTAGGATCATTATCTTGTTGGAAGATCTAATCAGGAAGAAGGTCAGGATTTACAACAGAAATCATTAAATTTACTTCCAAAATATTTTGCGACATTCATTCTACCATCTATTACTGATATGTTGCCAGTACCTTTTGTAGAAAAACATTCCCAAATTTCACTGTTGTAACTGTATTCTTTTATTTGAAGGCATCGCCACTTTTCCTGCATACATGATTTCTAAAATTACGTTAAAAAAACTCAGTTTGGGTTTCGTCCACCCATAGTACTCTTTCCAAATACGATTTTTTCTTATGTTCACGAACGAATTTCAACCTACCATCTCTGTGTCTTTTCAATATGAGTGGAGGTTTTCCGAAGGGAGCATGGATTTAGATTGTTCCTATGAATTTCATTGCTTATTGTCCGTTTAGTGACACAGAATCCTGATGAAAGCAAATCATCCGGCGACTCTTGACGAGTAACGATGGTATATTGTTTAATTTGTCGCATTAATTCCCTCGGAGATCTTGAAGAAATCTTCCGTGGAGCACCTGTTTTGGTTTGGTTTTCAACATTTTTTATTTTTATACCTAGTACTGAATGAACTTATGGTAGTAGATGTAATAATGTGATTGTCTGAGACTTTGCTCTAACCTTTGCCTTCTTTCCAGAGTTTAACACTCAGTTCTTTTTGCAAATTCTTTACTGTTTGCCATGATGGTAACCTTCTTGCACGAATATCAATTACAGAATGATTTGTTTATTTTTTGTAGCATAAAATAACTACTGATAACATTATTGGAACATTAAAGATACACATATACATGTATGTATGTGTGTATGCATATGCAAACACATAAGTTATATATATAAAACTTACCAGATGCATAACAATTCAGAACCTGTTTCACAAGTAATTCATAAATTAGATTGTATCCATTATTAACATCTATGCATTCTGTCTTCTTATAGTTGATAACTTATCGAAAATTTCTTTTTGTTTTCCTTCTGGCTGTAGCATCAAAACAATGTCTTCTTCGTAGCGTCTGTTAAGCTAACATTCTCCAGATATATATCATGGAATATTGTCTCATACACTTAGAATCATCTCGGTTTATTTTGTAACCTAGAGAAGGTTACTGAATAGAATAATCAAACGAAGGTTGGTAATGAACGATAATACTTAGGACAAGAACAACACACATAAGATTTGCCAGCAGCGCGTCGAAGTAGTAGTCAACTGCTAGATGTGAGTCAAGTGAATTCCACAATAAATCTCCAGCTGCAGGATATCTACCAACCGCTCCACGCTGTCAGATGGGTCACGAGCCGAATAAAAAGGGGTCGTATAGCTGTTTTCCGAGAAGACTCTGCTCTTCGACATAGCCTTGTCAGGGGATCCTCTCTGCCCGGAAGCAGAGAATTTGAGCCGCACAGATGAAGACGAATCTCCAGCTGCAGGATATCTACAAACCGCCTCCCGCGGTCAGATGTGGTACAAGGCCAAATTTAATGTCGGGTATCCGAGCCCGTAGGCGAGGCCAAAAATTTCCCGTAGACCCCGGAAAAAAGAGGTCGGGTAACTGTTTCCCGAGATAGACTCTGCCCTTCAACAGAGCCTCGTCTAGGGATCCTCTATGCAGAGAGTTTGACCAGCACAGCCGGAGACGAATGTCCGACTACAGACCAACATACAGTATTTACTGCTGTATTTATGTGAATAGGAACGTACCCCTTATTGTCCGTAGGTATGCTACAGCAGTTTACCTGCTAAATTAATAATTATACTCTTCTGCCTGTCTTTTTGCATTCACTCATCTTACTCCCTCTTCATATACTTAATGTTCTTCTCAGCAGAGGATACGGATTATCTGAATAGATTTTTCGTGTAAAGTTTTCCTAAGATTTCTACTCAATAGTGAAAGAGAAATATTTTTGACGCAATTTTCTGCCTTCAACTACACATAATATGTATTAGTGATTATCTATATTATCTTTTTATATAAGAATTTATTACTGGCATTTTTACTATTAAAATGTGTTTTTATACTTTATAGTGTTTTTGTTTAGGTGAGGGATCACTATTTTCCTATACCTGGGAGCCTAACAGCAATGAAGGGGTAGTTCCGCGCTCCTCAAAACCACTGATCTCCTGGTTTGAATTATTTTTCTGATCCTGAAATTAAAACATCCTTATAAGACTTTAAAAAAAAACATTGTACCGTGTGGTATTCATATGTCTATTTAATAAAATGTGTATTGACCACAACATAAAAAATATGTAACATCAACGCATTTTAAGACATACTTATTAATGTTTGCAGACAAATACTTTATTTCGACTTATTGAAAGTGTTCCGTGTCTTCAAAACGTAGGCGCTTATATATATATATATATATATATATATTATCTGTGCTGTTGAGTTATTTCGCAGTGGAGGCTAGCATTTGTACTAAATCGGTCCTAAATAGTTCGACGTACAAAACGTTAGGAACTTGGTATTACGCAGAGTAATCTTGTTGTGGTCTGTCTACCTCCCCGGATGAAACTCTGCCCTTCGGCATAGCCTCGTCCGAGTTCCTCTCTGCCCGAAGGCAGAGAGTTCGACTGTCGTCCGACATCGACTAGTATTTTGTCACCCCCCCACGAGGTTATCATATGGCACAAGGCCGGTTTAACGTGGGATCTCCGAGCCCGTGGGCTCGCCCAAAAATATGCTAATTGAACTCGTATAAACGGGTTCCGAGTCGGTTTACCTCCCCGAATGAGAATCCGCCCTTCGGCGTAGCCTCCTTCGTTTCTCTTACTACTCCTATTATATTAGGTGGGACAGTCTATTAATCTATAGAATAGGTGTTTTTCACCATAACAATCTATTAATTTCTATGACATCAGATATACTAAAGTGGCTTCCCATTATCTTCTCCGTGGGTTTTGGGCACCTCGACGTGGTGAAATGGTTAGAAAGCTTCTCTTTCTAGATCATTTACGACTGAGTAGTAAGTTCGATCCTCACTGGGTGCCTCATACTTTCAGCCTTTTGCCGTATCTAAGCAGTGCTGACTATCTTTTCCATGGTTTTCAGGGTTGTTCGACAATTAGGCTTTCTGCCATCCAATGATATTTATTATTTTTAATAAATGAAAGAGATATAGAACTCATTTAACATCATCCAAATACGAAAGACATGAGAATATCTATTGTCAAAAAAAAAAACAAAAAAAAAAAACATAGAAAATACTATTAGTAAAATGGTACTTGAAAAAGACGAAATTAAATAAAAGTAAAAATTACAATCTATGAGTGCAGGGGAAATTACATATTATAGACTTTAAGAATCTGAAAAATCTGAAAAATCGTCTAAATAAAAAAGAAATAAAATTTTTGAATGCCGCCACGTAGACAAATTCCGTGAAAATAACAATAAATCTCAGGAATTTTATTAAAAAAGTGTTACCGATTTTGAAAACTCCCTGAACATGAATCAGCAGTTTAAATCGATAAGTAGAAAAAGATGTTATCGTTTGAATTATTTTATGATATAAAATCGTACCTAAATAATTATACACACACACACATATATATATATATAACAAAAGAAAAACTTATGCGACGCGTTACATCCTCTGAGACAAGGCAAATGCAAGGATTTTAATGTGTTCAAGTATGTATGCTCTTGTCTATAAATACTTGTTACAAATTAAATCCTTGCATTTGCCTTGATGAAACGCATTGACTAAAACAATGTCGCGTCCTGTGTAAGATGATAAACAACATCCAATAACAAGGCCTCTGATCAAGAGGTTTTGAGGGGGCGTGAAACCACCTCTTAATTACCGGTGTTCCCTGATCCACCCTGGCCTGAGGTGGTAACACCTGTTAGTCCCAACTATGGGAAAATATTTAACCCCCACACTAGGGCAATTTTTTGAGGAATAATTATTACCAGCAATACACTTTTTGAAGAAAAATACTACCAGCAATATATTTTGGAAGAAAAAAAATTTATTACCGACAATAACAATCTTATCGGCATTAAATCACCCAATGAGGTTGATATACTGTAAAACAAATCAAACCATGATAAGTTTCCTTTTGTCCTCATTCATATTTTCTTTTTATAGATATATTCTATCTGAAATTTTACACACACATGTGACTATTTTCTAGGTTCGATAAAGAATAGTTTTTTTTGTCTTCATTTTATTTATATATATATTGAATACTATCGGCGTTCTGTCTATCCACTTTTTTTCAGATTTTTGGTTTTATATAATCGGTAAATTTACCAAAATTCATTTTCATTTATATTTTATTTTATTTTTTTGTTATCGAGTATTTTCGAATGTTTCTACATAAATATACACAAAGCACAATTCTTGAAAATTAATGTGACATTAGTAAGTATTCCCCAAAAAATATGAATAAATATTAACTTTTTCAATTTTAAAGATTATATAAAACAACTAATTCAGAAATTTGAAAAAGTTAAAAAAAATATAATAGACAGATATTGTCGACATTATTATTCAACCGAAAATTTTTGAAAAAAAGATATATACATTCAGAAAAATATGAGAAATTTTATAAATCAAATTTACACATTTTCTTTTAAACATATACTGAATATATATATATATATATATATATATATATATATGAGAGAGAGGGGTCGGAATTACAAAAAACACCCTTCTCTTTTGGCTAAATAAAAAGTTGTGATATTGAACATAGAATTCATTATCTATATGTTTGAGAAGTTTTATTAATGTTAAATGTTCTTTCGGGCGTTCAATTCTAAGCATACAAACAATATTATGCACAATCAGTTCATTTAATTTTTTTTATATCCCTGCTTCATTCAAAAAATCTTTCTCGAATTTCAATATATTTTCTTTCTTTTTTTTCAGGTAAGTGTAAAATTAATTTGAATTTCAAAATTCCAGGTAAGTGTGCTTTCGTCTGATTTATGCTTATGACAATATATTTAACATGATCTTTCAGAAGAAAATTTAAAGAATTTCTTTAAAAGGGTGATTTATCCATGAAATTGTCAGTGAAGGGTGGGTCCTGCTTTCCAAAAAGCATTGATTTGAATACAGATTTTTCATTAATAATTATATATAATAGGTTTGCTCTACTTAGTGTATTGAGCGCTTTACGTAGTTGCTTTTACTCGTTTTGGAAGGTTTTTTTTTTCTTTGGACTCTGAGCTTGTGGTGTGTGTGTTGTGATAAGTATTTTGTGTGTTGTGATAAGTATTTTTAACAAATCCCGGATACCAAATTATAACCAAAGAACCACTCATTTTTGCCAAAGTTTCTTGTTCAAGCCGAGAATTTGGCTGTCCCTTCTCTTATAATAAGATTGACATTCTTCAGTAAAAAAAATTAAACGCTTTCTGCGTCAATGTTATTCTTTTATTTTTTTTTTTTTTTTTTTTTTCGGACAGTTTTTGGGGACACAAATAATATTAAATACTAGCCGAATTACCCGCACTTTGCTGCTCGTCACATTTTTTTTTTTTTTTTTTTTTTTTATGATTGATTTTTAAATCATTATAATTTCTGGTGAAAAATGATGCATTTCAATGTTACTCAATGATTTTGCCGATGACCTCCATGTTCTGGCTTTCTCCAATATTTTGGATAAGAGTCATTCCATTGTTCAAATTTAGTTTTAATCAAAGGGGAAAAAAATTAAATGGAGGTTTTGTGCCTCCCCCCCCCCCGCACACATACTCACTTTGAGCAAAATAAAATCTACTTATCAAAGTATTCTAGGTAATGTTTCAGAATATTTATGCTTATGGGTCTCTATCTCGAAAACCCTAGCAGGAATTCGATAACAGACACAGAGGTTAGAAATTTATATATAGAAACAGATACACAATCAGTTCATTTAAATTTGTAATATTCCTGATTTATTCAAATATGAAGCTTGAATTTTAAAATATTTTCTTTTTTTTTTTTTTTTTTTTTTTTTTTTCAGTCAAGTGTATAATTATTTAAATTTCATTTTTATATATTATATTATCTTTGGCGATAAGTGTTATTTAAGAGACAGCTCCCAAATTATAACCAAATGACCACTGACATAATTGTTTTTGGCAGTGTTTTTTGTCGAACCGAGACCTTTGAAGCGCCTCCTCGTATAAAAAGGGTCCCTATTCTTTCAGTAAAATAAAGTAAACGCTTTCTCTGGCTGCGACAGAATTCGCAATTCCGACGACTTTTTATCGAGTCGTCATCTCTAGAATGGTTTTTAACAATGTTAAACTTAGTCTTTTCTTCTATTTTACCCATAACTGGGGAGAAGAGATAGATTCATTCTTTTATCAAGGGTATTTGCGCGTAAGTGAATGTAACAAACCCGACCGTAATTTGAACTCGACTCTCTGATTTCACATCCGGAGCAGCAATCCACAGCACCAAACGCCTATTCATTCTTTCAGTAAAGCTTTAATAAATTCCTTTCAATTTATAATCTCATTTTTTTTCTTAATTTCATTATATAGCAGACAGATGTCTGTCAATATGGGTAAATACAGCTGAAAAAGCCCGGAGAACATATCGCCAGAAACGTCGTGATGTCATATAGTAATTTTAATTGTCCCCTCCCTCCCTTCGTTCGCGCGACCGTAAGGTCCTGCCAATGCCTCATGTTTGGGTCGCTTGGAAAGATAATCGTAATTTCCGATGTCTAATACGCTTCATCCATAATACGCGCCCCTAAAATTGTGCTGAAAGTGGGTAAATTCTTCTAATCACACATAATATGCACTCCTTGTTAGGTCATCAGATACTATAAATTGTACCTCTCCGATTTCTTTATGGCCATCGTTTCCTACTCTTATTAAAAAAAAATGGTTTAAAACATAGAATAATATTATTCTAATTTAGTTTTCTGGTAATTCTTATTTTATTTTACATTCCTAAGTATTGTTATGTACATATGATTGTATTTGACATCCTTATGGGATCGCAGTCGCTGAATGGTAGTGTCAAATTGTCGTATTTTTGTGGTGAGTAATCATTTCGCAACTGAAATCGACCTAGGAAAAGGCAAGTTTTTGAAGTTTTTTTGTAGCTGTGCATAATATGCACCCCTAATTTGTTTATTTTTTAGAAAAAATGCGTATTATACAATATAGGAATTAAGGTATATACAATGAGAAACCGGAGAGATTGGTGTGTGTGTGTAATTAATATGTATGAACGACAGCAAAGTCAATTAAGGAAGTTGTTAAAAATTATAAGAGAATTTCTTACTCTTAGCTGTTTGTTTATTTTTGGCACAAGAACATATGAAATAGGAATCCAGTGGGTATAGATGACACGTCTTTAATTATTAAAGATTTACTTGGTGATGTCGCTAAATGCTGCGCTCTGACGAATATCAAAACGCTTTTTATCTTCTGTGATCCCTAAGCACGTAGGCGGCCATGCCTTCCACCCATTCATAACCTTGTGTACCCTCTGATTACCAGGTACATCATTCATTGTTTCACTGTAATGCGAACCCAGCTCGCCGATTTCTCCTCTCGGGCCGCTAGCCTTTACACCACCAGCGCATACCCAAATACTGTCCCAGAAATTTCAGCCTTTTCTGATTTTAAGTATAAGTATCCTTCTCCCTCCCTCTTTCTTTAAAACTTCTCCATTGCTCACATATTCAGTCCATGTTATCCTCAGACACCAGAACCACTTTTCTCCTTCTATGTGATCAAATTGTCCTGCATTCACTGCCGTCAATATATAATGTTAATGTCAGGCGTTTATGGTGGTCACCACGCTTGTCTCGTAAACAATTGAATAATCTCATGAGTTCTATCCCCACTCTTGTAGGTCTGCATATCTCAACTGTCTGGCTTTTGGTTGAAAAGGTTAAGTATATACTTCCAGCAAAAATGGCTCGTGTTAGAATTCAGATAACAACACGATTTTACTCTCTTTCTGCTCAGGTCGAATCACTTCATTGAGAAGATTGTCTTCGCTACAAAAATGTTTCTAACTTCATATTTACGCCACGGTAAGCAAATCTCTCTCCAGAGTCGACCAAATGTAACGTTGTGTTTGCGATAAGATTAATATCGTTAACACAATCAACCAACTGCAGATCTGATCAACTTGGACGAATCCCCAGCGTTACATGTCAGCTTCAGTGTGCTGACTGTCAATTTTGTCTCTTTTATTCAATCAGCAAGCTACTAATCTATACACATTCTGACAATGTTCAATGGAAATTGAATATCAACTTCTCTTTCGGTTCTCTCTTTTATTTTATTTTGTTATAACTGGATTTTGTACTGTACACCATAACCTTTAAGAATGTGACGAATTTTCTGGCATACAGTTCAATATTCTTCATTCTGTACAATATTCATTTCGTGGTAACTTTTTCTGTTCTGGATCGCATTTCATTATGGCTGCGGTTTTTTCAAACATTATATACTTTAATAATGTGGCAACTTTTCTTTCGATACTGTCTTTTATATCATTACACTAGTTTGGTTTTGTTTCATACACAATGTTCTTAAAAACCTGTCAACTTTCGACTCTGTTTCGTTTCATGATGATAGCTGGTTTGTTCTTTCGTTTCATGATGATAGCTACTTTGTTCCATACACCATAATTCGTTAAGAACTCCCTCATAAATAAAATGAATGAAGTTAGGTGATATTGCCGTCCGGCAGTAGCACCAAATTGACTGTGGCGCATCACAGAGTTTGTTTCAGACGCGATTAGAAATAATCAGCCGTTGTTTCTTACCTAAACTTAGTGTGATTGTCTAGAACATAAAAATAATTACAAAATATTGTTTTTTTTTTTTATTTTGCTTTCCAAATTATTTTAAAAGCTTCTCTAGACGCACAGTTAGTTGGTTAACTGAATACTTCATTGCACGTGTAATGCCAACCTAGATGTTAGTGTTTCGTTTAACTTCCTTATACTAGAGTCCCTGGGCGAACTCTATCATAAATGATTGTCAGGTGTTCTACAAATTATTATAAATGCGGCATTTGCTATATTAATCAGAGAAACGGTAGCAAGCGAAGTCAGCATTTTTCATTTTCAAATATTTCGTATTTGACACTCTCTTCTGAGACAAAAACTTCCAAAATATCTAAATAATGGCTAACATAATCTGTCCATAGTACTTATTTGCAAAGAAGTATTAGGTTGGTGCAAAAATAATGAGGTAATAATGTCGTTTTTCGACGTTAAAAATACGTCAAAAAACGACATTATTACGTCATTATTTTTGCATCAACCTAATATATAAGTTTTGTGCTGAATAGAACAATGCTAGATCTGCTAGAGACGTAAAAGTAGTTCTATAGACGTGTAATGAAGTCACAGTCCCAATTAACTGATAACCCATGAGGTGGATATTCATTTCTTAAGATTTGAATTCGTCCAATATTCTGTCAGTTACTCTCAGCCAGTCTGTGGTATGTGGTCGCCGTAGAACCCTCAACCAAATATCGTTCTAACATCCTAGCTGCCTGGTCTCCAATTTCCAGTCCCAATAGAGTCCAAAAGCATCACCGCTTCCTTATGGCTGACAAATAATTTTCCGCCTTACAGCCCCCTTTCTCACGGATGAAACCTCGCAAGCCTCTTACTACTTTATCGTTATTTCCATTTAAAGTGCTCAGATGAACTACAGTTCCACCAGTTGTAAACTTCACAGCTAAATCCGCCATGCTACGCATATTAAAAACGAGACACACCCATTCACTTGGTATTCCACTAGTGAGATGTACGTTCAGTCGAGCAGCTTCTTTCTGTAAACCTCGGCTCTATAGTACGGAATCCCATGGAAATGTTTCCCGTTCGCTACAATCTTAACCTGATCAACTTAATCGTTATCTTTCCCACATATCCCTATAAATTGGGCCACTTACTCTGTAACCTTTTAACTCTAGTAACCCCTTGTACCTTATTGCCATTATTGGTGTAATATGATTTTGGGGGCAAAGCATTTTTTTCGCCAAGATGTATGATCCCTTCAAAATATATTACGATTTTTAAACAGTTCAGACAATGAAAAGAGACCATGAAGTTGGAGTGGCTTTACCTGAACACTAACAATGGGAAAAAAACAGCTGGAGTATTACAGTGGGGGGGCTGTCAACAATAACACATTGGATTGAGATGATGAATGATAAAACAAATTCGAAATGAAAATAATTACCATTTCTGTTGAATATCAGTATATGATAGAGAGGATTTCTTTTATCCTTTAAACAAAAAAATGAAGAAATGATTGTTTTTTTTTCATTTATCCCTACTTTTTAAGATGTTACAAGCAAATCTAGATATTTCATGTAGTCGATTGTTTAAAAAATTACTTACTGATTCGAGGATTGATCCACCATGTTGCAAAGAGTTTCACACGCAAATCGTAATCTCTTTCTTTCTCTACACACAGACATATATATATATATATATATATATATATATATAATACAAACGGACATTTTTCTAGACTTAAAACAATCGCGTGAGATCTTTGTAATAACTCCCACTCATATTCTATCTTGTCTTCGATGCTGCCATATCTGGACAGAAGCTGTCTTGACAGGAAAATGAGAATGGTGAAGCTCGGGATGTGCTTCTAGCGTTCGTCAGGGTTTGGCATTGCTGAACTCCTACGCAAACTGAACGGCTACGATCTCACGGAACGAATATTTGACTAAATCTGATCGTTCCCAACATATTGCTGAAGGAAATCAAGGTTGTGTTGAATCGGGACGCTTCTAGATCGTCTCATATTAATGCAGTAGTCCTATTCTATTCTAACGCCTACGCTATTTCTGATCTTTTGCAAGGATCTCCCCAATGTCATCAGTTCCCAACTAGTTATTTATGCAGATGACACAAACATCTACTCCTGTCTCAATAGCAAATCAGACAAATAGTACAAAGTAAACGTGGTAGTTTCCCTTGAAATCATGGCTTGTAAATTCTAGCCCTTTCAAAACAAGACGACGTTCATTTCATCAGCGCAAAGAATTTTCTCTGCTTGCCATCAGTATGGGTTATGCTAAACTTCAGGAGAGAGACACTCTACGCCTTCCTAACCACACTTTTTCCTCTAACATGAAGAAGTGAGACTATAGCGAATGAAGTTCGACGTTTACTACAAGGAAAGTTGGTTCACTGTGTTGTAACAGAACATTTATCTCGTCAGAATCCATTTTACACCTTTATAAATCTACCATTCGTCTGTGCATTGCATTCTTTTGCCATATCTGGTCTGGTGTCGCTACTGTGCATCTCGAGATTCTTTACAAATTTCAAAGAAAAGTCTGTAATGTAGTCAATCTTGACCAGGTATCTCGACTTCAGTCACTTTCTGATCGTTATGATGTGACTTGCCTCTGTTTTTTCTATGAATATTTTTATGGCAAATGTTCAGATGAGTTGTTTTTTTTTTTTTTGTTTTTTTTTGTTTTTTTTTGTTTTTTTTTCGGGTTACCAAATTCAATGAATTTAAGCTTGATACTAAAATGGCGACTAGTTCTCAGTTTTAATATTTAGCTAGCTAGATGCAATGGCCATTTTACTCTGATTCTTTTCTCGTGCATTACTTCCTTCCGATTTCTTGCTTCCCTGAGAAACACAATCTCCAAAAATTTAAATGCAACTTCAAACGCCATATTCTCTCATGTTGAACCCTGTTCCTTTTTTTGCCCTCCCTTCAATCATCACCACTAAAGTCTTCTCGTTCTCTTTCGCTCCCTGTAACACCCTGCGTCTTAGTGGCATTATCGCTTTGCTTGTGGTGAAACGCTTAAAAATAACTCCCGACCTTTACAACTGAGACCCGCCATGGCACTTATACAAACGTGAATCATCCTCATTTCTTCCGTGTTCCAATAGGAAAAAGCATGTTCCATTAGAACTTCCAGCTGTTCCATTATTGTTAGCTGTTTTTATAGAATAATGTTGTGTTTGTGTGTGTGTGTGTGTGTATATATATATATATATGATGGGTAAATTGTCGCCATTTTATATTTTTATTTCGCGTATGTTTGCGATTTTGTCGAATGCATATTAGCATACTAGGGTCAGTTTATCACCGTCTGTTACAAAATGAGCACCATGACAGAATTCACTCCACATGAAATTTGGAAAATTTCATTCTCTACTGCTTGGAATTTGCGCTGGAAACTCCAATACGAACATTTCAGAGTGTTTGGATGTCAATTTGAGGACAGTGTAGAGGATACGGAAAGAGTTGGATGAGTCTAATGATGACTACGAAAGTGTTTGGAGTGATCAAGATGTTAATCCCTCAACTTACATCTACTCACAGAGCCTCATACTTAACACGGAGGCCTACAGGCTTGAGGAAGTAATGCTACCATGATTCAAGTGGGTGGCTGCTGGATAACCCTATGTCTGGCAACAGGACTGTGCACCATCCCACACAATTAGAAGAACCCAGTCATGAGTGTCAAACAATTTCTGAGACATCACACACCCGCAGTTATAATGGGCCGCCCTCTCTCTACAATTGCACCCCACTGATTATTATGGGTAGGGCACAGAGGAGCGAGAGACCACCAAAATTATTTGTAACACCAAAGATGAACTGAAGACAAGGATTATTGCAGCATTCAACATCTTAAACAAGGAGACCACCCAGAAGAGTTGCAGAAGATTCTGAAGTCGTCTGGGGGCCGTGGTTGAAACCAATGGCGACTTTTATTGAATAAACTTACACTATAGTATTATAAGATATTTTTGTGTACTTTTGGTAAATATATCTGTTCAAATGAGATTTCAGTATTATTTTCATTATTCATCGCACCCTGTATAGATGTCGTACACACACATATATATATATATATATATATATATATATATATATATATATATACACATACACAGTGTAACCCGGATATAAGAGAGTTGTCGGGACCGGATAAGAAGTCTCTTATATCCGGGTTGGGTCTAATTTATATACATTAACACAGGCTCTAATTTGGGACCAGAGAAAATCTCTCTTATATCCGGGTTACACTATATATATATATATATATATATATATATATATATATATATATATTAACAAATTATTAGTATCAGATAGAAACACTTGAATATATATAATTCTGTGCAAATCATTTTCAGATAAATTAAAGCCTGAAAACCTTACGCTGATTAGAGCCAAACTTTGTGAATTAAATTAGGTTGACGATATTTTTCACAAGCGATCAGTCTGTGTTAGCACAAAATTACGATTCATCTACTGTTCGAGCTCTCGTTTAAGAGCTGATCACGCCAGATTATGTGATCTCTCACACACACACACACGTGCGCTCTAAATAAGGTCATCTCAGAACAGTTGCAATATAAACCATAGTTTGACTTTGTAAGTTTTGAAGAAACACAGATATACCTGAGCAATAAAACTGCAACAGGGATTATGTAGCCACGCTACAAGATGGGCACACTCGGAAACTAGTGGGGCCAGCTATTATTATAGTTAGGTGTAAATCTTCTCAATCGTTTTTGTTCGAAAGTCTTATTTTTGAAAAGTAGCAATTGTTGGTAAATTTAGCCAATCGAATAAGTTATATAAAATGATATAATCCCTGGAAAATGTAGTTTTATCTGAATATGAAAATGAATACATAAAAAATAATACTTAAATAAATATAATAAGAGGAATGATATCATAATAAATAAATATGCTAGTGATAAAATATTTAAATATAATCTAAAATATATCTAAAAATAATATGATCTCTTTTTTTTGTAATACCAAAACAAGAAAATAAAATTTGTTCCAAAGTTTTATTCAATTCTTTTCATTTTTAAATCGAGAAAGAAAATCGATAATCACTAAATCTATCCACCAGATTATGGCCAAGATTTTACCAAATGTTCAGACAGTCAGTCAATTTGTCAAACAAGATACTCTAAGAGACTGTAAAACAATCAACTACCAAGGAGTTCCGATCTCCACCCATAAATTACATTGTCTGAACTTCCCGGCAATTGCTAAATCTTTCGACGTTCACGATCTCCAGCTCGAAAATACATAGAATTGGAACTCGCCTTACATTGTCTGGCCTTTCCGGTTACAACTGTGTCTGAAGACGTTTCCGAAATATGAACAGAATTGCAACGAGTAAGAACTCGCCTTTTTTTGTTCCGCCTTCCTGGTGACAATTGAGTCTGTGGGCGTTTTCGATCTCCAACCAGAAATATGAAAAGACATGCAACGAGTAAAGACTCGATTTATATTGTCTCACTTTTCTGGCGATAACTGTTTGTCGACTTTTCCGATCTCCAACCAGAAATTTAAAAAGTGGAACGAATGAAGACTCCCTTTACATTCTGGCGTTTCCGATCATCGACCAGAAATGTGAATAGAAATGGAGGGCGTTTCTGGCCTTGCCGACAACAACTGTTTTTCTCAACGTTTCCGATATTCGACCAAAAATAGGATCAAAAGTTGAGCTAGAAAACACTCGCCTTATATTGTCTGACGTATCCGATCTCCAACCAGAAATAGGATCAGAAGTTGAGCTAGAAAGCACTAGCCTTATATTGTCTGACGTAACCGCTCTCCAACCAGAAATAAGATCAGAAGTTAAACTCCAACCAGAAATACTGACACAGTTTTAACATCTAAGCAACTGAGTTTAACCTTCTTGATGTATCCATGTTTTATTCATTATATTTGATCATCGATGTCCTAACTTGAAGGCTGTCAGAATTATAAATGATAGAATTCATATCTACATGTCTGTCATCAAGCCAGCCGGAGATGATAATGAAGTTCAGGAGACAAACCTCCTCCATGTTTACTCGGGTCATGCAGCTAAAAGTCACCTTATTATCCGAAGGTCATTTCGAGGACACGGCGGACAGAGTGATGTTAGAAAAAAGACGGAAAAAGCTTATATGCAAAGGGATGAAATGTTGATGGGAACGAAAGACACCGATGAAAATCTCCATGGGAAAAATTTTTAAATCTTAGAGAGTGATAATGGATTGCATCAAAAAATGACGACTGGAAGTACGCAGAGAAAGAAACGAGAAAAAAGAACGAGTAAATAACGTAAAGAACAAACGAGAAAAACAAACGAAATGAAACAAACTGAAAAGAAAACATTCAAATAAAAGAGAAAATAAAAGAGGATTGTTAAAGAAACGATAAAATGAACAGAAAGCAAATAGACAAAAAAGGCTAAAGGCTTAAATAGGAAGCAAAAGAGATAGACAGTTATCGACACCCCAGCGTTCTTATTGACGTGATGTGACCTGGAAAGTACAAAAGGCATCTTTTAACTTAAATATTTCACATTATTTGACAAGGCCATATTTTGATTAGCGACCGGCCGGACCTCGAAGACAGCATTACACTGTAAATAGCAAACACTGGTGACTGCGAAATTTGAACCTTCTAAAATTAAGACAACTTTGACCAAGCTGAATAGCTCTGTTTCAACAATAGGAATAGATGATGAAATACAGTGTAACTCGGATATAAGAGAAACCCAGATATAAGAGATTTTCTATGGCCCCAAATTAGAGCCATACTTACCTAAACAAAATAGACCAAACCCGGATATAAGAGACTTCTTCTCCGGTCCCGACAACTCTATTATATCCGGGTTACACTGTATTTATTTTCGTTTATTTCAAACTGATCTTTAATAATATAGTTCTGCTTTTAAGGATTTAGATTGATTCTTAAAACAGCCGTTATAATATGTCTAAGACATCATACACGGTTCACAGTGGTTAGGATTTATGCATTCTCTGTGAATTACTACACCTAGTAATTCTGTAGGATATTTTAGAGCAATTATTTCCTTTCTGCTTTCCATCAGCATGGCTGATTCTAACATCCAGGAAAGTGACTCGTTGTGCCTCCTTGGGCTAACATTCTCGGTCGACAGGTCTGAAGTTAAGTTGGTTCACTGTGTTCGGCTAGACAATTTTTTTTCTCCAGCATCTATATATTTATAAGTCTATCATTTGCCCATGCTTTGAATATTACTGCCGCATATGATCTGCTTCTCCTGCTATGTATTTAAAATTCTTGATTAAATTCAAAGAAGAATCTGCAATATCATTGGTCCTGACCTGGCATCTCATCTTCAGTTACTTTCTGCCGTAATGTATCTTCCCTGTGGCTTTTCTATAAATGCTCATATCTCAATTGTTCGGATGAACTTCCATCTAATTTAAGTAGACATTACGAATTTAGGCGCAGTTCAATCGATTGACTCGTTCGTTTTCTATGGCTTATCAATACTTTTCAGGTTATTTAAAAACAGAAAATGTTTTTCGTTAGTAAGAAATCTTTGCCAGGTACTATGGTTTAGTGATACAAGTTTTACCAATTACGCTATAGCTGGAGATGAGATAAGGTGGATTCATGCCTTTCTCAAAGGTATTTGTGTGTAAACGGATATAACGAACGCAGTAGGAATTTGAACTCGACACTCTGATTAGCAATTCCGACTCAGTATTCATCACACCAGCTGCACATACAAGCTTACAGGACCTGATATTTCCAAAAGGTCACCCATCTAGGGACTGACTAGACTCAGTGTTGCTTAACCTCCGTGATTGTATTGGAACTGGTGTTTCAACCTGATGTGGTTTTAAGCCAAGCATATACTAGATCGCCGTCAAGATTTAATTCTTTTACAATTGAAATTGCTACATTATAGCCGTAAGTTCTGTGCTAACAGTTTCTTTACTCGCTTGTGGAACTTTCTTCTGGCTTCTTGCTTTCCAGGCAAGTTTGATTGTCAAAAATTTAATTGCAATATCAAATGTTATCTTCTTTCTTAATTTCTGTTCTCTATCCTTATAGTTTTTTGCATCTTCTTTCATACTCAGTAAGCCCCTTGCGTGCTATTGGCTTTGTTGCCTTACTTCGGCTGAAACGAAAGAATCATACATACAAATGTAACAAAAGTTGATTCATTTTTAGTGTTTCAATGCAAAAATTGCCCCTTCAAAAATCAAGGCAATTTTGACCAATATTTCGATTTCAACAATAAGAAAGATGATGAAATACTTATTCTCGTTTATTTCATGTCACTCTCACCCTTAATAATAACGTACAGTATTTAAGCATTTAGAAACCTTGTTGAAACAGTCATACAATATATCTAACATACTAGTCATCTGAAATTATCAAGCATCGACCCAGGTGTTCAGGACATGTCACCAGAATGATCCATCCAAGACTCACGTGTACCATCATTTACAACGAGTTCGTCAACGGCAAACGAAACTGGGGAGCCCCAATTACAGATTCAAAGACCAACTTCAAGCCGGAATCAGCCCTAACACCGCCATCCTGGCGAAGAGCAATCCATTTTGTTTGTGACCCTTTATGGGAAGAGGATAAAGACTGAAGAAGTAAAATGCAGTCAAGGCAATTCTGGTCAAATCCAGCCTAGACCATCATCCGCCGTACCATGCGATCAATGCCCGAGACTGTTCCATTTCCGACTTGGCCTCCTGAGCCATGCTGCCTTCAGGTATCGTAAAGGCACCGGATGAACCAAACAAGGGCACGAGTGGTGACGATAAAGACTGCTCATTTTTTTTTTTTTGGTCACTCTGACTCGTGAATAATATCGGACTTAAATTTAAGGTTTCAAGTTCCACATTTTATCGGGTGAAAGCGTTGGTTCGTGAATTGGCTGACATAGTAAAGTTCAATCCATAGGCTGAGCAGATTAGGATTAGACACACTGGAAACAGGGCGAGCAATGTTCTATAAACCACAAGAACTTACCTGAAATCAGATTACATATTTTGTATTTAAAGTCGCGAGACGACGCATGTCTTCCGCAAGTCGGTAACTACAGTTATATATCATAAAAAGGCCAAGAACGAAATCAGTATTACCTTGATTCTTTTAAGCAATATTAACGTTTGTTTTTTGTTTTTTTTTTTTGTTTTTGTTTTTTATGTCCACCCTTTCTACGATTGCTACTGGTTACACGTATCTCAGTTTTACGTGCTGTATAGTCGTATCAGCAGCGACTAGATCTATCTCATATGGCTTTTCTGGTGGCGGTGATGATGACGATGAGTCAACTTAAAAGGAGTAAAACCATGACTTATCAATGGACAGATGAAACTTTATGATAAGGTCAACGATCATCCAGCGCAAGTTATAAATACCTCCAAAGCTATGTACGTCGCCAGTGCTATGATGACTCGTCATCTCAGATTGGAGGGCTTCCTAGATTGAAATTAACAGCCAGAACGGTGAATCCTCCTGACGAAGTAAACGGTGAACCTTCACGTTATAGGGCACAGGCTTTGGTTTGATCTGGGAACGGTTGGGCTCCACCTCATCTTCGTCTCGAGATTCCGCTGTGTATGAAAGAATAGCACTCCGGTTTTCAACCTAGACATATCGAGCGAATTGGTCAGAAGTTCAGCTGCGTACCGACCCTTCAACCACAACCATTCATGGAAGTGGTAATGATGATGGTGTTATTTTGTGTGTGGAGGTGCGGAAACTGTAATGGCTATCGAAGCATAAAGTGAAATGAGCATGCGATGTTCAATTTTCGGTCAATGCTGTTTCGTTCATTTTGTTCTGGCTTAAATAAAAGATCAGAAGAGTCCACGTGCCTTCAGGTGGTAACCAATCTATGAAAAGGAAAACTGAATTCGAAACGATCTTGAGGAAGACATCTTCTGTAGTTTCAGTATATATCGCCCTCCCCCCATCTACAACCATAATGAATTTTTTACGTGCCCTTACAGGAAAACTATTTAAAGAAAAACTGAAATTTTCTTTGTTAATGCTTGTAACAATAATAACAAATATTTTTAAAGTTTGACAAAACAAGTCGTCTAGTTCAATGCGTTTAGAAGGCGAATAAATTTTCTAAACAAAGTCTTCTTGATATGTTCCGGAAAGGGATGTATTTGTTCGAAGTAGCAAAATAGTTTGGGACTACTGTAACCGTTACTAGCAGGTAACCGTAATGGACTGGTCCTCGTCGAAGTGGTAGACAATAGGCGTCGTCCTGTACCTCCACATCAGTCTGTATGTATGGCTGACACCAGCCAATCATATTACTGTGAGGGGGAGCCCAGGTGTATGTATATTCATAACATCACTACTATATTATAAAAAATAGTTGCAATAGTTAATAGATCGATGTTGAAAAAGACTCCTCTATTCGTAGATACACCACAATTGAATTTATTAATAGATATAATATTCACGCATGGTATATATAATCTGTAATCATCGACTTTCAAACCTGTACTGAATTCGTTATAATTCAATCTGAAATATTTCGATTTTATATTTTTATGATTTCACCGTTACATAAAAGGTATTCTGAAAATAATCGCAGCAAATTTTATCAATAACCATATAATTAAAAATATTAGAAATATTTAAATTAACGTAATATTCCCAATTAACTAATTATTTATTGGAAGCAGTGCTTAAAGAGTTTTAAAAAATATAATATGTAGACAAAATAATTCAAAAATTAAATAAACAATTTAGACTTAATTTAAGGTTTTTTTTAAAAAAATTTATTTAACCTTTTACTCATAATTATCTTAGCGTAGAAGGAATAAGTTTATACATTGAAGCATTGATCTTTTTATTTAAACATTTATCTTTTGAAAAGATGATTATGGTTATTTTCTCCTGGGGCAAATATTGTATTGTTTTGTGATGTTGTTAGCTATTAATGTTTTTCCTGGGGTATATTTTACTTTTGTAGGTCTCTCTCTCTCTCTCTATATATATATATATATATATATATATATATGAGAGCTGGGCAGTTTGCAGAGTTCTTTGTTGTTAAATGATGTATATGTAAGGAGATTATTTTAATTTCCAGAGATGCTTTGTTATTCCTATATAGCATTTTTTCTAATTTTCCATATGAGTTTCATATGTCATTTTGTAGAAGTTACAGTATAGCAGGCATTCATATTCTGTTCTATAGTCACACGAAGGTTTTAAAGGTGATTGTGATGTACTTGTGCTTTTACCGTTATGTTTTTTTTAATAATTCATTCATGTTTTTCGTGCAGCGATTGCTAAATTTTACAGTTCTTTTAATATAGAGATTTTTTTTTTATAATTATATATGCAACTTCATAAAACTTTTATATAACTCCAAACACACCTACTTTGTTCGTCTAGACGCCGGTTGATTAGAATTTGGAGCGAAACGCTCATTTTTTTTTTATGAGAATAACTGGTGACTTTCTTAACTCGTTTCAAATATTGGCAACTGTTCACTTATCGCGACATCTCTATTTGCCGGACACGTATTCATTCCAACTTCAGCCCCAATTAAATGGCCAGTTGTGGCGAAAAAAAATAGACGAAAAAATAATCAGTAGATTTTGCCAAATGTCTGACTTGGTTATTGAACAATAAATACGGAAAATATATTTTTAAAAAAGCAAAAGAAAACTCAAAATTATGGTTGATTTACCGTAGATTATAAGGATCTGTGTTACGTTCTACATTTTGAAAATTGTCAACTATTTTGTGCTAATGAACACTAGGTTTGTCTATCAGTTTATTTGTTATTCTTTATTTTAATTTGTTAGATTCCATAACTTTTCAGGAATCATTGAAGCAACAACTTTTAAAAAGGCCAAGACTTTTGGAATCAAGGACACAGAACCAGGGCCCTGTTTAAACTTATGTTCAAATTGCAAATTTGAATTCCTCTCTCATAAAGATGGAGACAACATCAGGGTCTGACCTTACTTAAACTTTAAATTGTAAATTTTAATTCCACCGTCATCAAAACGGATACAAATTCAGGGTCAAAGTTTACCTCATATCTACATTTCTGAAAGAAAGACATGTTGCTTTGCTAAACTAAATCTTTACAAATGAATATCCAGTTTTAATTTAATTGGAAAAAGAAAATTAAATCAAAATATTTAATAAACTTAGTCAAAATAAAACCGTTATTAAGCAATAAAAATCGTGTAACATTTTATTTTTAGAAAAATTAATATTTCGGAAACTAAAATTAAGATTTTATTTTCAAAATAGACGAACAAATATGTAACTATTATAGAGGGAAGTAACTAAAGTTTCTTCCTTTTCGTACCGCTTCCCATCAGAATTTGCGCGATCATGGTTCTCCACAACATTCTATCATTTGTAGCTCTTACGTTTGTCTTTTCAGAAGGGATTAATTAATGCTTCTTCTTCTCCTTCGATGTGGTTGACATAAAATGACGCATCAGGGTTGACACGCCGTTAAATAAAATGCAACCAAACCAAATGTTTTCATGCGTTCTTTCTCGTCATATATGATGTCTGATCAAAAAATATCGGGACTGACGCTCTAAAAAGAAAACTACAGTACAAATCAATTCATTATTAATCTCCGTCGAAGTAGTCCCTTTGTAAAGACATACGCTTTAAGGTTTATGTTGATGGGAAAATTGGATTGCCTCGATATCTTGAAAGTGGGATTCGATTTTTTTTAAGAGGAGAAACTCGCAAGGGACGACGTATGATGCTTGTCGGACCTGGAGAATATTATGCTTAGACTTATATAATTATGAGAAACGCGGTGGTGACAGTCTATTTCATGTTTAAACGCCTTCTTCACATCGTTCAAGTAGAAGTGTTGCCATTCATTCTTATTTTTAAGCTTGACCACTTTACACACATATATATAGCATGTCTTAAAACTAATATATATATATATATATATATATATATTTATATTAATTTAAAGAAAACTGACCACTTTAAGGCTCCATTGTAATAATTTATTTCACCAGAGACTTTTATTTTTCACTGGATCTTCAGACATCACTTTCAAAAGGTGAAACGAAAAATGAAATTAAAATTTACACTTTTGACGGGCAGTATTAAGCTTATACAAGTTGAATTAGAGGGTGATGAGGAATGGTGGGAGAGACATGGTCGAGTTTAGAGAGGGAAGGGAGAGTTTCAAAATTTATTTTTATATTCCTTTTTAATATCATATTTAATATGAATCGCTTTGTTATTTCCAGCGTATTCATAACAAATATAAAGAAATATAAAAATAATAATAAAAGGAAGAATTTTCAATTATATCATTAGGAGATATATATATATATATATATATATATATATATATATATATTGTAATTCACAGATAGTTTCACTGTATCACAGCTAAACAGTGTGATAGACATCCGGTTACCTGTAGCTAGGATCGAAAATCGGCTGAATTAGCGCCAGTCGGAGAATCTAACCCTGGCGCAAGGCAAGGGTGAAGGTGTGTATGTATGTATATATATATATATATATAATAAACATAGTATAGCTACATTTCTTTTCCACATGTCCCATTATACAACGAATATGAACTGTCTGTAAAGCATTTATAGTTTTGGTTTCACTTATTGTCGCGTAAATCCTTGATGCCAAATGGAAACTACCTACTACCTAAAGTACGGTATGTTTCTCATATATATATATATATATATATAAAGTGAACATTGAAGTCAACACTCAGAGGCGACAGGCTGTTTCATGCTGGAAGCAATCGCCAGGCCGCCTATAAATATTCTAGGTTGTTTTTTGACGTTAAAAAATACGTCAAAAAACATTATTACGCCATTATTTTTGCACCAACCTAATAGCACAGCTTAAAACTATATTTCTTACACAATGAACTTCAAATTTACCCAACTAAACGAAGGACGAAAACCTGAAAGTTTCTCTCAGATGAACGAAATTGCCGATTTTTTTTTTATGTGGCAATTATCAACAGCCCTAGTGTCTATTGAAAAACTTGGCATTATTGAAAGAAATTTCAGATTTGCCTTTAATCAATGGCTGAAAAGTTTTCCGCGATTTTTCTCTCTAATCTACTGTCTGGATATAATAACACTACTTTGAATGTCGAAATGGCTTTACTTCTTTGCCTTATGCTCGCTTAACACGATAAAAATGGCACCAAGTCCTTAAAATGTGTTCGTATGTAAGTCTTTAAATATATGTTTTCATATGTGCTGGAGATGATATGTATGTATGCGTTATATATATATATATATATATATATATATATATATATATATATATATATATAATTTTGAATATAAAAAACTGATCATTGCACACCTACACGTTTCTCCGTTTCATTTTAACTTTTGAAAATCATAGAACTATGAAATCGATAAAGTTACTCTGCATAAACATTCTTAAAGATTCCAGTTGTTTTTTCAACTTTTTCGTATACATTTTTACCCGTGTGGGATATATAAAGAAATTACTTTCCCATATATATATATATATATATATATATATAACAAACTGGGAATTTTTTCTGATGAGATTTATACGTTACGATTTCATCAGACTGTTCAAACATATCACAAGATATTTTCCACATTGTCATAATTTTATAAATGGTATTTGTGTGTGTATATATATATATATATATATATATATATATATATATATATTTATATATATCCACATGTAAAATACGAAGAGTGAGATTTCAGCGTTCTAAACATTAGGTTTTTGACGTTAAAAAATACGTTATAAAAGGACATTATTTTTGCACCAAACCTAATAAAACAAGGGCCCAATAAAAAAAGTAGACTAATAAATATTTATTTATTATGCGGTGTTACATTAGAACATGAACATCGTGATTTCCCACCTAACGTTGAAACAAGATGTACAGTCTTGCAGTGGGTATGTGCGTGGTCTAATGTAATAATGCATTATATATATATATATGTGTGTGTATATGTATGTATGTATGGTTTTTAAATATCTTTTGTAATTATTATTGGTGTGTTCCGCTCGTTCGTGGCGTCGATCTTTTCTCGGTACAATCCGATTACTAAACTGTACCTCCCTGCTTATCTCCATCTTGATTTCACTAACTCAGTCATGCATATGCACATCCGTTTGCAGTCTTAGACGTAGACACGTCGAATGTCCATGAAACTCATTTAAAAAGACTTTCGTAATGAACCATCCTTAACACTCTCTGCAAATGGCATTGTGTTAATGACAAACAAAGGAAAAAAACTGAAAAAAATCTGAGACATGATAGTAAAGAAAAACGAGAAGGAAGGAATACCTGTTAACTATGATCAGCAACTAGTGAGAAATTTCAAGTCGTTAGTTTCAAATTGGAATTAAACAGGTACTGCAATTTAACGGAGTCATTTTGCAACAGTCGACAGAAAATGTGGCATGGAAAACAAAAGGTGGTTTGAAATAACGAATGAGACTAAAATTCAGAAACGAAAATCAGGAGAATAAAATAATCATGTTTTTAGGACATAATATTTGTTTAATGATACAAGTGATACTAATTAATCCATAGCTGGGAGAAGTGCTGAAATCATATCTTCCTCAAGGGTATTTCCGTGTATGTGAATATAATGACCTCAACTGGATTTGAAACTAGATTCTCAAATGTCCAAATCCGAGCAGTTCACAACACCCCACATCCAAACTTACAGTGCCTGATATTCCTGAGCGGTCACCCATCTAGGTACTGACAAGGCTCTACGTTGCTTAACATCGATGATCGTACGAGAATTGATGTTTCAACGTGATATGGTCGTAAAACATACCACTCTTACATTCAAGCTTACAGCATCTGATATTCCTAAACGGTCACCCATCCAGGTACTGACCAGGCTCTACGTTGCTTAACATCGATGATCGTACGAGAACCGATGTTTCAACGTGATATGGTCGTAAGCCATTCCACTCTCGTATCCAAGCTTACTAACCTTGCTTAACTTCTGTGATCATACGGGAACTAGTGTTAGCCGCGTCTATTATTCTGCTAACTGTAATTCACAGACTAATAGAATTAATCACGTTTATAAGTTCTATAACTCTGTGCTTGGGGACGAATATTGCTGATTTTGTGTGTATTCTAGACAAACAACCTTTTGACATTTTGTGACATTGATTGGCTTTATGTAAATTATATGAATTTAAAAAAATTATATTTTTGTTCAACATAGTGAAATTTAAGACACACTTCGTTTCATATAGTCATAGATATGCATATATTTGATCGTAAGGTAATGTTGTTTGTTTTCTCTATAAGGAAATATTCGACATTCATTAATCAAGCAGCAAGTACTACTATCAGGCGAAATTTATAACATCTTTCTCTTAAAACAATTTTTCAGGAAAACAAAACAATTTCTCATGTCCAGTAGCTGATATCACGCTTTCCGGTATTGATGGGGGTTTTATTTCTTTTTCCTAGCCTTTTATTTTAAATGGTGTGGAACAACATCTTAATTATGCTTCAAATACCTCTACTTGCGTTTTTTTCAGAAGCTAGTGGAGATTTACACAAAATATGCCATACAATAATGCTTTCTCCTTGATCGGTTCTTTAAATTGAACATTTCTTCTCTCATAAAGTAAAAATACCAAAAGTCAGTGACGGTAGCTTCAAAGAAATAACCCTTTCTTGATTCTGCTTACATCAATTATTTTAAAGATTCGATTTTTATACAAGGTGCAGAAGAAATACCACCCACCTAATTGTAAGACATTAATGTCAATGGTGTCTTCATCTCGCTAATATCTTAGTGTTATCTCTGAGGTGCTTTTGCCGCACTCTTAAAAAAGGAATTGTTATTACCTGTGTACAAGACTTCGGAAACGATTATCAAGACTGTAATGTGAAGAATGAGCAGCTCCAAACATGGCGACAATGCTCTATTTTTCTTTCTTTTTTTAAGAACCTGGGTCTTGTAAAGATAAACGATGCCGGAAATAATCAGATGCTTTCTGGAGCAAAAGAATAAACCAACCCTTTATCAGTATCTTTATCAATGGATTGTATATGTGAGTTCAACTTGATGCCTTGATTAAACTTAAAACCCAACTTAAAACGTATGGCGTTTCATTTAAAGTGGAACCTTTCACCGTAAAATTCGGGCCCTAAACGGTGATGAAGAGATAAGAACTTGACGAAAAAGTAATGTCATTAATTTTAAAAGCGTGACCTAGTGTAAAGTAATTTCTTGTTAATATGTAGAAAGACACTTCTAGCTGGTGCAATGCTTACCAAGCATGTCTCGCTAGATTACTTACGCCTTGGTAATTTTTTTGTTGTTTTTTTTTTTAAATGGAGTCTACAAATCTTCGAATTTACTATTTTTATGTTTGTGCTTTGAATTGACACTACAAAACTGTCTCACAGACGCGTTTTATTTACCCTCTCACTCAGTGCATATATATATATATATATATATATACACACACACACTTCCGTACATAATAACTAATGTGTTTGTATCTGATCATAAAACCAATTTTGACTTCCTAACCTCTGCTTCCTTGGTTTCTTTTTCTTCCTTTCAAAGGTAAAAGCGTTATAAACAAACGCCAGGCGTCGGTTGAAATTATTGCCGGCGACAAGAGATAATTCGTCTGTTTTTGCATAATTTTCGCAACACTTCAAAACAATTTCTACGCTTGTCTCTTGAGTATTTCTAGACAAAACGAGCGAACCAGACGCCATACAGCAGATGGATGATGCCGTGATGTTATCACTTATATTCCCGTCCTCCAGCTCGAAGGCAAAGAACGGTTCAATTGGCAAGAGTTATAAGGACTTGACCTCATTGGTTCGACTCTTGTCTTTGAGATTCGTGATCGATTGCGCTGGAGAAAATACCTAAAAGCCTCCATCTAATAATCTTGGATTCATTTAGACCTAGATAAATATGTAAGTGTCATTTTGGCATAGAGATCAATAACGGAAAATATATACTAACATTGTGATGATTACTTTCATATAAAGTGCACCGGGTAAAGGGCTAACCGACTCCTCGAGATCTAACTGTGGAGTAATGGATAGCGGCTCGGACTGAGGAATCGGAGAGCCGAGTTCGAATTCAAGTCTGATCCATTACATTCACTTACGTGATTATACCCTTGGGAAAGGTACGAATCCTCCTCTTCTTCCCAGCTATGGGTAAATAGCAGGACAGGATGGGTTATATAGTCTTGGATAACAACTGGTCTACCGCAGAAAGAAATGGCAACCTACTGTGGAAAAAAAATCTTGGGTCCCAGCAAAAAGTGAACCCCCAAACAAAAATCAACACATATTTTATAATGAAATGAGTAACAATAGATTTTCATTGCAAAATGACAATCAATGCAAAGCTATAAAAATACATTTTTATGCTAAAATTATCGGGAATACATTTTATGATCTAAAAACATATATCTCAAAAAATATATACCTTTTTTCTGAAAGTGTAAAACTGTGCAAAATCTGTAGTTAAATGCATAAAATTACTTACAAAATATTTAGATTTCGGTATTAAATAACCAATGGAGTTTGATATGCTGCCAAACAATCAAACACCCAACCTTGTTCAAGACGTGATCATGCTTCTCCAGAAATCTCTATCCTTTGTAGCTCCAAGATTTGACTTTCCCCATCCCACCCAATGTTTGGTAGATCAGGAATTGGGTGGGATTATAAGGAAATGAACACACCTTCGAGCTACGAATCGGAGGAAGTTACGGAGAGCTATAATCGGCCACGTCCTGAATGGACACGGCACATAAGGAAGAATCAACTCGCTCTTTCCCGCTATGCCT
>OZ010581.1:119228287-119268287 GCA_963932145.1 Acanthosepion lycidas | reverse complement strand
AGGATCATTAACATTACAGACCCTTCTTTGAATTTTGTCAAGAAGGGTCAAGTCCAGAATTAATAATGGTTGAGAATGCTTCATTTAAATAAAATTGCTTTCACTGAAAACTGAGATTACGATGATACTAAACCAAAGTATTACCAATGCTTCCATTAATAATAATAAACTTCTGCGTAATATTACTATATCAGAGAATTAATATCTGAGTAGTTGCAAAAAAGAGCATGTAAGATAAAAAAAAATATTAGAGAAAAATTACCATTACCGAAAATAATACGCATTTTTTCTGTAAATTACATGTGATTGTAGTGGTGCGTATTATAAATAGGTTTAACGAAAATATTTTTTCGTTATTGATTTATAATCATAAATACGTACTTGTTCTAAAATAAGAAAGATATCCCAATTTTCTTTTTACATCCAACAATAATAGTAACATTTTTTGTCAATAAATTTGTTTATCAGTAACTGCATTTTTTATTTGGCGAAAAATATAAAAAAAATCTATAGAAATGCCAATTTCGAAGAAAAGATGATATTAAGTTAATTTTATTGAAACTTTAATTTTATCATCACCACCACATTCTATTAAATCAATATTGAAATTGTCATTAAACAAATTAACATTCACAATATTATCTTCGTCCTGTTCAAAATTATCATCGACCTCTTCATTCTCTTGCCAAATTCTCATATTCTCTAACTGCAGCTCTGTTTCCTATCCTTTCTGTTTTACTTTTTCTTTAAAATTTGCACTATAACTCTCACGTTTTGACGACATTTTGGCGGTAAAATAAAATGTTATATTTATTGGGAAAACCGCTGGTAATTTTAACATTAATTTAGCCTCTTAGTTTTGATTTTATTCTTAATGTCAAGGTCGACAAAATGTCTTCGTAGTAACATTTTTTTTTTGTTTTTTGTTTTTTTTTTTTTGGTGGGGGTGACAAAATTTATAGATGCGTATGGGACAGATATATTTTTTTAATTTTTGGATCGTTTGTATGAGTGAGTCTTATTTTCGAAAAATTACGACTAATACTATCAATACAATCCGAACTAAAAACCAATAATATCAAATTTGGCGCTGGACTATTGTAAAGATAAAATGCAGGTTTCTACTTACTTTTATGCCTGTAGCTCACCTTTCCAAACAGAACCCATTTCTGAAACGAAAATCGAGATCCCGAAGAATAAGGGTAGTGAGTTCGTGTCTCACCAAGTGCCCAACCTTTTCGGCCTTTGCTTTTCATAGATGCTCGTCATCTGACAGCTTGAGGAGGTGTGATGCGAAACAACTAAAATTAAATTGAAAGAAATAATGTATATACTCGGGTATCGTGCGATGTTTTATGATCAGTTTTGAAACAAAATATAGGGGTCGTGCTATGCACAAGTAATTTTTTCTAGAGGGGTATAAAAATGATGCATTTTCGGTGACCGCTTGCACTATACGCATGCATTTTTTTTTTCTGGAGTGGATGAAATTCATGCAAAAATTGCAGGAATCGCGCTATACATGAAGTCGTCTTATATACGGGTATATACGATACTAATAAAATATCAACGTATAAAGCTTTACCTTCATGCATAAAAGTCCCTGTATTTGCTTTTATATATATATACATATATATATATATATTTCACATGCGGTTAACGAGTCCAAAATTTCCAAGCGCTTTCCTCTTGAAAAGACAGACTGAATGCATCGTCGGAAATATATTTTACGCTGGAAAATGTTTCCTAAAACTAATAGGAAAAACTGATGCTTATGCAAACTTATAATTTGTTTGAAAAATAATCAACTTTTACATTAGTATCAATTTTTTTTTCTTTTCGGAATAAGTATGAGACCAAAATAGTAGTTTTCAAGAAGTTCATATTTATTTGATTTAATATAAAAACTTTTTGTAGTTAATGACCTATGTAAGAAGGAAAATTTGGGCCAAGTAGCCACTGGCCATCATCAGGCGTTCAGTTGTGACTATTGCTGGAACACCTTTCATTAGCTTCAGGGGTCTATTTCTAGTTTTTATTAGCACAAATAGACCCATCACAATCTGTTCACTTTCGCTTACTTCGTGGCTAAGATGGTTGTAGATATGCCACCGGTAAATTGGTCCATATTTGAATTCAGAGTGCTGATTTTCAACGTGTGTAAAACTATTTATGTTGAGGACTTGACATCGTATAATTATTAGGTTATCACCTGCGTATGCTTGTGTGTACGTGTATTCATGTATAGAAACGCCAACATATAGATTGTGTATTCTAAGTTGGGTTCGAAATTTAAAAAAAATATCGACTGAAGAACAATTAAAAATAAAAATAACGACGACAAAATGTAAATAGTGTAAATAGTCTTATATATATATATATATATATATATATATATATATATATATAATTATGCATGTCGTTAGAACGTTCGCTTTCTGACCATGAAACCCAAGTCGATATTTCAGGAAGGTGAATTCTTGATGTTATCGATCTGGGGGAGGCGATACCAGCTTGCGGCATCTTTGAAAATTGCCTGAAAATCATACCACGGGTTGACCCAAGCCTTGTGAGTGGAATTTAGTAGACTGGACTCTGTGTGGAAGCGTGGATGGTTGTGCTAGTACGAAGTCACAAGTCATCGTGACCGAGGGTTTCAGCGTGCTGGCCTTGTTCAAATTGTTGATCACGCTAGATAACAAGCTCTCTCCTAACTGTAACTAACGCCCGCTCAGTATAGTTACAGTATAAACCACAGGTGGGCTCCGTTGGTGTTGACCAAATACAAATGTGCCTGAGCAGGCGTCTGCAACAGGGATATGAGTGGCCAGCCATTTTATATATATATATATATATATATATATATATATATATATATATATAATGGTATGATAAAAAAAAACATATGTATACGTGCGTCCTGGGTATGACGATAAACTACATCCGCGTCCAGGGTAAGACTATAAACTACACCCAACAGCAAGGACTCTGATCAGGAAGCTTTGAGGAGCGTGGAATTGCTGGTGTTCCTAGGTCACAAAACAAAAATATTAGCAGAAAAACAAACCAAGACATACGTATAGACACACATACCTGCACCTACATATATTTCTCAGGTGTTATAAAAATAGTGCTTATATAATAGAACTATGAAGTACATATACACATACATATACCCATGTACATATATAAATATATGTGTATACAAGCCTATACGTATGTATGTACGTGTAAATGTAAATATGTTGTTGTGTATGTGTGTAACCGCATGTGTTTTTGAACATAGAAATCTAGGTCCTAGCTATATTAGATAATCGTTATATATGTTTTTTATGTTTATATTTGATTTGTAACCTGTAGTCGATATTAATTTTGTCAAATCTTCTTAATTACACAGCGGCCCTTTTAATAAATGCCCTTCGGTTTTAGTTCATCCCACCAGCCCCATCCCTCTCCCCCACCTCTTTTTTCTTTTCCTTTCCCTCTCTCTTCTTCTGATCTTTAAGATTAGATCGTCTCTTGTGTATGTCACCACAAAATGTATCCTTTCCGGTTACGTCTTTAATGTATTAGACATCCGACAACATTCATATTTCTCTCACTTAAACCGTCTTTGACTCCCCTCTTTAAAACTTCTCTCTGTTAAATTTTAATCCCCCACCTTCATCTTTAGACCTTCCTGCTCTTCTCCTGTTCTTCTCTCGTCTGTTACCCCTCTCTATAGCTCTAACATTCGTCCCACACTCTCATACATACACTCTCACTAAATTTTATTTTTTATTTCCCGGAGTTGTTTTTTCTGTTTTCTTTTTGAATTTGTAGGTCTGATGAATTGGATCGTATTTACGATTCCAATGAAAGAAATTATAACCATGGGATATTAGTGTTTAAGCCTTTTTATCATATTCTAACTCTGTCCTGGATATTGAGTTCTACCTGGATTCTATCCTCTTGGAATTATTTCTTATACAAATATGTGTATGTATGTATGTATGTATGTATGTATATTTATATATTTTGCATATGCATGTGTATATTTACCACTAATATTATATATATATATATATATATATATATATATATATATATATATATATATATATATAATTTATCTAAAAATATGATTCCAACAAGCTACATAAGAGTTCTCATGTTTCAAAACAAGAGCCGAAAACGTCAATATAATTATTTGAATTAAATTGAATTAAAGTACTAAGCTCTGTACCATCTTCAAGCGAAATTTCTTTTTTGAATAACTTATTTCTGAAATTTACGTGTTTTATAAGCATATTATTATTGAAATCAAAATTTCTATGGTAACGGCTAGAGCAATTGTTTAAAGAAAAAGGGGTGTAAGGTGTTAATAATTTGTATCAATATCTCAGTTACATTCACAGATGTCAAGTCAGGGTAAGGTTGGGGTGTCTAAATTTAAAGCGGAAGATGACAATGCCTCGTCTGGTTAAGTGTCTATGGAGATTTATTTATTTATTTTTAGTTTTTTTTTTTTTTTTTTTTTTTGTTTTGTTTTTTCTGAAAGGGTTTTTGTGTATATAAAAACTGTCGTAAATCGCTAACATTTGTTTTTTGACGACTTCATAAAGGGTTATCTTTTTTTGTAGGACAATTAAACTATTTATGGATTTTAAAAATTATTTTGTTTGTTTTTATGCTAATTATTCAATGCAAAAATTTGATGTCGGCAAAAAACCGTTAACTCATGTCTATTGTTTAATAGATTTTTATATATTCAGAAACTTAATGTGTAGTTTTTCTTGTAGGCATAAAGGGCATGGATCATCCCAAGTTTTACAAGTTCTAGTTTTATTTATAATTTTCCATTTAACTTTTGGTGTTTTATTCATTTCCTTCAAATGCCAAAAAAATTTAGATAGAGATGTCTGATTTCTTTTATTTATATTGGTGAAAGAGCACTTATGCTGCCTCCATCTGGCTTTAAATTCATTCTTCGTAGACCCAATGTATATCAGATTAGTATTAGGACTCTCAATGGTTGAGATAGTACGTTGGTATACCACAGATTTAACGCAGCATTTATTTTCCAATGGGCAGTCTTCCGGGTTTCTACAATCACTTAATTTTTCACTATTTTTGTCTAATTTAAGTGTAGGGTTTTTATTACTACTATTCAGGCATGGGGGTTTGTTCAGGATTTTATTATTGTGTTTTTTTATGCTTTCTAGATTTTCAGTGCAGCTGTAACTTAATTTTAGGGTGTTTTTTTATTAAATATTTTACTTTTGCATATGATTATTATTTGATTATATTTATGCTCTACTTTTGTATCGAGCAGTATTTTTTAGAAATAATAACAAAAATACTAAAGAACTTTGGATTTTTTACTTAAAGAGTTCTTTCCTATTTTCTATATATTTTTCATATATACGTTCTTTTTATAGATACAAATATTAAAGTAAATGCTCTGTTTTATAATAAACAGTATTAACAACATTTACCGGCCTGAATGTCCGAGAAATTTTCATATTCAGAGGATGCATATTTTCTAGGAAATTTCTCGGACATTCATGCCGGTTAATGTTGTTAATACTGTTTATTATAAAACAGAGCATTTACTTAAATATTTGTATCTATAAAAAGAACGTATAAACATAAAAAAATGTCTTTACATTTTATTTATATATATATATATATATATATATATATATATATATATATATATATATTTGTTTATACATTCTTTAATATATTTAATTGTTAGACTTAATCTATTTCATAATGTGTGATTTATATATAATGTGTGCGATGTATAGGTAATTATTATAGTATTAGGGGCCACCATTATCTCCCTATATTCTACGCTACCCAATTCATACGAAAAGAAGAAAAATTGATTAGCTATACAAGAATAAAAAGCGACGTGAAATAAGGGTGAGTTCTCTCCCCAGATTTATTCAGCCTTTACAACGATTCCATTGGTGGGCGTAATCTTAACAATATAAGCAGATTACACTGTATTGATGGCCGACTCTGAAAGGAAACAAGTAGACGGTGTGGTAAAATGTAGCGAGAAAAAAAATTTCCATCAATTGTAAGAAAACACGAAGTGTTTTTATCAACAAGAGAAAAGGTTCAAAACGCGAGTTACGAATCAAACATCAAACAGGTGTAGAACCGTTTTAACAGATGATAGAAAATGTGACACCGAGATCCGAATAGACATTGGACTAGAGGAAGAAGCATTTCAAAAGCTAAGGTGCTGAGAAACGGAAATATGTTGTTAGTAACAAAGAAAATAGTACTGGATTGCTATGTGGTATCCTTAATCGTATATGGCAGTGAACTAATGAATAATTTCGCCAAGGATTAGAAAAAAACGCAGCAGCAGAAATGAGGTTCAGCAGAAGGGCCCCGAAAATTACATGGTCAAAGTGCATAAGCAACAAGAAAGTCTTAAAGAAAATAACAGAAAGAATACTTATATTCAAAATCAGGAAAAGACAGTTGAAATTCCTTGCACACGTAATGAGGGAGTTTGGCTTGAAAAGCATAACACTGACGGAGCGTAGTGAGGGAGAAAGATGCGACAGTAGCGAGCCACTTAACTGACGTGCTTGTGTGAATGGATCGCTGAACGCGTGGCGGGATTGGCTAAGAGAGAAAAACTGCTGACAGCAGTATGAGATCGCCTATGTCCAGAAGGGACGTGTCACGTAGAAGGACTTTGACGTCATTCAGCTGATATATTGCTACGCCAGAGACACCAATTCTTCATTTAACATTGACAAGACAGTCAACCTCTCTGATTCTCCAATGCCAAATCAATTAATAGTTCAGCTTCTTCGTGCTACATTGAACCTGATATCTGAGTTCGATTGTAATTACAAAAATCTAAACGCTTGGACAAACACAAACACGTTTGCCTCAACGATTTACGATATATACTGTTCCATTTAAGACGTAATATAGATAATTGTTCTACGGAAGCAATTAAATGTATAATAATTGCCTCCTTAGGCTGTTCAAGTATCTGGGTATCTGTCTCATTCTGTGTTTTCAGCCTTACAGAGATCCCATCACTCCTTGTATTTCCTTCTATAAGATAATTAATATAGCGACTACTCGCTTAACGATTTAGCTATTTAACGACTCCCTGGACTTAAAACCAACCATAAATATCATGAAATACAAAATGGAGAAGAAATTCAACCAATCAATGTTTTACGTTCGAAGAAAACATTGATCCTAATTGTTTTCTTTTTCATCAAATTGTATTAAAATGAATAAAAGAGAAATATAAATGAAAAATTAATTGTATTTTATGTTTACAAACCGTAGGAATACATAGAATATAAAGAGATAACTTGCGAATTTGAATTACGTTTACTGTTCAGTACACAAGATACTGTATAAATATTTAGAAAGAAATTAGATATATCACAAATGGTGCAAAAGTCTTCTTAAAGCTGTCTGAAAACAGTTGGCACGAACACAATACATGCGTCATATGCCTGAAATATCGGTCAGGTATCACTTCTTCCTTGGCGATCAGTTCCTTGGACGGGATGCTGTTTGTTAAATGAGGATCGGCTGTATTTTGGTTCCGTGAGCCGATCGCCTCAAGAAATACCCCTGAATAAACTCAAACTATTTTGTTTCGTCCTATACACTAAAATTCTACAAATGAAAGTTTTTTTCACATACATTTTAATATTAGGTTGGTGCAAAAAAATAATGACGTAATAATGTCGTTTTTTGACGTATTTTTTAACGTCAAAAAACGACATTATTACGTCATTATTTTTGCACCAACCTAATATCAAATTTAATATAACACTTTAGTATGAAAGCATCCATTCACATAATACCAATGAAAATGGTTGTTTTAATATTTTCTAAACGAACGCTATATCCATGGAAAGTGTTCAGACATTCCTTAGTTCCACCAATTCTAACTTTCATGGCTAAGACCCGCCATGCAATACACATTATAGAGAGCCACCTTCATCCCCTTCGCATTCCATTGGTGAGACGTACGTTCTACTCGAAGAGCTTCTTCTTACCGTTGCTATGTGGAAACAACTCCCAAGCGAATGTATCCCCGATCACGACAATCTTAAACTGTTCAAGTCTCGGATTTACCGTTATCTTCTCCACATATCCTCATAAGCTGTGCCCCTTACATCTTACTCTGTAACCGTCTTCTCGTGTGGATCTTGGGCCTTGTACCGAGTGAACATTATTGTAAAAAAAAATTGTTTTCGTTATTATCTGTCTCAGACATGATTTATCGTGCTAAATTAACATCAATAAAATTCTGCGTCCTTGATACATAGAAATTAATGCAAGATCATCGGCAAAAAGCTATAGATACATAGATACTGAACAGAATTATGTATGTCTATAGATGTTAACTGAGGCACTCAACGAACTCGGGGTCCAGCTATAGGAACACACTGACCAACTCGACAAAATACGACATGAAGATTAGCATGTTACACCGAGGTCATGACCGTCAGCAAGAGACCAGAAAAACTGAACATTAACATCAATGGTACCCGGCTAAAGCAAACCAGTGAATTCAAATCTCTGGGCAGCATATTTGCTGAAAACATCAAACTAGACAGAAAAATAGACCAGATGTTAGAAAGCCAACGCAGCCTTTACCAACTTACACTTCTAAAACATTCTAGTATTTCCATTATCACCAAGGCAAATCTCATCAACGCCATTTTCTACCAACGCCGACTTATCAGTACCAGACATGACCCCTAACAAAAACCCTTGAGAGTAAATTGATCACTTGTGAGATGAAATGCCAGAGGAAAGCAGTGAACAAGATCAGGCTAGACAAGAGCAGGAATGAGGCAATAAGAGATATGGTAGGAGCGTTACCAATCATACAACACATCGAACGACAGAGGAGCAAGTGGTTCGGACACCTCACTCGTATGCCTATCAATCAACCAGCCCTATGAGCATACACCATCAGGTACTCTGGCTGGAGAACGAGAGACAGACCAAGAAAACCCTGGAGCGACTTAGCGGCAGAAACTCTCGGAGCCCACGAGATATCTCTCTTGTAGGTCACTTGCCTTGCCGCTGGCAGTCGACTGTGTCTCACCGCGACGCCTATCGGCACAAGTGGAAAGAAAAAATAAACTAATTAACTACGAGGGTTGCCCTGGACGAATGTTAGTCAGGTCATAACTTATTACTATTATTATTACTATCGTGAAACGAATGGAACTGCATATATCTTCACAGATACTTTGTCTACAACCTGGTGGTCTTCAAAATCGTCTTCGCCTGTGGTGACGCATTTCCGCTAACTTTAAACTAATTAGTTAGAATGGATTATTTTTTCCTTACGGGCAGTTGGCCCTGACCCGACATGTCGTTGGATATGCAATGTGGTTGGCCCTGATCTGGCATCTATTAAGTTGGTGCAAAAATAATGACGTAATAATGTCGTTTTTTGAAGTATCGTCAAAAAACGGCATTATTACGTCATTAGTTTTGCACCAACCTAATAGCTTACAGTCGCTCTCTCACAGACATGCCGTCACCTCCCTCCGTCTTTTCTACAAATACTTTCACGGTAACTGCTCCGATGAGCTATTTTCGCTGGTTCCCAAACTGCATGAATTTAAACGTGCCAATCAGTCGGTATCTCAGTCCCACCCTTTCTCGGCGTGGTTTAGCTTCAACCGTTATTAGCCTTTTTTTATTAATTCATGCTTCTGTGCACATTACCCCTATCCATTGTTGAGTCACCATTCATATTTCTGAGCCCTCTGTGGGTGACGGCAACAGACAACCGTACACATTCACTTAATTTTTATCGAGTTCGCGGGCGAGTAAATGAAATAAAAATTGTTTCAAAAAACGGAACGTCTACTCAAATGCAGGTATCCACTAAAATAACGTTTGACGTAATAAAAATATGCCGTATTAAAAAAAACTAAAATCTATTATTTCATTATAAAAATAATGACGTAATAAAAATATGCCGTATTAAAAAAAACTAATTTCTATTTCATTATAAAAATAATGACGTAATAAAAATATGCGGGATTAAAAAGATAAAAAATAAAATCCATTTTCTCATTATAAATTGCTTTAAGTTTCGAATACGAAACTAAGTAGAATAATGCTTTCGAGAAATTCTGAATGATCATTAAAGGCGAATAGCAGCTTGCTTAACTATGAAGGTCTTCACAGCCAAATGATCAGGGCATCTCAGATCCCAAGTAAGAGAAGAACGCAGGCTCGAGTGCTGTCAGCGGGTACATTTTCTTTTTTTATTTGTTTTCGAGTGTGCAAGGCGGTAAATGAAATAATCAGTGTTTAAAAAAAAAAGAGCCTCTACTCAACTCTGGGCATGCATTAAAAATAACGTTCGTGGTAATAAAAATATATCGAATCAAAAGATAAAATTATTTCTTTATTTTTTATAATGTGTGTGTGTGTGTGTGTAATGATTAGACATTCTACAAAAAACAATTTTTTTTTCTCGCATATGGAACTTCCCAGTCAAGTTTCATCTTCAAATTTTTTTTATATCCAATGTGACATCCAACCGTTACGTCAAATTGTGACGTCAGCCGATCCCGGGTCTTATCCTGGTCGCGGCACCAATTGTGATGATCTAACCGTTAAGTGATTCGGATGGGAATCTGGTTAGATTCGATATCAGCCTCGTCGTTCCCAACTCGCTTCCAACGTCTGGTTACCGAAGTAACTACTTTGATCTCCAATCTGCCTACCCACGTTGTGAATTGATCTTAGGGAGACGAAATCAATCAGCGTTGGGGCCGTACTGCAAGCTTGAGTTCGAATGAGGGCGGTATCGCACAAGTACGGGCAAAAGAAAATAAAATAAGTCGAAAATGGTATCAAAAAAAGGATAACAATACTTTATATCTGGTTGCTGGATACATAGGACTGCGTCTATCTCCCGACCCGCTATATGGATTGTGACACGTGGTTTTCAGGCGAAATTCACAAAGCTTATTTTGGTGGTGTGAGTCTAAGTCGTTCTTCAAAAAAAATAAATTGTTCTTGGTTAGAAGATGAGTTCGGAAGTTGCGCGAATCTTGGTCAGCTCTTCGTGGTGGGTCTTCAGAGCTCTCAACTGGAACTCTCTCTCGAACTCAAAACTAAAACTAAACTCAACTGATCTTTGCTCGCTGCGAATTTGCTTATATGGACGCCGATTCAAAACCGGGGGTGGGCTCGTCGGGGTTTGAGGTTCCTTGATAAGTCTAAATCCATAAAACCCTTCTTTTGTTTTCGGTCAGGAAAAATTCATTATTTCCATTTTTGGAAGTCTTCTCTTACTCCCACCTTCTCTTATTTTCATATGGACACCTCCCCACTTCCTCGCAAGGACTTCTCATACCTACCTCTCAATGGGCTGCCTCCTTGCGTCACATGATCACCTCCGCCTGGCTGGTTAGCGTTCAACCAATGGTCGATCAACAGTGTGGGCGTGACTAGACTAGCCTTGTTCTTAAAAAAAAAATATATTTTGTTCAAAGAAAAAAATTATCTTTTTCTTTTCCTTTTCTTTCTTTTGTTTCTCTCTTCTTCTCTGGCCGCCAAGCGTACAATACGACTCGTAGAGTGATAATCTCAATTCTTATCCTAACGTCACGGCATATGGTATTCTTCAATCAGATTTTCGCCAGCACCAAGAGGCTAGTCAACCAGACACACTCATTCTTCGGCGCCAACGAAATATTGTTTCGCTGTCATATTCAAATTCCAACACAGCCCAGATGTGTGTTTCTCTCAATGACAACTCCCATCGACAAAGACCCAACCTAGAGATGGCTCTCTTTGTGTGTGGTCAACAGATGACCTATTAAATTGTTTGCCATCATGACACAAGTAAACCTTTATCTATTTAAAACTCTGTATCACCTGGTGTTTGTCAATTAGCTTTATGACAATGGCCATAAGAATTTTCACCATTCTTCATTTATCAAAACAACATTTTCAAATGTCTCTTCTCGTAGGTGACTTTATCTTTAAAATTTCCTCGCAGGGAACCCCACCACCCCCGACAATCCGCCTGTCACAAAGACACAGTTAATTTTTTATCTATCTAAACAAAACAATGTATCAACCTGGACCCTGCCAGCCAGCCCCAAGACAATGGCCGACAGAACCCTCAGCAGTGTCTTCCATTATCAAAATAACATTTGTCAAAGGGTATTTCTCGTGGGTGGCCACCCGTTATCATATAAGTTAAGTCTCGCCTTTCTTCCTCTCTCTCTTTTCCTTCTCTTTTTCCTTTCCTTCTTTTTCTTTCTTTTTGCACCCCTAAATGGTGTCACACCAATGACAGTTGTTATCTTCTGTCTTCTTGTTTCCACTTCTTTATTGTTCTCTCTCCTTAATGTCTTTCTTATTCTTTGACGCTCAGTAACCCGTTGTATCTTCGTGGCTTTATTGCCTTGCTTAGGGGTGAAATGATTTTTAAGTCTTTTCTTGTATCTTTGGTTGTGATAATGTTGGACCTTCTTTTTTTGTGGGTTTATTGTATAAACTGATGAGTTTTATCAGTTCCAGTCATTACGATGATAATACGTATTTATAGAATAATCATATGAATTTATACGATGATAGTACGTATTTATAGGATAATCATATGAATTTATACGATGATAGTACGTATTTATACGATTATCATATAAATTTATACGATGATAATACGTATTTATAGGATAATCATATGAATTTATACGATGATAATACGTATTTATAGGATAATCATATGAATTTATACGATGATAGTACGTATTTATAGGATAATCATATGAATTTATACGATGATAGTACGTATTTATAGGATAATCATATGAATTTATACGATGATAGTACGTATTTATAGGATAATCATATGAATTTATACGATGATAGTACGTATTTATACGATTATCATATCAATTTATACGATGTATTTGGGAGTATTTTTCTTTTTTTTTTTTACATTTTTTAATCGTTCCTGGCACGTCCGAAATTTTCGTTAAAAATCTTGTTTTTTTTTGAGTCAGCAAAATTGACTATTTTTTTCCATTTTATAAAAAAAATGGGAATCTCACTTTGAAATTCTTTTAAATATCAATTATCATTTTTTCGAAACTTATTTTAAGAAAATCAGAAATTATAATGTTTATTTAAAATATTTTGACTTAGGCTTAACTTAGCTTCTGCGCCGAAAAGATTGAACCAAACTATGCTAAGTTTAATAATTTATTTAAGACGCTTCGGCGTGTGGTAATGGTTAGCGAGCTAGTCCTTTTGATCTTTACTGCTGAGTAGTGGGTTCAAACCTCACTGGGTGCCCCTCACTTGTAGCCTTGCGTCAAGCGAAGCTTGTTAAATTAGTTTAGACGCTTCGACATGTGGTAATAGTCTTGTCATCTGCTATTAAGTAGTGAGTTCGACCCTCCCTGGATGCTCTATACTTTTAGCTTTGTACGAATCTAAACTTAGTAAATTCTTATTGCTTTATTTTTTTTTTTTTTTTTTTCGTCATTAATCTTTTTATAAATCTATAAACATGGCCAAGTTGGGTGGATGAAATTAGTAATTTTAAAAAAAAAACTGATTCACCCCAAGCAAGGCAGTAAAGCCACTAAGACACAAGGGGTGATTGGGTGTGGAAGAATTAGAAACAGAAATATTAATAATGAGCGGGAAGAGAAAAGAGTAATCAGGAAGACAGTAAATAGTTTGACGTTATATATTAACTTCATACGTACTTCCTGTTTTAAAACTTAATTATGTTCCTGTTTTGGGAAGATTAAATGGCGTCAGTTTGATAATGTTAAGAGGTTGACGTCTCGCCGCCAAAAGTGCTTCATTTGTATAGACAGTAATTCGTTGTCTACTCGCTATTGATCTGTTTATCGAATCATACTTTCGATTTATTTATCGTAAATAAATAAAAAGTTCAACGTTGGAAATACAACTTGAAGACCAAGTGTAATTTTTCTTTCGTCGTTGTCTGGTAGATCGGAAGTATTTATTGACGTATTCATTTTGAATGGCTTTCTGGCCTGCCAATCATAAACTGTCATGTAAAAAAGCATTTGAGATAAATTAGTAATTGCCAGAAGAAATTTAATAGGAAAAAAAAAGCGACACTAATGATAGTAAGAACGTTTCAAATTTGGACAGTGATTATATGCTTTGCTGGTGATGTTTATGAAAGAAAGCTGCAAGATTTCGATAATGTGAAGCAGACAATTGTCACTTAGTCTGTCTGGAGAAGACGTTTTTCTTCTTCAAAAAAAAGACGCTATACTGTATTTTGTTTTATGTACTGAGCACTGAGCTTACATTGACTGACTTTAGATAAAGCAGCTTAAATCTTTAAATCACTGAAACGAATAAATCCTCCCTCAGAAAAAAAAACACACATACGCATACCTATTGGGGACTTCGCTAGATAAATTATTACTATATTGTGCCACATCTAAGTTACATTTAGAAAATTTCTATAAGTATACACATGTACAAAATTCTATGGCAAATGTTCAGACAAGATCCATTCTTTATTCCCTCCAGTTCAGACCTTTACAACTATGATCCATCTTGCAACGTCCACAGGCTTCACTCCCGTTCAACCCACTTCGTGTCCCGTTGAAGGATGTTCCACTCAGCTGTATCTCAAAAAGTGCTAACTTTTTGGAACCTAAACCTGTATAGATATATCCCCGAACACTGCAGTTGTGACTTCTTCAAGCTTAGGATTAATTGTTATATCCTCGTAATCTTCCCTTACTACTTTCTCGTCTTCATATTCAGTAGCCTCTACCATGAGTTGCTCTTAGGGCCTTTTATTGGAATAACATTAGAATAAAAAAAGTACACTATTTTTTTTTTATAAACACGAGTAATAATATGTCATCGAACTGATGTCAGTGTTGCTTTTCTTTTTCTTTGTGCTGTGTCCCTTCAGGACGTAGGCGAACATGGCTTTCCACAAGTTCCAACTATTTTTAGCTCTAAGATTGTCTTTTTGCTATTTTCCCTCATCTTTGTTCTGCCAATGATTTACACAAGCAGGTTAGGTAGGTTATACACTGCTTTATTCTATCAATATGCGCCTTCAGTGTGTCCTGTGTGTGCCAAATACTCCAAAGCAAATTTCCTCATTATGTACCTAAGAAATCTTTTGATATTTTTGATTTAAAGTACGTGTCTTTTTTGTTTCATTTCCCCTAAAACTTCGTTGTTGCTAAAATTTTCAGTCCATGTGGTTCTCAGCATCATTCTGTAAAATCACATTTTCTTGATTCAAGTCTCTTCGTCATCTTCCATATACGGAAACTGATATTACATATCAGTTCATTAATCTCGAATTATTTTCTGTTACTTAATACTTTGCTTAGCTTTTGAAAGGCATCTTTCGCTATCCCAATGCGCCTTTGGAATTCTGTGTCACATTTTCCGTACTCTGTTAAAACACTTTGCAGATGTTTAAATTTTTGTACTTGCTTGATTTTCGTGTCTACAATACGTTGTTCCGTTGTGGTTTAAACAACTTAAAAATAGATAAGAAAAAAGAATGACAAAATATTTATTAAATAAGTCATTTTATTCTGTATACAGTATTTCTAATTTAGTTACACGAAAGATGTTTGTTTCGTATTCATTAAACCAATATATCAGTTTTAATAAACATTTAATCAACTTGAGTATTAAGTCTTGCCCAAAATTTAGGCAGTCCGAATATTAATAAAAAATGAAGTTGCTTATAACAAAAATGTGTAATGCAATAAACGTACTGATGTTGTCCGTTAATATAAGAATACCTACCTAACTAAAATGTCATGATATATCAAATAGTACACTCAAAGTTAAATGTAACATACTTAAAGCAGAGGAAAATGTCTCATGAAGCATGACAATTTGATGACAGGGATTTATTCAACTAAGGTTGTTTTGTCACATAAACATTGAAGCCTTGACACCTGATAAAATATTGATAAACTACTACAAAAAGATATATAACACAATAAAATGCCAAATTACCTCATATGGGGTGAGGGGTATAGATCTATTTCAACCAACGCGAAGTACGTTAGCTTTATTCAACCCCGGTGTATAGACTATGTCCGTGTCGGAATTAGAATTAGTCTATACGCCAGGGTTGAATAAGACTAACGTACTTCGCGTTGGTTGAAATAGATCTATACCCCCCCCCATATGAGGCATTTTTTTTTATCTTGTGTAATTTATATGTTCTGTTATAATAAATATACTGAGCTCTTTTTGTGGATCAGTTTTAATATTACTAGGATCCACTTACATTATATACCAACGAATTTCTTACCCCTCTCTCTCACATATATATATATATATATATATATATATATATATATATACACACATATTGTTGTGACTAAGTAAATGGTTAAAGAAATAAACGCATTACGGGAGTCCGGCTACGGCAAACGAAGGCCATCGACGAACTTGGCCATTTAACGATTCGACGGAGTTACGCACGTACCTTCTGAGGCGCATTACGGGAGTCCGGCTACGGCAAACGAAGGCCATCGACGAACTTAGCATTTAGTGTTACAGATATATCGTATAGTAAACACAAGAGAAGAGTATTACCCGACTGTTGAGTATGTGTCAGTTGACCCAGCGATCAATCTATTCGAATGTCCCCCCTAGAGCTTCTCTTTTACTAATCTTATAATAGGCGGATGAGTCCAACATACTTTTTAGAGGTATGACACCACAACATATATATATGTTTGTGTGTGTGGATTTTTTCTGATATTATTTATAACTATGAACGTTATTTGTAGTGATAGCGTGGCAACAAAGTTACTAAGATGCAAGTGGTTAGTGAGAGGGAAAGAGTATAAGAAAAAGAACAACAAGGATAAAGAGCGAAACTAAGAAAAGAACAGAGATTAAGAAGACAGAAGGTAATGATTAACACTGCATTTAAATTTTCTGAAGAGCAAACTCGACTGGAAAGCAAAAAGTCAGAAAAGTGTGAGAGAAGAAACTGTTAGCATAGAACTTACGGTTACCTGTAGCCATTTCAGCTGTAAAATTATGGGATCTTGCCGCCAAACTAGTACTGCGCTTTAATTCATAGTCTTGGTAGCATGGAGTAAAGTTTTTTGTTTGGTGTTTTTATTTTGTTAACTAGTGAAGATATACATATAGGGTATATCAAAAATACTTTTACAAACGTTGGGAGCGGATTCCTGACATCAAAACAAGTATAATAATCCATATAAACATATGTCCGCAAATTGTTCGTTTTTTAGTTATTTTGAGTTATTGTTTAAAGAAAGTTTACGGTAGATGGCGCTGTGTTCTCATTAGACTAGGTTACATTTGTCATTCGCGTACATTTGTGGTTAGTCTCTCTTCAACATTTAACGTGTGTACTAGTGAGTTAACTGAGAAGTGTTCCATTTAATAATCGTGAAGAGGCAGATATGATTTTCACATACGGCAGCGTGAATGGTAATGAGTGCGAGGCTGCATCAGATTGCTTTTCCAGACCGAAAGCAGCAAAGTTATTCAATTTTTGCTGCTTATCGTCGCATTTCTCAGACAAGATCCGTGAATTTTATCTGGGATTCTACATTTAACAACCTCTACCATAAACTTTAAACATAATAATTTTTTTTTTTTAAATTATTATTTGCGCTTATGAATATATAGACTTTTTGTCCTTTTTTGGTGTGAGGAAGCCGCCCTTAAAATTTGTAAAAGTATTTTTGATACACACATATATATATATATATATATATATATATATATATATATTCTTACTAATGATTTTCCGGATTATTTTTCTTGGTTTCAGGTTAATATTTGAAAATATATTTTCTTATGTCTACATTCGGTAAGCGTTAGCATTTATCAGAAACTTTTTTTTTTTTTACTTTTGTTAGGACAATGGTTTCACTTTTCCAATGTTTATCCAAAAATTGGAAGTGTTTCTTGTTAATTATTTATTATTCATTTTCGAAAATAATTTACTGCACCTATTCAAATAAATAAAAAATAATTAACAAGAAAATTTCGTTGGCATTCAAATATATATATATATATATATATATATATATATATATATATATATATATATATATATATTTTAAAATCATTTTCTTTCGATCTTTTATTTTTATTAGTACTTTATTTTGTTTTATATTAATTTATTTTATCACGACATACTTTGTTCTTGATATCATTAGTTTTAGTTAGTTAAGTAATATTATCAATTACTCTTTTGATTTTTGGAAAAAATAGAGTTGCCCCCCTTGATTTTCCAATGCCCCTTTTCTTGTTTACTTACGTTTTCAAAACCAGCGTCTCTCAAATTTAGAATTTATATTTCTTATTTCCAAACTTATTTTCAATCTTAAATGTTAATCTGAGCTTAAATTCAAATTTAAAATTAAACTACAATTTATTTGAATAGTTCAACTCTAATAATATTCCACCCCAACAACAACATATCTCCCGTTAACCAGAATTTTTAAAAAAAATAAAAAACTGGTATCAACCCTAAATAAAAATGAATATAAATTGCTTCAGCGTTGAACTCGGAGTTGTGCAATTAATATAAGTTATGTATATTTCTTTATATATATATATATATATATATAAAAGTGAACATAGAAGTCAACACTTAGAGGCGACAGTCTGTTTCATGCTATATGCAATCGTCAGGCCACGTGTGCTGTTATTTTTCTCGGCTATTTATATATATACGGGTTAGTGGTGCATTGTGAGTATTCTATTATGGCGGTTATTTCACCGGAAGTCGTTTGTTTATCTATTTAGGTCAAATTATATTGCTTGTTTTTATTTTTGTTTCTTATTTTATTTATTTATTTATTTATTAACGTAGTAAAAATTTGTTTATATCACTTATTTAACAGTTTTGTTTTGGTTTGGGAATTTAATTAAAGCTATTTGTTCAGTTTTGGTGTTGATTGTTGTAGTTCATTCTAAGTATTATTTTGGCGGGAACAGTTTTTAATTGATTATCTTTATTTGGGATTGGTTTGTTTATTTATTTACTTGGATGAATTTAGGTTAATTTATTTTACTTGTATATTTTCTCTTTTCGGTTTTCGATTTTTAAGTAACATAGTATTCTTTTATGTTTTATTTCTATTTTTTTTTTGTTATTTTTGCTTATTAGTATATTTATTTGTTTTTATTTTATTTTTTCCATTTTTAATTTTTTAGGTTACGTAGTAAAAATTTATTTTCATGTCTGCATTTTGAGATGAGTTCGGATCTTTTGTTTAATAATTTATTTTGGTCGGGAAAAGTAATGATAGCTATTTTTCCCTCCGAGCAAAGTTTGCAAGTTTTTTTTTTGGTGTGATGTTCGTTTTGTTTTTAATTTTTGTTTTTAATTTTTAATTTTTTTTTTTTTGTTTTTTTTTTTTTTGTTTTTAATTTTTATCTGGGAAATTAAAAACAAAACGAACATCACACCAAAAATATCTTGGAAGATAAGGAAAAAATCATCAGCCTACAATAACCAATCAAAAACTTGCAAACTTTGCTCGGAGGGAAAAATAGCTATCATTACTTTTCCCGACCAAAATAAATTATTAAACAAAAGATCCGAACTCATCTCAAAATGCAGACATGAAAATAAATTTTTACTACGTAACCTAAAAAATTAAAAACGGAAAAAATAAAATAAAAACAAATAAATATACTAATAAGCAAAAATAACAAAAAAAAAAAAAAATAGAAATAAAACATAAAAGAATACTATGTTACTTAAAAATCGAAAACCGAAAAGAGAAAATATACAAGTAAAATAAATTAACCTAAATTCATCCAAGTAAATAAATAAACAAACCAATCCCAAATAAAGATAATCAATTAAAAACTGTTCCCGCCAAAATAATACTTAGAATGAACTACAACAATCAACCCCAAAACTGAACAAATAGCTTTAATTAAATTCCCAAACCAAAACAAAACTGTTAAATAAGTGATATAAACAAATTTTTACTACGTTAATTAATAAATAAATAAATAAATAAAATAAGAAACAAAAATAAAAACAAGCAATATAATTTGACCTAAATAGATAAACAAACGACTTCCGGTGAAATAACCGCCATAATAGAATACCCACAATGCACCACTAACCCGTATATATATATATAAATAGCCGAGAAAAATAACAGCACACGTGGCCTGACGATTGCATATAGCATGAAACACTGTCGCCTCTAAGTGTTGACTTCTATGTTCACTTTTATATTTACACACGCTCTATCTCTGATATTGAGCACTTTATTCCATAAATATAGCACACCTTAAGACTATATTTCTTTATATATATATATATATATATATATATATATACATAAAATATTTCTGTTACTTAACATTGACAAGTGCTTTTTCTTTCACAATCGAATATTTATATGTATTTGTATACGATCGCTCGCTCGTGTACCTACCTAAATTTACCCATTCGGTTATATACATACGTACAGCCACAAGCATATATACACACACACAGTGACGTTAGAAGTATAGAGTTGAAATAGACTTTAAAGGGGACCGGAAACCAAGTCCTAGCCTGGCAACCAGAGACGAAACTCTACTTCTGGGGAAAAAGAAACAGATAAACCTATCTACTCCTATTGCAGGTATTGAATTCATGACCACTCGATAACAGCAACTGATAATTAACCAATACCTATATCTACCATGCCACAAAGCATATCAATGGTGTATTTATGCAGGCCTTAAATGCAGTGTCATACTCGACATGCAGAATTATCAGTTTACTCTGACATATTTTGTTTATGATTAAATTTCTATGTAAAAAATATAAGATTCAACCATTTTCAATCACAAAAAATATACAATCAAAAGAAATATTGTAGCAAAAAGGTCCTATCGTTTTTGCAGCTAAGAATAAATTGTTTCAAAGTAAATGAATTCGGCACGTGGGGGATTTTCTGACATATTTTTTCTTTATAATGTAGAACATAGCATACAAAATAAAGAGAAACAGAAAACTACATTTGCGTGTGTACAGATAGCTCAAAGAAAGAAGAAAAAATATTTATGTGCGTATCTCTTAAAAATGTGTGTGTGTCTCTTAAAATTGTGTGTGTCTGTGCGATGCGTTACGGGAAAATAAGATATCGTCCTGTCGAAGGAATACATCTCTCTTAGAGAGAGATCCCGTGATGTTACTACAATATATCAAAAAAAGCTAGGTGGACGATTTATATTCCTGCTTTTATGGTCCTGAATAAAACACTACCTAGCTGACGTCCGGCATCCTGTTATTTAACTGGGATAGCTGGGAGGAGGAGAGATTTGGATTCATTTTTTTCCCAAAGGCGTTTATATAAATATGAAAGGAACAAAAAAGGCAGGAATTCGAACCCGGTTCACAGATTCCACTTTCCGAGTGGCTAACAGCTACGCCATCCGCACATCCAATTAAAAGAACAGGATGGCAATAAGAAAGTGGGAATAAAATATGAATAAGGATTAATGTAAATGAAAAGTCGCAAGAACTGGAAACTTGAAAGAAAGAAAAAATAGACGATTAAATGAAAGAAAAGATAATTAACGAAAATTTACCTAAAAAAGAAAATCGAAAGATGAAAATTAACAAGAGACAGGGTGAAATAAATTAGCTATATACGAATGAGGAGGAATAAAAAACAAAAGAATAGAAATTATTGGAGAAGAAAGAAAGAAAGAATCGATAAGATATGTGTATAAATTAATAAATAAGGAAGGACAACAAAGCAAAAAGAAAAAAAAAATGGCTGCTCGAACAAACAAAAATAAATGTAACCTCCGGGAAGAAAAGAGAATCGTCTTAACAGTAACGCTATTAGTAATTGAAAATTGTAAAAAAAGAAAAAAATGTTTTAAAAAAAAAAAAAAAAAGAACGAAATTGAAGAGAATGAAAGGAAAGAAAGATATGTTCAAATGAAAAGATTAATTTTTCTGTTGTTTTCTAATCCCGTCATTTCGATAAGAGGCTTTATACCATTTCTGGCTGTCGGCCATTTTATTGTCGGTCAAAGACATTTTGCTTGAAAAAAAAAAAATAAAAAGATATATCATAGATCTTCTTAAAACGAGACGAGGTCAGATCTTACCAGACAAGTCGCAGACAGTCTTTATGCATTTCTCCTCCCAGCCCCGAAGAACTGAGAAAATTTATTAATACTTACCGTTGCTTATCCGGTAAAGCTTATAGTTTTTTTTTGCTTCTAATGTCGATACAATGCCTTTACACTATCCTGACCAATGCGTTTAAAGTTCATGAGAACCGGCAAGATAAAATGTTGTACGAATGTAAATAAATATACATCCACGTCCAACCACGTAAATCTGTCGTTTATGATTTACTGCGGTAGGCACTAATAGCTCTCCATAGCTTCCTTTTCTTTAATACCGGCGAATTGATATGACTTCTTATTATATATATATATATATATATATATATATATATATATATATATATATATATATATATATATAATTTGTAAAAAGGATTAGAAAGAAGTAAATCTATATTTTTTAAGGTTTTATTGAAATTTTATTTAAGTTTCCACATGTCCTCCATCATTAACAATACAAAGGGTAATACGATTTTGCAGTTCACGGAAAACATTTGCCAACTGATTTATAGTAATGCCTAAAAGCACAATAATTATTTTAGCTATACTTAAAATTAGGTACATTAAAGTTTATATCATTTTTTACAGATTATTTCTATCGCAAATACAAATGAAGTTACAAATTTTATAAAGTGAACACGAACTTTATGGACACCCTGTATATGCGCACATGGATGTATATACAAACACGCAATATGAATGAAATTGAAATCTTTGTCCCGAGGGATAATTTCCTTTTCTGTCTGGCAAAACGAAGTAGAAATAAGAAAAGATTATAAGCCGAAATGCGCAGTATTTCTTGTGTCATTTTTATAACTCGATTCTTTAAAGTGAATATATTTTCAAATAAACGCAATATTTTTAATGGACAAACAATTTAGATTCGAAATTTGATCGTCTTGCCGTCAGCGAAGCAACATGGACCAAAATTTTAGTAAAGAAAAAGTATTGAATTCAATCGTATTTCTTAAACTATGAAATTTCTCACCGGAAAGCAGACGTCAGCAATACGTGTTTCTAATTCATTGAAAGCTAATTCATTTCTAAGGATATTTTTTTTCTGGATACAGACAGTCATGACTCTCTATAGTTTCCCCCTTCTTTAATGGCTTGTCAATCGGTATAACTTCTTGAAAAATATGGTGTCACTTCCTGTGTATTTTTTAGATTGCTTACAGTTATTCAAGCTCTCTTAACCCTAGAACACTAACCATCAATTAAAGTTACACCACTACTAACCATGGATATATCATACCCGATTTTTAAAATATCAAAAAAAAATATTAGGTTGGTGCAAACATAATGTCGTTTTTGACGATTTTTTTGATTATCGTTCACCCATTCATCCAACTTTTTTGACTTCCCTATTTGCTTTAAATGGCGAACGACTGTTGAGTGGTCGACCTCGAGTTCAACAGCAACTTCTCGTGTGATTTTGCGAGGATCGGCTTCAATTGAGGCTTTCAAATATTCGTTATCAACCGCAGTCGGCCGGCCGCGACCGTCTTCATCTTCGAGGCTCTCGTCACCATTGCGAAATTTCTTGAACCACCGTTGTGCCACACGTTCGTTAGTGGTTCCTGGGCCAAACGCATCGTTGATATCACGAGCTGTCTCGGCAGCTTTTCGGCCTAGTTTGAACTGGAACAAGAAAATCGTGCGGATTTGAATTTTGTCCATGCTGTCGAAAAGCCTGCAAAAAAATGAATGAAGAGATTGAGAACGGTAACGAATAACACGATTCGATAGAGCGAAAAACGCGCTTCAAAATGATATATAACATGGCTATATATATCAATGAATTAATTCCGAAATCATATATAAAAGTAACATATGTGAGAAAACAACATTATTTTTGCACCAACCTAATATTAAATATAAATTTTTATTTGAAATATTTTACATGCAGGCACTTTAAACTTTGTACTTTGAGTTAACATTAATAGGAACAGAAAAACATTATTTAGGTCAGAAAATCAGGTACTGAAAATTGTAATTAAAAATAGGAAAATTTGAGCTGCGTAATATATACCTATAGGTTAGTGTTCTAGGGTTAATGGTTATTTTGGGGACGTTACATATAAACATTATTCAAACTTTCATCGTTTTTTTAATTTTCATATAAGAATTATTTATGTGTGCGTGTGTAGTGGGGGAGCGATATGTATCTCTCTATATTTATATGAAGAGGAGAAATTCTTTTAATTCCCCAATGATTTAATTTTCTAACGGGAAACAAAAGACTGGTAAAAGATTTGAAAATATAAGAGTGGTTCATACTGACAAAGCCAACGAATTAATATATCGTTCTACCCACCAGGTGATATCACAAGCACAATAGAATTTATCTAAGCTTAACTTAAAATGTTGTACAAGTCATATTGAAGACAACGGAGAAGGCACTGCGATTAAGCTTTTTTATTAAAATTTGTTCTTGCATTCGCGTAAGTGATTTCTTTGCTAGACATAGTGTGTAAAAACTGTTTGAATGATCTGTAGATCCGAGCGCCTTCAGCTAATCTATTAACCAATACTAATGATTTCTAGATAGATTAAATGTATATTAAATACAGGGTGTCCCAAAAAATTTGACATAATTTTAAAAGCAATTATCTTGAAAACTACTAAGTCTAGCTCAATGAAATTGAACAGTTTAGGTGTTGAACATCCTACGTTTATTATGGGACCGATTTCATAAGTGTTCAATATTTGCATGACTTGTGACACAGCACAAGTCAAGTCGATAGTTAAGCTCTTGCCAAACACGCTGTAGCATGTCTCCGGTAACATTACCCAATGCGGAAGTGATTCTCTGCTTAAGTTCATCAATTCTAACAGTAAGATGAGGGGGAGACATAGATCAATCCCGTCACATAACACCATAAAAAGAAATCACATGGGGACAGGTTAGCTGCGGCCATTTCATCAGGAAACTGTCTTCATCTCTACCACGCCTGACTCATCTGTCTTGCAGATTCTCATTGAGATGAGAATAAAACATTAAATATAAAATTTTGATCTGTTTCTATGAAAATTTGAGGTTATTTCAACAAGAACTGCCAAAATTATTGGCCTTCCAAATTATTTCAAATTTTTGGGGACACCCTGTATAGATTGATGATGAATAATACATTAGCTGATATCGAAAATTGGACAGTTTTTACATACATATGAAATTTTAGGGAAAAAAAAGACAACAATATTATAATAATATAGGCAATTAGATTGATGATAGTTATTATATATTAGTAGGCCTTTTGTAATAAACTGAACCAAGGAGAAAAAGATTTAAAAATCGAATTCCTAAAATTTCATTAACCTGACTATTAAATCTAATTCTAGATATTTCTTATCTTTGTCACTCTCTACTTTTGCTTTATTTTTGCTGTTGTTAGCAAAGTCATGTTATTTAAAATTTCACCCTTGCAAAGCCAAGGATATAACATTCTGACCTTTATATGCTAACCCACTTTTTGATAAAGCATTTTATGTTCTTTTCTTCAAATATCATTCTTTTCTTTTTTTCTTTTTCAGGTAAGTGATCCATTTCTCCTTGTGGGTGAAAAAAAAACTGCAATATCCACGTAACTGAAGGTATGAAATTTGTAAATTATCGCTGCTTTTTTTTTAGCATTAACCACCTACAATATAATATATGGTGCTTTTTGTGGAAAGCGTGTAGTAAGATGAACAGTATAGAAGGTAAAGAATTTGAAAACTTTGATTGTACTCTCTACTTCTAAAGGTGAAATTTGCCATATATTCTTTCAATATTAGTTCTACATAAGATTCTCATACATGCATATCTCGTTCGTATTTTGTATATATTGTCATTGATTTTAATGTATTAGAGAGAATTTAGATTAATGAATAACGGATCTGTAGAAAAATGGTGAAGTAATGTAGCTTTTTAATATATATATATATATATATATATGTGTGTGTATGCTTCATTAAATAATATAGACAAGTTTTGTGTATTTAATTTATGTAAATTCTTTTCATAACGTCTGATAAGCTTAATAGCATTATCATTAAAAGAAGAAAGAAAATCACAATATTGATATATATTTTTTTAATTCTATCTAAGCTTTCAGCTTACATAAGCCATTATCAAAGATGACAATTACATTACAATATATTAAACAATACACAGACAAAACAATAATGATAGTCTGTTTTTGTTTACATGGAAGATTTACAGCAACGAGAGTATACCCTATAGATATATAAGCTTCTTCAATATTGAAACAACTAACATTATGTTTAAATGTGAAAAAATTGGAAACTTTTTGTAAATTGTGACAGAATGCTTCAACGTCGGGTGCCGCAAAATTCTTGGTTTGCGAAAGAAGTTCTTCTAAAGAACGACAAAACATGCTTGATCGAAGGCGGGGTCTGGTTTGGGCTGTGAACTTTCCCCATACCTTGCAAGGACAGTGAACGAATGGTTGGCATATTTTTTCTTATATATATAGTGTGTGTGTGTGTGTGTGTGTGTGTGTGTAAATATATAGAAAAATAGGAAAGAACCGTTGGGTTAATAATCCGAAGTTCTTTAGTATTTTTGTTTTTATTTTTAAAAAGCAGTGCTCAATAAATAAGTAGTCTAAATTATAATTATTTTTTTTTAAATGTTAACCCTTACGCCCCTTATTGAAATAATTGCTTCAGCTGTTTCCATAGTAATTAATATTACGAATGAATATGCTTATAAAGCTCCATAAATATCAAGATTAGTTATTCAAAAAATTTCGCTTGAAGATGAAACGGGGCTTGATACTTTAATACAATTTAATTTTTATAATTAAATTGAAGTTTTTAGCACCTGTTTTTGAAACATGAGAACTGTTATGTAGCGATGAAATCATATTTTTAAAAAATAATTATATATATTATTATTATTATTATTGTTGTTATTATTATTAATATTATTATTATTGATTGTATTTTTCATTTCTCCGGCTCTTGAGAAGTGTGAGTGTCGAAATGTTTTCATTTTCTAAAATGAAATTGGGAAAAGAATTGTTAGTGAGTAGGGGCCGGGTGAAAGTAAAAATCTTTGGAGAGTTGGAACGAGTCCTTTTATTTTACCCGGAATTTAGACTTGGAAACTAGCGAACTTACTCGCTACTCATCTGCCTTTTTGGCAACTTCCGAAGGACAAAATAAAACGGTCTTGCTATATATTTGGTCGTAAAAAAATAGCAGTTCAACAGAATCGAACAGAGTAAAGAGATTGCAATCTGGATCGTGTTTTCAGTCTCCTTACTAAGGTACGAACTCAACACCAGGACACATGATTCTGTTTTATGGGTGTTAACTCTGTATTTTTGTCCAGTTCAAAAAGAGAATAAACAGGGCAACTGACAAAAATTACTTACTATAAAATCGATTCCATCCTCCTTTTTCGTTTAGGTTGAAGCCACTTAAAAATTTAAGTTAAAACTCCGCACACGCACAATATATATACATATAGGGGTAAGTGTATGACAATGTGGAAAAAAGTGTCCGTGTGACGCGTTTCCTATTTTTCGGACTTCATCGGAATAAAGGATGCTGCACGTCACACTAAATTTTTTTTCCTCACATATTCCCTCAATATTGTTCTTTCTGACGAGCTATTTTCACTGGTGTTCCGACTACCTGAATTTAAGTTTGCTACTAGGTTAGCATCTCAGTCCTACCCGTTTTACAGTCAAAACGGCTAAATGTAACCGCCTCTTCTACTCCAACAGCTTCTCTCGCACTTCCCGACAGTGGAACTCCCTTCCCCTTACTTGCTTCTCTGATAACTATAATCTTTAAAAATTGAAATGTAATGTCAATCGACATATTCTGATGCTTTGATCTTGATCCACGTGACACGTTTCATCCTTTCCTCAATTCCTCTTCTTTACATTTATTTTCACTCTCTGTAACCCCTTGCGTGTTAGTGGCACTCTCACCTTGCTTGGGGTAAAATGCTTAAAATAATTAAAAAAAAATAAAGAATGTACATATCTTTAGCATAAGGATGAATACGAAGAGGTTTATAAATGTAACCTGTTTTACTTTTATTTTAACTTACTCAGGAATCTACAAGAGCAACCAGAAATTTGATACATATACATGCATACACATATTTTACATTTTCCCACGGCAATCTGTAATTAAACACACACACAGATACTCAGAGACCTAAAAATAACTTAGAATCAAATACAAACATGCACACAAAATCTAACACCTGATACCTATCTACCAAAACACCGTATTCAAATATCCTTTTCGATACTCGTGTTCCAAAAACATTCTGATGAAGCTATAATAAAATCGAAACGTGTTAATTTTATAAACATGTTTCTATTTGTTCCTTATTTTAACATTCTGTCGTTTTTAATCAGTTTTTGTTGATGTCCTTTTATCTCACGAAATAAAAGTAACACCCAGTTTGGACAATATTCAGTCCCGTGATGGTCAGACTGAAGTGACTCCTCTGGGCCATGGTATATTGACGCCGGGCGCTTCCCAGACTACATGGGCATCACTCTTAAACGTACTGGTATGATCAAAATGAATTCAGTGCATTACATTTGATTTTGACTTGTCTGTAGGAGTTGCAGGAATATTGTCAGTGTTGGCAGCCAAACGCCTCTTAGATTCCACCCCGGGTTTTCTGTTTGGATTTACTCTCATAGCCTTTTTTGCGTTTCGATATGACCGCATGTATGTGTAGGTTGAAAATAATGATTTTCTTCCCCACTCTCTCTCTCTCTCGCATATATATATATATATATATATATATGAGAGAATAATTCGTTCGTCTTTATACAGTCCAGACATTTCTTTATAGCGCCATCAAATTACGGACTTAAGTTGAACGTTTTTAACGTCAAAGAAATATTTCTCATCGGACGATCACTTTCCTGTGTCCGTTCTATTCTACGGAAATATATTTTATAAGTTACTATTTGTAACCGTTCGAAGTAAAACTAGAATTTTTATTTTATTATTTATGTCCAAACAAGAAAAACATACTTGCTTTGAAAATGCACATTTTTTTCACAACTATTGATTTTCTAATTTTCAGGGTATTTTTTTATTGGAATCTTTTTTTTTCATAGGAGTATTTTTTATTTATGATACCAATTGCTATTAGGTTGGTGCAAAAATATTTTTAACGTTAAAAAACCGTCAGTATTTTTGCACCAACCTAATATCATGCAGTTTCTGTACATGACCGATGTTGCTAAAAATAAATCTTGATGCACGTGAGTAATAACAAATTTCTAATTGAAAATAAAAAATGCTAAAGTGTTCCCTTTGGTCTAACTAGTGATGTGAAGAATATTTCTTTTAGTCTAAGGAAGGGTGTTATTCCGATTATAACCAGTTGCAATCCAAATTATACCATCTTCCCCAGCGTATATCGATACTTCAGCTAGTACATATAATGTTTACCTATAGAAAAAAATCTGTATTTTTCATCTCTGGTTTCTTAAAAACTGACAAATTATTCCCAATTTTGATAACAAAACACTATCTGCTGGCATCACCAGTGTAAGGGAAACAATTCTACTAGAGTAAAATGTTACAGAAACGTACAAGAATAATCATATAGATATATACACAATTTCTATCATGATTTCCTGGTGTAATTGACAGATGCTCGGAATGAGAAATCAGAGAGCCGAGTTCGATTTCCAGGTTGGTTCATTACATTCACATATTCGCAAATATCTTTGGGGAAAAAAAATCCAGCTACGAGTTAAAATTCATTAAAAAATAAAATCATTAAATATATAATTATTTCCAAGAATTATTTTTTCTTTTTGATATCTATAAAATATTCCGTAAATGTCTCTTACGGACATTGTTACATTCACCTCACCGCAGCAGTGCCCTTGGGAAAGACATGAATCCATTTCTTCTCCACCCAACTATATTTTAAATAGCAGAATAGACTGGTCATTTTTTTTCTTTTACTTTTGTTCACTTAATGCAAGGCCCAAGAGCCACTCAATATAGAAGGCTACTAAATGACGTTGTTGAAACACCGTAGGGGGAGAGGCGCATTTTATGGGGATATGTTAAACAGCAGTATAGTTTCGGCACATTTTTGCTTTACTATTGTTTACCCAATACAAGGTCTAAGGTCCACTCAAGGTAGAAGGATATTATGAGAATATGTAGAATCGATAACAGTTGACTCTCGACTTGATAAGGTTAAGATTGTAGTGATCAGGTAAGTACCTTCTCGGGAATCTGCCACATAACAGTAATTGGGAAGAAGGTGGCTGAGTTGAAGTTACGAATGGAATATAATGGTGGCAGACAATTTTGGAGAAGGGCTGCTTTGAATTATAAAGAGCGAAAAGGGTAACGGAAAACCACTCCACTGTCTTTACCTAGAAGTAATGACAAAATAGAATGCTTGAAAAGTCATGATTACGTACGTCATTAAAGAATATTGTATTAAAAATATATATTCCAAAGTATGATTATTACTGTTGTTCAGTCTGTGGTATTTTAAGTCAGCATTAAGGGTTTACTTAAATGTTTGTTTAATGGGGTCAATTATCGATAAAGCACAATGATCACGCACTGGGCTTGATGTTGGCTTAGTGCAGTGTATCGTCACCTTGACGTGTAAAGAAATTTGTTTTAGTCATGTTACTTTTGATGAACCTTAGCTCTACATCGAATAAGATACTCTGAAAAGGTAACTTGGCACGTGAGAATTCACGGAACTTTGTAAATAAAACATTGAAAATTATTGCTCGAATCGATAACCGAGTTAGAATGTTATTTTTTTCTTTCCATCCTACCTATCATTTCACACATATCGAAAGAAAAAAAAAACTTTGAATATATGTTCTTCAATATTCGATTTTAACCTTACAACATAAAAGTTGAGTCTGTTTTCTTTCGCTTGACTCTAACTCTCAAATTGGCAGACAACTGAAACGAAAACCTTTACTGAAACCTCCCACAAGAAACACTATTGCAAGTTCGATGTACCAACATCTTCCTATTACTTCTTTCTCATCGGCTTACTCTTGTCTTTTTTCCGCCGGCTTGAGTCTAAACACGAGATCGATCAGAAAGCCGGACAGGTTAAGATCGTGACAGCTTTTTCGAGGCGAATGTCAGTTATTGCAAAATCTCGTATACTTTTTTTTGGCGCAGGTAAAATGATAAAATAAAGAAACGAAAGTTTTGTATTAATCTCACAATATTTATTTCGTCCTGCCATAATTTTTTTTCTCCTTTTTATTCTGTTATGGAGAAAGGAATTTTTAAAGCGTTCTGTTTGTCCAAGACGTAAATCGATTTATGTCAATTGAATCAGATAGTTCATAAAGTCTGATCTGTGATCAGATCACTTCTAATTTTACAAGTATACAACGGTATGATATCGAAAGCCTAAGGTTACAAATATATTCCTGTAGCGTAGCGATTACCATCGCCGAAGATAGAATCAGGGTACCGAGTTCAAGTCCTATCCGTGTCTGTTAGGTTCTCTTCGCACTTTTGAAAGGCATAAATCCGTTTCTTCTCTCCATCAGCTATGGGTTAAATAGCAGGGTAAACACGTCTCTCGCGCTTTTGATGTTAACCAGTCAAGATGAAGGGCTACTCTGAATTCAAAGCCGTAGAGAAGGCAACGGTAAATGACTTCCCAAGACGCCACGCCAAGTGTAAGCTTTAAATAAAATAGGCCCAAGAACAACTCAAGGTAGAGTATTATTAAATGAATCTGTTGTAAGAGGGTACAGGGAAGGGAGAAGAGGTGCTCACTGTGCAAATATTTAGGATATATAACGCTTGACCCTCGACTTGAAGACGTAAAAAACTGTAGTGATCGTGTCTGTTTAGTGTCATATCAACACCTCTATGGATTATTTTATGCTTAAATTTAAATATTTTGTACGCAATTTATACCTTCGACTACACATATTTTAAACATAATTTTATTCTTTCATGGAAAACATGTTTATATATATATATATATATATATATATATATATATATATATATATATATATATATAATCTCAAGTATGTGGTGCAGTTCAATTTACATTATATGAATCATTCATGCAAAAAACAGATATAGAAGTTAATGATATAAATGGCGAGAATACATCTTCGCAAACAAATTTAATAAAGTACATTAACCCCGAACCTGTAGATGAATGTTATGATCCCTGTTTATAAATTCCAATTGCATATGGGTTTTTTTTTTTTTTTTTTTTTTTTACAAGCTTTCATCTGTGCATACAGATATCATCAGGTATGGAAATAGATTTGTTTTTTTTACTTCCCGGTAAATTTGTTTCCGAAGATGTATTCTCGCCATTTATATCATTAACTTCTATATCTGTTTTTTGTATGAATGATTCATGTAATGTAATATATATATATATATATATATATATATATATATATATATATATATATATATATAGTTTGTAGATGATAAAATTTAACGTTAGTCATTTTTTTTTAATGCATTGTTGGTAATTTCACTATAAAATGTATTTTTATACTTTTAGTTTTGTATTGATTCTTATTTTGATATAAAAACATATAGATGGTCATTATACTATAAAAATTGATAATAATTATTTTTTTATTTATAAAAATTTATTGCTTGCAATTTCACTACAAAAATGTATTGTTGTAATTTTTTGTTTAAATTTTACTATGAAAAAAACGTTCGGATTTTTGTTAGTGTGCTTCACTATTTGCACATAGCTGGGTCTCTAAGTGGTACTACCACACCAGATGAGGGCGGACCTGGGAAAAATAGCAAATAAGAGGTCGTTCTCTGCTCCTCAAAACCTGGAATCTACCGTTGAGCTGCCTTACTACCGGATGTAGTTTATCAACATACTCAGAACAATGGCGTGAACAGGAGACTGTTTAACAAAGTTGCAGTTCTTGGAAAGAAGCTGTCCGAATGGAACGTCCTTCTTATCGGTATACGAAAGTAACGGGGATGGTTTGTCCCAGAATACGTGAGTGTAGAACCATGATTTTCTACTCCATAAGAGGATATAAAATGAAGAAAGAAAGTCTATAAGAATATAATTTATCAAGAATTTTCCTGAAGTCCACAATCAGAGAATGTTTTGAGAAATTGATTCCGGTTTTAGCGTATCGTTAAAAGAAAATATAGAATTTATGTGGATAAAATTTATTACTTCCTTCTTTAAAAGAGTGAAAAGTTTACATTATTTTTCATAATAAAAGTGTAAGTGGCTTAAGGTTTTTCATACAGATCATGTAATAAAAATTGTTACTTGTTTCTAATTAGATCCTGCAGATCCGTTTTATTCAAAAGGTGACCATTTACTCATCGCCCCTAGATCTTTCAGAAACCTCTTTAAGAATCTTAGGTACAATATTCACAAAAATGGTCTTGGATAAAATTAGAATTTATCAAATAGAATAATGGTCTTGGATAAAATTAGAATTTATCAAATAGAATAATGATTACGACTAAAATAATCGAGTGTTTATGATACTAATATGGCTACTGTAATTATTCCATTAATTACTTCGATTATATAAATCTGAAGGTGCACAGTAGCGAAAGATGCCTTTTAGAAACTAAGCAAAGTATTAAGAGATAGTAAAACTTAACACCAGGAAAATAACAGTTGAAATATCAAGGGCACATAATGAGGAATGAAGTCTTGCAAAATCTTTTATAATATCAGGACACATTGAAGACAAAAGAGAGACATGGGAAATCAACGCTAACCTATTTAGTGACCTTGGACAGATGGATGGCGGAGCAAAGTTTAAGAGAAATAACAAAAATATATAATTTATTAAAAGTTACGAATGACAGGAAATTGAGGAGAGACATTATCGCCTACGTACTGACACGGCACATAGAATAAGAAAATGTACTTAAAAAAGAAAGAAAATAGTTCCTCTCATGAAGATGATTATTTCTTTTTCTTACTAAAACCTCGACGACTCAGCACTTATCGTATATACTCATGTAAAAGTCGACTTGAATTTTTTTTGGCATGAATGTTAACCCCCACGAGAAAAAAAAAACTTACCTGCGCTTAGTGCATCCGGTCAACGAAAGTGCATTATTTTTAACCTCTTCAAAAGAATTACTTCTGTATAGTCCGATACCCTGTTTTTGCGTTAAAAACTAATCATAAAATTTCTCACTATACTCTAGTTTATACGACATATCATTATCACGAACTGACCGATATGAACATTACTACTGAGATACCACCGAATTTCCGGAAAGGTGCCGAATTAGCCGTTTTACCAATCCAACAAAAAGTCAATAATAAATCTTCAACCCACTAACTCTCGTGTCTCCTCTGCATCGACTGTGAAAAGAATAAATTTATCGCTAGACACGAACAATGCCATCTGTGGCCTCCTGGTGAATTAGTCTGACAATCGCGTGTAATTCAAATGCTTGCTCGTAAAATTGTCCGGATTAAAATAGGCACCGGACAATCAGTGGCTGGAAAATTGGTAGGGCACCTGTACTTTAGGTAATCTCTTTCCATTCTATATCGTTCTTATTTTTTTTTATTCCATCGACATGTTGTGAAACATTCACTAATTCGCCAAATACTGAAGACATGTCAGCGTAAAATGTTAAATCAACTTATTCAACAGTAAAAACGCCAAACTACAAATTAAAAAAATAATTTCTATAATTTATATCTTCAGGATATGGCTCTCTATAGTCTCCTGTTTTATTATATGTAAATTTTTGTAATATATTGGAAAATAAAGTGAGGTGGTCGTCTTCTCGACGGTTTTTGAATTTAGAAGAGATTGTCCATCTCTTAAACTTCTTGCAATCCGAGGCTGAAGAGCTCAATCTCTGCTATTATTTAACCTACATATGGGGAGAAGACGTGGATCCTTGCCTTTCTCTATAATTAAATGAAACCTTTTTTGGTTGCAATGTTTATTAGGTTTACAAACATTCTAGATGATTACTTTTCAGCGTGAAATTCCTGCAGATAAAGTGTGTTCACTGTACATCTAACCATCTTTTTACTTCAAGTGATTGAGATCAGACTTCAGAATTGTCCTTCTCCTAGAGCTAGTTGTCAACTACGCCGAGTGCACGCGGACTACTATGCTATTTAACCTATAGCGGGGAGGGTGATGAGTTGTAAAAAATTATATATATCATTCCCAGGAGTATCTTTACGAAATTGAACATAACGATCTCGGACGGTGTTCGAAATCAAATCGCCGATTTCGCGTTCCAAGCCGCTGACTACTTCACTGACTGTATATTCTTAATTCCCTCCACTACTTGCGATATTGTTTTTTTTTAATCATTTCACCCCAAGCAAAGTGGTAATACAATTAGTTACAGGAAGTGAAAGTGAAAGAGGAGACTGAGAATTGGGAGGACTGAGGAAAGGACAAAAGATGAACGGGGTTCAAGAAGACAGAAGATGGCGATGGTCAAGAAAAGTAACTACAAAACTTGACAAAGTTTTACGATTCGATCTCAAATAAATTACCTTCATAAGACGAACATTTCGATTACAATCGCATTTAAATACCAAACAATGGATGGGCGGAAATGTCCTAATTTGCAGTAATCACAAACACTAAATAACCACTTTAGAGAAATCAATGTAACAATTACCAAAATATTTGTACAATTAGAAAATCTTCCATGTGGTGTTTGCCCTCAGGACGTTGGCGATCATGGCTTTTCATAATTTCCTGTCCTTTGTGGCGCTTAATAAATTTAGTCATTTTGTTCTCTCTTCTAAGCCATTTACTCAAACTTGCTTATGGCTTTGTTTTCCTGTGTCCCTCTTGCCTTCAACGTGTCCTGTGAGTATCAAATTTTCCAATCTCTCTTTCCTATTTTATTTTCGCTAACGATCTGAATTAACTGTATTTATTAAATACTGAGATTTCTTTCAATTACAGTGTGTCGTGTGTTTCTAAAATTTCCTCTACTTATTATAAGTATTTATCAACAATATGGAGCATGTACACACATGACTGTACTGTTTTAAGCAAGAGATAAATGATTGTTTGCGTCAGTTGTGATACTTTGAGTTTCAGAATCGGGTTTCGATCAGGTCACTTCATTACAAAACCACATCAGTCCTTCGAGAAGCATCAACTCAAACCTAACCGGTTTGTCTAAGTGGAATCACTACGCGTAACGACTAAATATAAGAATTTATATAGTTTACGTCATGTTTTGAAGGGCAGAATTTTCTTTAATCATTGTTCCCAGGCAAAGCAACGAAATCACTAAGATGTAAATGCTTACTAAGAGTGAAAGAAACAGGGGACAATAAAAGAATTGGGGTAGTACATGGTATGACGATAAACTACATCTGACAGCAAGGCCGCTAATCGACAGATTGGAGGTTTTGAGAAGCGTGTAAGCACATATTAATTGCTGTTGTTCCCACTTCCTCTCTGACCCGGGTGGTAGCACCTGTTAGGATCCCAGCTATGAGGAATTAGTGAACCCGTAAACAAAATGAAAACTATGAAAGTATAAAATACATTTTCATGGTAAATATTCTACCAATACATTTTTATATTAAAAGTACCGGCAATACCTTTTATATAAAAAAGTACCGGCAATACTTTTTTATATTAAAAAAATACCAACGATACATATTCATAGTAAAAGTACTAATTACACATTTTATACAAGAATTACCATTAATAAATTATAGCAGAATGACTAATAATACATTTTATCTATAGTTGAAGGTAGACAGTTACGTTCAAAATATATTTAGATGAAGCCCTAAAATGGTGTTAAACGATTTAGATTTCGGAATTAAATAACCCGGAGAGGTTTATGTGCCGCTAAACAAACCAATAAGAAGAACTGGAAACAGAACAGTTGCAATTGACATTGCTTTTATATATTTAATGTTTCTCATTGTCAGGAAAGGAAGCAGGAACAGAGTTCTTCAGTCTAGAAGTGCACCGGAAGAAACAATTAGTATAGAACTTATGGTTACCATTGTCAAGAGGGAAATTAGAGAACTGGCTGCCAATCTAGTACTGCAATTAAATTCTTGAAATCGAGGTATCAACATGGAAAGCTCATCAGAAAAATTACAGTGAACCTATTTATAGAAAATGCGCAAGGTAGTTACGCTACGACAGTAGCATTATGATTAAAACCGAGATGCCAGGTTAGGACCGATAATGTCGCCTTGAATTTCGCCAAGAACCCCTAGACACATGGCAGAAGTACCGGACCAAATGTGGGAACAACATTCGATACACAGACGAACAGTAGACTTATAAATATGCAAGATTCTGTCGAGAAAATGGCGAACCGAATTTCCTAGCAGCAGACTTGCCTAATGATGCAATATCATTTCACTTCATAGCAGTAGAAAATATGAGGTAAAAAAGTCACAGTGAACTGCTCACTTAGAGATTAGCATCAACCATAATGGTCGAAGTCAATAAAGATTAAGATGATGAATAAAGAGTAGTATAATTTTATAGATGTTAAAACTAACAAGCCGCGACTTGCTCCATTTAACAAGAACTTGTAGATCATTTAACTGCCACTTTGATCGAACTCATTAGATTTGATATGAAGATAAATTTGAATATCATCCGCATAGACACTGAATTGAAAACTGATGACACGGGGAAGGTCGTTGATGAAAACAATGAACAAAGTGGGTTAAACTATAGACACCTTGAGGACGCATTAAGGATGAAATGATCGAGAGGAGTAGCCATTAAAGATGATTTTCATCACGCAGTTTCATCAGAAAGATTTAGAACTAAGGCATAGATGACACGCTGCATTCTCGGACTAATGCTTTGATTTATAGATATATGGATATTCAACTCCACGTGGAGTATAATTGAAACAATCTTTACAAAATTACATAAGATACTGCTAAAAATATAATAACGTCTAACTTTGATATAGACAGCAGAGAGAGACTAAAATATTTTTATATCGATATGTCTTGAAACAAATGCGGTGTTTAGTTACTTAAAAAATGATTCATTAGTTTAAAAAATAAATACAATATCCTTTTGGTTATAGTGTAATGTATACGGCGACGCATTGCGTTCGTATAATTGTACTATACATTTTAGACTTCAAAGTCGGAAAACAGAACGTGAGTATTATACACTCAGACAACGTTCATGGGTCAACAACGTTATACAGGATGCCCAGTAAAAAAGCGGCAAATTTCTTATCAGTTTTTATCGTTTAGGAATAACTGACCTTGAATAATCTTGAATATTCATGACCTTGAATAAAGCTACTGCCTCCTGCTTAACACGCTTACAACAGGCAAACATTTCGAATATCTACAGGGATTGTTCAATTTATACATGAATCACGATAGCTGAATAATTTTTTTCTGAATTTACCGCTTTTTTACTAGGCACCTTGTAGATATGTGTGTTTGCGCGCTTATCTTTCGTTTGGCTGCTCCCAATATAACCACAGATGCTATCAGATATTAAATGAATGAAACCGCGAGAAATCGTTAGATAAGAACATACGGAGAATGAGAGATGCGATCGTACTGACATAAGGTTTTTTGTTTTTGTTTTTTTTTCTCTTGGGCATCAAAACTTTAAATTTTACTGGGGCTCTGACGCCATGTTGGCCAACAATTAATCCTCGGGAGAGATATTTAGGAAACTTAGCTTTTTCTAGCATAAAACCAAATGAGAAGAGGGGAACATAGGAAAGGAAGGGGTTTTGTACCACGCTTTCTAATGGTGAGTGTGTGTCCTCTTTGATTTAATAACTACAGTTTAACTTGAAAATACATCCATCTCAGATAAGAGGGGGATAAAGGTAGATTTAAGATATTAAAAGAAAAGATATAAACAATACTAGATTATTTAAAAATAAGAGGTTTGATTGATAAGCAAAGCTTGCATTCTGATAAATCAATGATTAGACAGAATAATGAAACTGATTTTTTTTTCTTATGTTGATCATATACAAGGCCCAAGAGCCACTCAATATAGAGGATTACTGAAGGCGGTTGTTGTGTGATCTGTATGGGTAAGAGACAGTTTATAAGGATATATAAAGAAGATAACGGTTAACCCTAGACTCGAACAGGTTCAGATAGTAGCGGTCGGGTTGGTTGATTTTGCTTATCGGTATATCAACACTTCCATGGGTTATTTAGTGCCGAAATCTGAATATATTTCACATGATTTTATACTTTCAGCATAAACGTATATTTTTAGATAGATAGTTTGTAAATCATAAAATGTATTGTTGGTAATTTTACTATAAAAAGGTATTTTTATATTTTTTTAGTGTTGCATTGATTGTCGTTTTGCTATAAAAATGTATTGTTGGTCATTTTATTATAAAAAAAAATGTACTGCTAATTTTTGTTTGGTGTTCATTATTTAGCTATAACTGGGTGGGTAGAACCTGTTAGGTGTCAACTCCTTCCCCCTGGTACGGCAGACTTGGGAGTAACAGCAGTTAACAGGTGATCGCACGCTCCGCAAATACTCCGATCTCCCGATCAGAGGCTTTGCTGCCCGATGTAGGTTATCGTTATACCGCGGTCGGGAAGCATCCACTTGGGAGTCGTCTCCACAAAGTAGCGATGCGTGGGAAGAAGCTGTTCGAATGGAATTTCCTTCTTACTAATGGAATATGAAAGGGAATGATTACGATTCATACCCGTGTACTTGGAAAGCCCCGGTCTTAATTTTGAGGGTTATTACGGGTGGAACTGAGAATGGTAGCTCCTCTGAACATTTCCCAGCGGCAGAGTAGCGAGTGGGATGTAAGGTTTCGAATGTGGGGAAAGAGTTGT
>OZ010581.1:119188287-119223287 GCA_963932145.1 Acanthosepion lycidas | reverse complement strand
ACCCCTACTGGAAAGCAAGTTCCCCAAGACACGAAATAACCACGTCTACTGTGTATAACGTGTAAAAACATAACTCCCTGAAATGATTTACTATCTCTCTAACATTCCTACGCTAGTTTTAACCAATCAAAAACGAATTCTTCTGTTTTGTCTAGCATCTGACCTTAAAGGTCAGACTCAGAAGGTCTGAACGAAAATACACTGCCACTAAAAAATAAGTCTAAAACTATTATTTAACATAACATTTCCCATCTCCATGTCACGTCGTCTGCACTTGTCCGAATACACTTGGTTGTATATATTCCTTCAGAGAGAAATATTATCCAAGGATTGGTTTGGGGCAGATACCATTGTTATGTTTTTTGTTTTGTTTTGTTTTGTTTTTGGTTTTTGTTTTTTTAAGCGTTTCACCCCAAGCAAGGCGGGAAGCCACTGAAGGAAGAACAGAAGGATAGGGGATAGATCAAGGCATCTGCAGGCGTCGATTGGAGATTATAGCTATCAGGGAAACAGGAAAAGGGGAGGGAGTTCCACTGGCGAGAAGTGCGTGACATGAAGTTATTGGAGTAGAAGAGACGGCTACATTTAACAGCTTCGACAATGAAAGGGTGAGAGCGAGATGCCAGCTTAGTTGAACACTTAAATTCATGAAGTCTGGGAACCAGCGAAAGCAGATCATTGGAGCAGTTACCGTGAAAGTATTTGTAAAAAAGACAGAGGGATGAGACGGCACGTTTGTGAGAGAGCGACTGCAGGCGAGATGCCAGATCAGGGCCAATTACATTGCATATCCGTCTCTGGATTTTATCAACGACCTTGAACAAACAGAAGGGTATCCAGACGATATATGGCAGCAATACTCTATGCAAGGGCGAATGGTTGATTTGTAGATTTGAAGGATCGACTCCGGCGAGAAAAGTTTCCTGGCGTGGCACGTGGGGGATGTTACAACTCTTTTTCTTTCTTTCTTTTTTTAATAAAGCGGCATTGTCTCTCTCGCATTTAATTTCTCTTTCACCGTCTTCATGTATTCCTCTTCGTTATGTCGTCTTTTGCAAGGTTTTTATTTTCGCTATGTACCTTACGAGAGTCTTTACTCAATTTACCAAGACTCCAAACTACTGCCAGTCACGGTAAATGGATGACCCCTTGGTGAATTGCTGTGCTTTGAAAGACTACTGGGCCTCAAACTCACACCTGAAAGCCAGGGTAAATCTTACATTGCAAAAGATGCAGGTAAAATGGTTGACTCTGTGAACTGCTCCAGTAAGTACCTGACACCTCACGTTATCCTCTACTTTTACAAGAGCAAGATCAGGCCAGATTGCCTCTTAACGTAACCATCTACCTCGAGTTACCCTCGAGCCTTGTACAGAGTGAATCTTACTTCAAAAATATGAAATACAACTCCAACGACCTACCTTCCCATACAACACACTCATCAATGCCGATAGGTCCTCCTTCTTTGTGCGGATAGTTTAGTGGGTAGCAACACGGAATAAGAATTTGGGGATCCTCCTTAGGATCACAGTTGTCTTTGTTACATTTACTTACACACAAATACACATGGGAAAGGTGTAAATCCATTACCTCCCTCAGATATGGGTTAAATAGCAGAATTGAATTGGAAATGGTTGTTATTCTCAAAATAATGTTAATGCAATATTAACTCGTAAAAATAATTATTATAATCCAAAATATTTTTCAGCTTCTGATAACCAAAAAAGTGTTGATAAACCGTAACAAACAAATCAGTTAATGATGATTCTTTGATCTATTTATATTTGACAATTTGTGCAGTGCACAATTCTCAAAAAGCTTATCATCATCATCGTGTTATATTTACTGTTGCCTTTTATACCAGTAGTAATTTGATGTTTTTTTATAGGAATAATGATTGCGGATCCCATTAATCCTACAACGCTCTCTTCATTATTATTCCCGTTCATTTTAGTAATGTCGTAATCTAGATGTTTTTTTTCTACCTCAGACATCCAGTTTTTGCCATCTCTTTCTACGGCTCTTAAGATATGTTCCAAGTTCCAAGTTCGCTAGTAACAATATTCGCCTTGCCAAATTATATTATCCTATACTTCATTTTCTTCCAATTTTGCGAGGTGATATCCACCAACATCCAGGATATAAAAAAAAAACTAATTCACCTTTTTCGATGATGACGATGTGCCTATTTTCTTTTTTGTTTTTTTGTTCGACACTTGGCTATTCATTTGAATTTCATATGATTTTTGTTAATGTTTTAACCTCAAAAACAAATAATTTATTTCTTCATATCCAATTCGTTTATCCGACCAGATCTTATTTCCAATTCCCAGCAAATCAATTTCATCTTAATGTCTATTTTATTTTTCTGAAACAACCGACAATATTGGTATATGATAATGATGATTGACGCCGTCCTGTCGTTTAGTTAACGGCACATAAACTTCTTATGGGTCATTTAATGCTGAAATGTAATTTTTGGGGGGCGCTTTGAAGTAATAAAAATATTATGTAGGTTATTCTGATTTCACAATTGAATACATGGTAGATGATACTCAGCTTTTGTGCATATGCTAATTACTAATAATAATAATACTAGAGGCGGTGATATATAGGTTTATGTCATAGTTTGGAATACAGTTTTATCATAGTTTGGAATACAGTTTGATTTTTTTGAACAGATTGTAGTATATTATATGGATTAATGTCTTTATTAAGTTCTTTCATGTTGGTTGGTTGGATGATTTGGTTTCGCGGTTTGTCGATATCTCTATCGGTTATTTAGGAACCACATCTAAAAATTTGGAATACAATTTCAGACTTCAATTAAATATATTTTGAACGCAATTGTATGCCTACAACTACAGATAAAATGTATTGTTGGTAATTTTACTATAAATAAGAACTGTTGGAAATTTTTAATATAAAAATGTATTTTTATATTTCCATAGTGTTTTGTTTTTGTTTGGTAGGATTACAGTTTTCCCATAGTGGCACCTTAACATGTGCTACCACCCGGGATCAGGGTGGTACTGGAAACAACATTAATTAAGTGGTGTTTCCACGCTCCTCAAAAGCTCCGGTCTCTTGAGCAGAGGCATTGCTTCCGGGTGTAGTTTATCGTCAAACCCAGGACTAACGTCTTTTGTATTTCAGCATATTCTGTATGTAGTATTTAACAGTAACTTGTCTATTCGAGTTTCAGTAGAGTTGATCTTATGTAATTGTTCTGAGTGGCCATAAGAAGCGACTCAATTTCTCTCTTCAAATTTTGCTTTCGCAACTATTTCATATTATGAGTTATTCTTTTTACAATTCAACAACAATTAAGAAAATACAAGCTGCTTTTAACATCTGTCCATCTCTTACAAAAAATAGGATTTCTCTTCACTTTTTAAGTGAATTGCATTGAAGTAAATTGTATTGTTGTTGTTTTTCATATTTATAGCTTCTTTCTTCGGAATTTTTGTTATTCTATTTGCCATCATGTCTGTTCGACTGAAACTTTTATTTATAATTACGATGAATAATAAAAATCGACTTGTAAACATCCAACGAAGATCTCCCTCGGCTTTTCACCGGCCGGCCAAATAACCTCACGTTGCGTCACTATTCTACTAAACAAAAACTGAGAAAGGTCTATTGTATTTTCATACATAAAAGGTATGGTGACAAATGAAAAACATGAATCTCCTTCCCTATCATATATTTAGTTGTTTATTTTATGGATTCTCCTGAACGGTCGGGGCTGGGGTAAGTATGTAGTGTAAGTAGGGACACTTTTGACAACTGCTTCTTTTGTCATTCCATGCTGTAGGTCAGCTTTTTGCTTAAATCAGAGAGAACCTTGTCTATTCCCTACCGTTTCTCTGGCAATCTCTATATCACGACAAGCGGCTAAAGAAACAACTACAGCAATAGAAAGTCTATCCTCGCTAATCCAACAGGGACTGTTAATATATCTCCAACTTTTGCTTTGTTTTCACTTAATCCATAATGTTTTTATTTTGGGACAAGTTGATGGTTGATTTTAAACATCCCAATTCACAAATATTACCGCCGGTCATAAAAACAACACAAAACACTTATAGCTGAGTTAAAATCATTTACTATCCTATTAGGTTGGTGAAAAAATAATGACGTAATAATGTCGTTTTTTGACGTATTTTGAACGTCAAAAAACGACATTATTACGTCATTATTTTTGCACCAACCTAATATTTTATATATGTCCCCAGTCATAGTGTCACACATATACTAAAATGAATTATTCTGTTATCGATGGTTTGTAAGCCTTGTGGTTTCAGAGTCGTTATTCGGTAAGTGGTAAACTTGGCTGATTGATGGGGCACGTATTTAAGATTTAATATAATGTGCTCAAGACGTCATGGGGTGGCTGTTACCTCCAGGCAGTACATCTTCGGAAGGGATCTGTAGTTTATCACCTGACACCTGAGTTGCCATGGGCAATTTTTGTCCATAATCCATGTGGGAATAGACTCTCGTCCCACTTCAAAATCGATCTTCATCTCATTCTATTCTCGTAAATATCTTCTTATTTGGTATATAGAGTATGCTACGCTAGAGGTAAGAGTTTCCAAAACTGCACATTACTACAAAACCTAAACATTTACCTCAAAACATGTGTCATATTCTTACATAGCTTCATCAGATAGGCGTTAATATGGATATTATGTGTGGCGCCATAATCGTTCAGAAATAGCTAAATTATTTGCTGCATGCAAGCGCTGTCTCATATCAATGGTTAAAACAGCTTTGATCGACCTAAGACTATGGATCATGATGAAGACCACACTTATTTAAACCTTGTGGACAGGCGCTACAGAATCACAAGCAAATAGCAGATGCGACTGGTTATTTCGAAAATGACGTTAAAACATTGCACTTGATTACCGTTTTCGATTTATCATCAATGTAAGTTCAATCTCTTTCGCTTTGTCGGGCCGCCATTAAGTGTGTTGTGAGTAATGTGCGGAAGCTTACTTAGTTAACGACCTTTTTACAGCTTTTCGTATCTTACTGGTTTTGATTATTGCACTGTTATTTTTAAATGTGCTTATTTTTCAAAATGAAGTTTAAAATGAATAGTATTTTTTCTTTATTGTCCTTAATAAATCTGCTTATAGCTAATCAAACAGAATCTTTTACGACACAAAAAAAACATTCTTTTTTCACAAGGAAAATTCTTTTTTTTACTTTTCAATCACGTAATTTTTATTTTATTATAAGTGTCGGATTTTACGTTTTTTCGTGCATTCTTTTCAAACATCGCGCAGTGCGCAGTAATCAAGACAAGTGAAGCTTCCGCGCCGCATGTCTCCTCGAGGCAAACGTATGCAAACAAAGCCAGTAATTGTGGACTTTCTGTGTACGCGACGAGAAAGAAGTCGAACTTACATTGTCCATAACTTCTAAACGGTAATCAAGTGCAATATTTTAATATAACTTTCGAAATAACCAGGCAGTTTCACGCCAGAATGATACATTCTCAATCCGGGACTTTTGGTGCTTACACTGCAAATTTGTCATTGCCAAAACTGCACATTACTACAAAAACCAAACATTAACCTCAAAACATGAGTCATATTCTTAAAAAAGCCTCGCGTCAGATGGAGTCGTTAATATAGATGCCATACTTGTTCTGAAATAGCTAAACTATTTGCTGCATGCGACTGCTGTCTCAGATGAATGGTTAAAACAGCTTTAATCGATATAAGACTAAGAATCTTGATGAAGACCATACTTATTTGAACCTTGTTGACAAGCGCTTCAGAAACACAAATAACAGATACGTCCATTTGAAGAATTTGAAGAGCATTAAGAACTAAAATGTATAGCATATTTAACTCAAAGAGAAACCAATGATATAGTCAAGATATTTGTCATCCTACACTACTTGAAAGAAAATGTTAAGAAGGAAACCGTGAAAAGCTGCTGGACTTAACATATTTCATGGAAAAATTGTCTTAAGAGACTGGTTTTATAAATTTCAACCGACAGCAGTACTGACTGCTGGGTCAGTGAGTGTCGAATGTTTCTTTATGAGGAAACGCCTAATACTACCATATCTCACTCCGAACCGCTATCGATTACATGCACGAAGAAATAGATTTCTGTCTTTCCTAGTCAAAATTGGATGTCGCAGAGGAGACCAGAATTTGAATTCCTCTCGCCGATTCCACTTTCTAAAGATATATTCTAAACACACAGTACATAAAGAATGTAAACCACCTTTTGAAACAAAACTAATATTAATTTCAAAGGACGAGGAGGAGACTTTCTCTTCCTCTCGTCGAACTCTGCCTCTGAAAGGAACCCAGACGAAGGGCAGAGTATCGTTTGGGGAGGTAGACAAACCCGAACCCGTGTAGACAAGGTCTACGGGCTCGGAATGCCCCACGTTAAAAACTGGCCTTGTACCACATCTTGCTTTGTGGGGAGCTTGGTAAATAGAGAGAACAATTTATTTTGATAAGTTACATTATTTACATTACTCGGACTGTTATCTTCATTTGTATTGTCATATTCACGATGTTTCGGACGGTGTACGCCCCGGCCTTCTTCAGCTGATTAAAATTTCGATTGGAACCTTTCATTTTGTTCACTGGGGTAGATTTTTCTAGTTCCGAAGGGGTTCGGTTTGAAATTCCAATCACCTGAACATGATCGGGGCCGAAACGTTGTGAATATGGCAATGAAGATGAGGGTAACATTCCAAATAATGTAAGTAATCATAATGCCTCATCTCCGAGATATGGACATTTAGTTTGATTAGTGTTTAATCTATTTTGAAATAAATACAGACAAACCTCTCATCTACAGACACCCCACACATACCAATCAACGGAATTCGGATGCAACGGATAAAATCTGTAGGCAAAATAAAAAAAAAAAAACAATCTGTAGGTAAAAATCCTTAATCGTTAGCGATGTATTTCAAAATTAGCCGGTTGACCGGAACGAGTCGTATTAGTTCTCAAAGTGACCGCTTGCTGGGGGTGGCAGGCCTTTCAGTTGTAAACAAAGACGGGTGTACAGTATATAACATACGATGCATTAGCGCGTGCGTGCGAAAGTAGCTGTGAGAAATCTATTTTTTCTGTTTTTTTTTATTAATATATCTATATTATGTATATATTTATTAATGCCATATATATAGTACTAGCAGTAGAGCCCGGCGTTGCTCGGGGATGTAACAATAAGAGATAGATCAAGTATCGACCATCATAAAGACTGAAAAATAAAATTGACAAAGATTATTGTTTAAGGTTGACGGACACGCATGTCTTAATTAGTTTTTTTTTATTTTGTTTTACGAATTGATCAAACCCAAATTCAAACAAAAACATTGTTTTCAATCGTTATGAGTCTACCGATTGAATAGAATTTTATTATAAACAATTGTCTTGTAAATGGAATTCTTAAAGCATTCTGAATATAAAAATAAAGAAAAAAGTGTGCAAGACAATAAGAAACACTACCTGCCAAAAAAAAGTGAAGTTTTGTTGAAATCAGTTGAAAAATGTAGGAAATCCGATCCCATATCTAAACGAACACACATACACACAAACAACCTGGGTTTTATAATAAGTATAACTTGATATGAGTTGTCCCCCTTGCATTCTCGCGATGCCTCTTAATCGTGTTTTCAAATTGATTTCTTGCAAAAACAATTGTTTTTCCGATTTTTGGCGCTGTCAGAACCATCGCAAGGTAATTTTACGTAGTCCTGTGAAGTTTTGTAGAAATCGGTTGAAAAATGTAGGAAATCTGATCCAATATATAAACATACAGACACACACACATACACACACAACCTGGGTTTTATAATAAGTATGATTTACATATTTATATAGCATTTACATATTTATAGTATTTACACTGTGATCATAACTACTATTAGTTACTATAGTAGTTTTATAACTCAAAAATAATCCCTTCCACCTACGGACAATCGGCTTTAACGGACCACCCCTTCCCCCTATTAGTCCGTTGATGAGAGATTTGTTTGTACCAAAATTTAAACAGAATTTCCATACTTTATTTGTATGAACATCAGATAGCTTCTGTTCTACAAGTATGGCGTTCACTGTTTTATCCCTTGTTTTAAACGTTGACTATTTATTTGTTAGTCAATGCTTACTGCTAACCATTTTCTTTTATTTCTATTTGGTCTTTCTGCCTTCGTTTATTTTTCTATCATTCTTTTATTTCTTTTCTATTTCAAATGTTATCGTTCACTATATTTTTAGCGTTTCATTCCATTTATTAGTTTTGTTTTCGTATTTTTGAGCCGACGTCCTTTTTATATTTTCTTGTGTGTGTGTTATTTAAAAAAGAAAAGTTTCTCTTGCCTTTTCGTGTTTGGTTGGGGGAAGTGCTTTTCTTATTCTTCAGCATCTTTTATATTCCGTAAATCCACAGTCATGTCTGCTCACCTCTACTGGTCACTCTTCTCTACCACATACTTCCCTTCTTCCAATCCGTTTTTTCACCCACCCTTGATTCTTTCCCGCGCTTTTTCTCTTCATCAACAAATGTCACTGTTGCTCTGAATGTGACTGTTTGCTTCCACTCCCCAGAAGAACAAAATGTAATCTTTGTCTGTACATTTCATTCTTTTTTTTTTATTGCAAGATGTCGTCAGCCTGTTGCTACGTCACAATTGTTCTTTCCACCATTTGTATTATTCCTTTACGATTATGTTTTTTTCTTTTTTTCTTTTTACATTTGTTTCCTTCATAAAAACCTCCTCAAGACAATTCTTCACTTTTTCGATTAAGTATTGACATATGTGAAGAATTTTATCATTTGCCAGATCTCGCTTGGCAAAACATATTCTTTATTGACAGACAGCAGCCGACAAAAGAGAATATTGAAAAAAAAATGTTTGTTTTACAGAAACGAAATGAAATATACTTTTTTTTAGGTTGAATTTTCGTTTTTTGTTACAATTATTATTATTATTAATAATAATAATACTATTATTGTTGTTGTTAGCATTTTTATTAATACTATTCTTATAACTACTAGTAATACAATTATTTCTATACTTTTTCTATATGCCGTTTCTCTTCACAACATGGACAGTCGTGGCTCTCCACAGCTTCCTATACCTTGTAGCTCTTCTCAACGTTTCTCTTTTTTTCCGTCCTTCCCGCACCTCATCCAGCCATCTATTTACAAGCTGGTCAGATATTTAGTCTGCCTCCGTTCTTTTTGGTTTCCATAAAACCTATGAGATTTAATTTCGCCAAGCTCTTCTTCCTCGTTAAATCTCCAAGAAATTTCACTTGCCTATTTTCTGAGTTAGTATAAGAGTCCTTCTCGATTCGATTTTCCTTACGACGTCTTCGTTGCTTACGAGTTCTGTCCGTGGCATTCTAAGCATCCTCCTGTGGCACCACATTTCTGTTGCCGCCAGTCTTCGCTTCATCTATCAAGAAATTTTCCAACATTCACTGCCACCGAGGAGAACTGATATTACATTGGATTTAAATGATCTATAGAAAGATGATGGGATACCATATACTAAAATATTAATTAATACCTGACTTTTATTTTTATAATCAATTTTTTTTAATAATATTCATAAATCAGTAATTAATACGGAACCTTTAGCAAAACTTTAATTAATATAATTAATATATCATTTTTTTTATAAACCGTTTTACAAAACTATAATTAACTAGTTTTGACGCGTGAAAATTTCACCGTTTTCTTATTTAAATATTATGACAAATCTTAATTCTTCAGTTAATGATTAAACTCATGGCGAATATTACGACAATAAAATATCCGTAGAAATTCCACTGTCGCATCGTTAAATATTTGAGCTTAACAATTTTAACAAAATACAGGATGCGATGAATAAATGGTCTCCTTTTTACATTTTAATTTCGTACATGCGCGTTGCTTGATTTTGTCGACAGCACACTGTAGTAGTCACCATCTGTGAGAAAAAGATCACCTTGACGCAATTCACTCATCAGAAGCTCCAATACGAACATTTCGGAATGTGTGGGTATCAATATGAGAAGAGTGTAGATAATTCAGAAATAGCTGGATGAGTTTAATGCTGATTACGACAACTATGAATGCTGGTCGATATTTTAAGAAGTAAGGGGGCACAAATGAAAAGTTTTGAAATTGACAACTTTTGCCATTTCACGGAGACAGGCGTTAAACACTTCTCTCTTTCCTATTTTATCATTGAAACCAAGTATCGTTTTTAATGTATTTTGTCTTCTCACACGACCAAAACGTAATAGTCCATTATTTGTAAGGTATTGACAGGAGCCGTTTCTTTCTTTTTTCACTGAAACCAAGTAGCATCTCTGGTATGTCTTTTGTTTTTTCACGCAACCGAAATAGTCAGAACCATAAGTGTCCATCATTATTTGTTAGGTATTGGCAGGACGTAAGGGCCGTGCGAACTAAGGAACTAACGATCGAAGGGACAAACTGAAATATTATAGGATAATACTGGCTATTTATAAACCGATAATAAATTACGAACCTTTTACAATATTATAATCAATACCGAGTATTTACTTTTATTTTGTAACCAATACTGGATGTTTATAAACTTATTCATAATACCGGATTTTTATAAATCTATAATCCCGGATTTCTACGAAATTATAATAAATTCCCGGATTTTTATGTAAATCTTTAAACTTTTTTATTTTTATCATTAATACTGCATTTTACTAATATATATATATATATATATATATATATATATATATATATGATTATATTGGGTGAAATGGTTCTAAAAATCGATCATACAACTCATAAGCGCTAATTTTATTTTCTTCCGACCTAACATAACGGAATTGGTAGGCAGAAATAAAACTTGTCAAATATAAACTAGCACAATCCGATTTAGAATCCAGTGACTATCATAATGTTAGCATATTTCTTCCTTGATATAAAATTTGTGTTGAAGGGAAAAGCATCAGAAAAATCGTCAAATAAAGACTTTGAGATTTTCTTCTTTGTATTTTGACATTCATGAACAGAGGAAAAACACTTTCTTCTTTTTTTTTAACATTCTGTGGCTAGAAGTAACTCTATACCTTATGTTTATAGTTTAAGTCAAAATGGCAAAGCAGATCAAAAGGACTATTTTTTTTTCTTTTCATTTTCAATTTTGTTTTAGCCTTTTCGTTTCATCTTCTCTTTTTTTTCTCATTATCATGTTGTTCATAACTTTGTATTATTAACAATAAACTCCGCACGAAACTCACTGTAATTAGCAATCCTCATCTTGCGTGCATTTTTAGTAAAATGTATGCCAACTTTTCCAGTGCCAAATACAGGATACTATTACCACTGTTTACATTGTTCGGACTGTTGTCCTCAGCCCCGGCTTTCATGCTATATAGGTTGGAATTTAGAACCGAACCCTTTATTTAGTTTACGGGGTAAATTGTTCTAATTCCATGTGTCATGCCTTTTCTAGATATCTCAGTTAAAATAAATGTATGGTTCGGTTCGAAATAACAACGTATATAACCTGAAGAAGGCTGTAGCATACAATAGTCGAAACGTCGTGAGCGTCCCATAATTTAGATCATATAGTATAAACTGATGCTCCATTAATGGCCACTAAACTCCACTGACCTTTCACTGATTGTCTCCATAATCTTTGGTAAGTTTTTTTTTTTTTTTTTTTTTTTCTTTACTAGGAAAATGTATTTCTGACATTTTTTACTATAAAAATGTATTTTTATACTTTAATAATGTTTTGACCGTAGTTTGGGGGTTCACTATTTTCCCATAGCTGGGATCTAAATATGTGCTAACACTCCGGATCAGGGTGAACCTTGAAATAACAGCAATTAAGAGGTGGTACTGCCCCCATGAAAACCTCCAATCTCCCGATTAGTGAAGATGCTGCCGGAAGTAGTTTATCCTCATACCCAGGACTGTCACATAATAAAAAAGAGGAACGGATGGAGATTCATAAGCGGTTATCCATGGCAGAATAAAAATGTTACTTTTTCTATTCCACAAAACTTTATTTTTACTTGAGATGTGGTTCCATGCTCCTCAAAGCTTCGTGAATAGAGGCCTTCCTGTGGGATGTTCTTTTATTTTTGATCTAAGGGCTTTAACTTGTAGATTTTTTTTTTATTATTTTTGTCGTCTAGCTAGTATTGATTTTTCTTAGATGCTGTCCATGACATTGCAGATCTAGCATCTGTGCTTTTTGGGGATATATAAAGACAAAACAAAGTCCTCTTGATTGTCACATTTCAAAGTTAGAAGCACTTCTTCCGCTTGGTTTCCAGACATGAATTCATTAGCATTTTTCTAAATTTCTGGGATGAGGACTTATCATTATTTACACTATTTAGGGCTATTGTCCTCATATTTGTTGTTTTGTCACAACATTTCAGCCGATGTACCCTCCGGTCTTCATCCGGTGTATATCGATTTGGGTAAACTAGAAGGAATTCTGAACTGAATCCGGTGCAGTATATTGATAACCGAGACTATCTTTAATCATTTCACCCCAAGCAAGGCGATAATGCCACTGGAACGGAAGGGTTTGCTGCGAGGGAAAAAACAATGCGATGATATTGTGAGAAGAAAAGACAAAGAAACAGAGTAGCGTTTGACGTTGCATTTAAACTTTTGAAGATTGTAGGTGGAAGGGAAGAAAAACATCGAAAGGACGGTTCCTCAAGGCGAGAAATGCGAGAAAAGAAAATATTAGAATAGAATATAGGGTTTTATCGAGCTATTTCAACAGTAAAACGGTAAAAGCTAGTTATCTAGTAGTATGCTTAAATTTATACAGGAGAGGTACCAAATAACAATTACCATGGAAATATTTGTAGAAAAGACAGAGGGAAGTCATTGAAGTCGAGATGGATGCCAGATCATGATCGATTACTCGGTATTCTATAAGCCTTGAACAATTTTATGAGTTCTCCTCTGTCTAGAAAATCAAGTGTTTTATCTTATTTACCTTCGATTAAGAGAATGTCTAATTCAAACATTGATTCCGAATTTTCGATGGTAAGGACATGACTCAAATGGACGTTACTTCACTTCGATGAGGTGGTATTTAACCTTGGCACTATGGTAGGATATGATACAAGCTTGGTTTAAACTTGGATACCAATGTGCGTACATATGGGTCAAGGATAAAAATTACCGAGTCTCTCTGACTTCTACTACATTGGCGCCGGTATCCATCAACCCTTCTATTTTTTGCAATGACGGAGTTACTGCCATAGTGTTGGAATGCCCAGGTTTAGACTTTTCTCAAAGGGAAAATATATACTATACTTTGATCCGGTGTTTACCGATCTCCCGACGAAGATAAGATGTGACCTAAGGAGGTCTTTAATGTATTCATACGCGTATGTATCGGTCATGGACAATTGATTAACCAGCACCCGCAACCATGCTAGCGTTAATATCCCTAAATTCTTTAAGTGCAGCTGAGGTGGCAGAAGACTAGATACTTGAGGCTTTTTTTTTTGTTGTTTTTGTTTTTGTTTTTTTTCAGGGCATGGGCAATCGTGTTTCTCCAAGGCAACTTATCCTTTGTAGCTCTTAGTACTGTTTGTATTTTACTATTTTTCCTAATCCCTGTTCTACCAACCATTTACATAAACTCGTTAGGTAGGTTATTTCCTGTTTTCCGCTGTCGCTTCTGTATTTAATGTATCCTATGAGTGTTTAATTTTCCATTTTTCATTGTTACTGCATTTGGCTTTTTCTGATTCTAAATTTTCTTTTTTATTTCCATTTTCGCTGAAACCTATTCAGTGATCATATGTGCAGTCCATGTCAGTCCTAGACATCCCTTGTTTTTTTTTTTTTTTTTTTGGTCTAATGGTTGAAGACGGAAACCCGATTTTGGTGAAGAACAGATACTACACTTTGATCCCGGTTCAAAGTAACACCTGTTATGTGTAGGAATATGTAATTTTAGGTTTCTTTTAGTCAATTGTATTTTCCGTAAACTTAGACATTTCTTTACAGGAACATTTGTGTATAAAGATTTTATATCTAAACGAAAATTTTGCTCTTGTATAGAAATACTTGTTACAAAATAAGATTCTTACATTTTCCTTGATAAAATCCCTCACAGGACGAAACGTATCGTCCAAGATAAGTTTTCCTTTTGTCTTGCATATATAAGTTGGCGCACTGTACGACCCGTGATAGTGCTGTTCAACATAGGCTAGCTCGTGGTATATGATTATGTAAGGCTTTTTTTAATATTGTATTATCATGTCTCTGCGTCATGTCCCAAATGCTCACTGAATTACAAAATACAAGCGAATTACTAAAAACTATGAGATTTCTATTCCTCAAGAAGCAGTTTTTACTTACGAAGGGGATGCTGAAAAGTCCAGATACACGCTCCGTTTATATACAGATAGATAGGTAAAATGTGTTCGTATTAGGTTGGTGCAAAAATAATGTCGTTTTCTCACATAGTAACATATGTGAGAAAACGACATTATTTTTGCACCAACCTAATAAAAGAGGCAGGACTTTACAGCGCCCCCATCGTTCGCCCACTGCGTCAGATCTCGAGAAATTGTGTTTCAGGCACAAAACAAAAGCTGAAAATTAACTTATCAGAAAATTACTTTTTTCTATATATAAAAAAAAAAAAAAATAATTGTGTATGCGATTTTTTTTTTTTTCTGTGGAAAATTATTTGGGGAAAGATTTTATTAAACTGTACTTTTAATTACCCACACCACAAAGTTTTTCGGGGGGTTTTTTTGTTGATTTTTTTTTTTTTTTTTTTTTTTTTTTTCGGTTTTTTCGTTTTTTTTTTGGTTTTTTTTTTTTTTTGGTTTTCTTTCTTGATTCATTCAAACATGTAATTAATTTCAGTCTGCGATGATAAAGAAAGGAAATATAAATATGTTCTAGCGTCTAAAAACACTACTCGCTTATAATCAATTAAACACATTTAATTATTGTGTGTTGACTGTCTGTAACGAGAATAAAAACAGACACACCAAGGTGATTAGGATTCGCCTTTCTAATTTCTCTCTCGGTCTTTATAGAATCTACTATTCAATATTTTATTTATTTATTGCTTGTATTTCTGAATACTTCATCAAATGCGCATGACCGTGCAAAACTTTATCAACTTCCGGCCATATTCTGATTTCTCAAATATAATTTTACATTGATTATTCTTTTCGACGTCAAGGTTGACATTGAGAGAAACAGCTTTCTGTTACTACTGCAAACGGGTTTGAGAAAGCCATTTAAAAATACACTACAAAGCAGGTTGTATTTTACGCTCCTGTATTGATTTCTTTGTTTACACGCATATTTCTCCTCAGTCCATCTTGCACATTTAAAATCTACCATTCGCCCGTGTATTGAATACTGCTGCCATATCTTGCTATTTATCTTGAGATTCTTGGCAAAATCCAAAGAACAATCTGTAATGTAATCGATCTTGACCAGGTATCTCGACTTCGGTCACTTTCTCACTGACGTGAAGTGACTTCCCTCAGTCTTTTCTACAAATATTTCCATGGCTACTGTTCTATTGAGCTTTTCTTTCTGGTGCGCCGACTACATGAATTTGAATAAACTATTAGACTAGCATCTAGGTTCCATTCTTTTACTCTTGAAATAGTTAAATGCAACCGCCACTTATAGTCCAACAGTTTCTTTTTTTGCACTTCCAGACAGTGGAATTCCCTTCTTGTTTACTTGCTTCCCTGATAAATACAATCTTCAAACATTTAAATACAACGTCAATCTCCATCTATCTTCTTGAATCCCGTTCATCTTTTGTCCTTTCCTCAATCCTCCTTGTAATCAGTCTTTTCTCTTACTTTCACTCCCTGTAACTCCCCCCGTACTAGTGGCATTCTCGCCTTGCTTGGGGGGAAATGATTTTTTTAAAAAATCAACTCTTTACGGGCCATTTAATGCCGAAATTTTATTTTCTTGAGCGCATGAATAATTTTCTTTATAATGATGTACTGCTGATAATTTACTAACTATGAAAATGTATTGCTGGTATTTTTTACTATAAAATGTATTTTTATACTTTCATAGTGTTTTGTTTTTGTTTGGGCTTTACTATTTGCCTATAGCTGGGACCCTAACAGGTACTACCACCCCGTAGGAACAACAGAAATTAAGAGGTGGTTCCAAGCCCCTCAAAACATTCCGATCAGAGTCCTTGCTCCCAGATGTAGTTTATCGTTATGCCCAGGACATAGGCCCCTATATGTCGATGCTAGTTTTAAAATAGCACCAGCTGGTAGCTATTTTATAATGGAAAAATGCCTTATGAATAAACATCTGTAAATTTATTTCTGTAAGTTTCTTAACCATTTTCTGCAAAAGACGAGTTATATTAATTCGGAAAAATATGCTTTTAAGCTTTCAGAAATTTAGTAGGGACGGCATCGTATGGCACAAGAATGAAAGAATTCAAGGTTTTACTTAACTTTTCGTTAGTATTTTTTTCTCTTTTAATATCTAGCATGTGGCAAATCTCATTTTCGTCATTGGTTAAGTCACTTTCAAAGTACATCTAAACAGGGAATTACTGATTTTAGTCATAACTCGCCTAGAATCCAACCTTCGGGCGGATTTTAAGGTAGCTCCTGCTGAGGGCATTTAGGCCTTCAGCTTTTACTGTCAGTGTCCTATGTACGTAAAGTTATAAAAATTTAGAAATAATAAAATTATTTTATCTTAATCTGATATCTTAATTCGGCATATTTCATCGTTTACGCAACCGATCTCTGTAGTTTGTTTACATTTATTTTGCACGCAGTTTTTATTCTCTTCTAAAAGCACTATTCTTTATGGTCCCTTTACAGAAAGTCACTCTTAAAAGACATTAGGAAACCCGAAATAGGTAATATTTTGAATACACCACAATACGCATGATAGAGAAAGAAAAAAAAATGAGCAACGTACCGTACCCCAGTTCAGTTTTAATTATTGTTTAATTAGATGATACCAATTGCGATTTCGAAGAAAAGTGAAATTAATAAACTTTTAATAAAGAATTGTTTTTCAAATCTTTCTCTCTTTTCGATATTTAAATTTAACTTTAAATGAGTTATTTATTTAATTTCGAATCGCATAGAACTACAGTATTTACTAGCTGTTACTTCAGATTGTTTGATTCCCCGAGATCAGACGGACAGACGGACACTTTATTTATATAGATATTTCTCGGAATTACAAGCAGTTTTATTTGTTTAGGTGTTCCCAAATATCCCATAGCATCAATGGAGTGATTTTTTTTTTCAGTTTTAGACACGTCTTTTAATATAATTATACGAAGCGAACTGAAAGAGTTCACAGACTGAATATGAAGGAGTATATGCTTGAATTTTAAAATCTTGCATGCAATAATTTCACCTCTTCTTATTAATACCTGCATTGTTTTATCCAGGTAAATTGACATCTGACTGTTCAAAGAAAACTTCAAACATAACTAGTAGCGACTTCTCTTCAAAATGGACACAGTTTGACATCTTTGAGTTAAAAATACATGCAGAAAAAGGGTTTACCCTCCGACGACATTAATGCTGATATGGTTACTTCATTAAAGGGTGACACGCTAACTATACCAACAGTGCAAAAAATGGGCAGCTGAATTTAGGAGAGGGAGTTTTGAATATGGCCTAGAGTTTCAGGAACTGTCACCACTGAGGAAAACATTGATAGTTTTCTCTACACGGTGATGGATGGCGGAATGATAGATGCATATCCGGTAAGAGAATTGAGAATATTCGGCACAATTAACTTGATATAACGAAGGTTTTTGCTCTGTGGGTGTCACGTCTTCTGACATCTGATCAAAAGCGCACCAGGATGATCACATCATGAGGAAATCTGACATTGTTTGAGACAGATCCAGGTGATTTCCTTGAATATTTCCTAACCCAGGATGTGTGTTGGGTTCATCACTTTGAGACAATCTATGCAGAGGAAACAACCCTCCTCACCTGCTCCAAAGAAGGTCAGTGACTTCATCTGAAGGGAAGATGATAGACTCTGCCTTTTGCCTCCACTAAAAAACTTTGTGTTTGTTGACTATCTTCAAAAGGGACACACCATCAATGGAGAATACTATGACAACTTGCAACTAGGCAGTTATGAAAGGCTATCAAGACCAAATGCATAGGAAAACTGATAGGGGTCTTGTCTCATCAGGACAGTTCCCTGGCGCATAAATATTTGATTTCAATGGCTGCTGTACATAACTGTGGCTTTGAACTGATTCCCTTCTTCTCCTGAGTTGGGCCAATCTGTTCCTCAGCTTGAAAAAAAAACACTCTATTGGGAACCAGTATCGCAGTGACGATGACGCCATATTTATTGTTGTTGACTTGTTTTGACCAACAGAACTAAAACCTTTTTTTTCGCGAATTGGATCCAAGCACAGCAACGCCGACGATAGAAGTACGTGAACCGAAAGGTGGACTATGTTAAGAAATAAACCTCATATTCCATTATAGTATTTTGGTCAGCCTACGAAAATTCAGCCGCTCCTCGTACGATAATAAGTAGTAGTTCACGAGATACTTTACAATTTTCTATCATTATAGTTTCCTTATTCTGTATCACTTAAGATAGACAAGAAACATTCTTTAATAATGACCCTTTAATTTTAGTTTTGAATAGAAACCAGTTTTCTTTCATTTCTCATGTATCCTTATTGTTGTATTAAGTTCTTCCTAGACACGAAACCAGTAACTGGCTTCCGCCTGTCTCTTTCGTTAATATACACTTTACTTCTCTTCTACTTAGCATATTCAAATAGGTACAATACTATTTACCAATGCACTACACCTATAAAAACCAGAAATAACAGCCGAGATAGTATATAACTCGAAAATGAGGAATCAAATTACGTATATATTTTTAATGTATTTGATTAAGAATCAAATTACGTATGTATTTTTAAGCAAACAATACTTATGCTTTGACAAATCCTTCACAGTGCTTAGATGTAGTAAGAATGCAATTGGTTCTAGTACGGCTTTCCCCTTTTGCAAATTGTAAGACATAAAGAAAGACCAGTTGGAAATTACCTATCAATGGAGTAAGTGTTTATTTCTAAACAGAAGAATTTCCCGGGTTTGGTTGGAAAGACCGCTTGTTCCAATAAATTCATACCTGACAAGCCTCATCAACTAAAAACCAATCAGGCACGACAATAACAGCGGTGTGTCGTAATCCTATTTCCTATTCACCTAACTTGGTTATTTTTTGTCATTCACTCTTCCGGGAAAAGCCATGCATAAAACACAGTATTAAAAAATATATTCTTCTCTTGTCAGAGGAGAACATAATTTTAGATATATTTTTTTTTTAATTTCCATGTCATAAATAAATAAATCATTTTTTCTCCAGAAAAGAGATTTTTTTTTTCTTAAAGTGAAAATAAACAGCCAATTGCGAAATTCATGCAATGTGTGGTAAAAATGAATAAAAGAAAAACACGCCTGAAATGGTGGGCTCGAACCCGCAACGGAAATTAAGTCTCTGTGTGTAGCAAAATAAAAGAGAAAAAATAATAAAATTTATCCACGGGAACGTTTACCAAGATAGCCTCCAGTGACAAATAGAATCATTGAAAACACAGCCAAAAGGGCGGCTTCAGATCCTTCATAAGGAAGCAAGAGGAAGGGAGAAAAAATACTATATAACCGTTTTTCAAATCAATGATTAACAATGACTTCACGCGAACGAATCTTTTAGGTATTAAAGAAAACAATACATCTTCATGCCCTATAGACTGCATTCAAAAACCAACAATAAGTAAAATAGGTAGCATATATAACTAGGAGAAAAATGACATAATCAAGACGTTGACTTCACCTTAAGCCAAAGGTTTGGAAGCTAATTCCAATCAATACGCGGATATTTGATAGCAATTAGTGAACTTGAGAAAACTAATTTTCTTGAAAAATTGCTGTAAGATATTTTATAAATTTCACTTGACTTTAACGCTAACTGATCCTTCAATGATTGCTGTATCTCTTCAGGTCGTGAACATTCATAACTCTCCTCAACTTCCAATTTTGACAATCACTATAGGTAGATTATGGGCTCTTTTCCCCTGTCCCTGTTGCTTTCAAGATGTCCTGTCCACTTTTCGAAGCCCTCTTTACTTGTTACCTGCCCTAAGAATTTCACTTACCTTTTTTTCTAATTGTATATATTGAGTTCATTTTATTCCCCTTTTGCCTACAATCTTTTCCTTACATGCTCAGTCCATGGTATTCTCAGTATCCTTCTACCGAGCCATATTTATGTTGCCTCACTGTACCGTTCCAGAAAATAACTGACTCCAAGCATACTCTACCTTTTTAAAGAGATAGATCAGCCTATAAATTAAGTGTTACTGTCACGACCCAATCCTCAATTAACGGGCCTGGCAGAGTTCAAAAAATGTTTACGTGGCCTTGTGTGTGATGAATTATTATCCAAGTTGCAACAACTTTTCCCACAGAGGAAATGTTACTTTCTCGCAATTTTCGCTAAATTATCGCTATTTTCGTTACTCCTGTTATTCTATCGCTATTTTCGTTACTCCTGTTATTCTATCGCTATTTTCGTTACTCCTGTTATTCTATCGCTATTTTCGTTACTCCTGTTATTCTATCGCTATTTTCGTTACTCCTGTTATTCTATCGCTATTTTCGTTACTCTCGCTACTCTATCTACTTTCTCGCTCTTTTCTTTACTCTCTCGTTCTTTCGTTACTCTCTCGTTCTTTCGTTACTCTCGCTACTCTATCCCTCTTTTCGCTACTCTCTCCCTATTTTCGTTTCTCTGGCTACTCTATCGCTCTTTTGGCTACTCTGGCTACTCTATCCCTCTTTTGGCCACTCTGGCTACTCTCCCCCTATTTTCGCTACTCTCTACAAAAACTTCATTCTACCTTGAGTGGCTCTTGGGACTTGTATTGTATGAACACTTGTATAAAAATACGCTGTCCCCGTTATTATAAATATTGGTCTCTAAATATCTGTTTCGCTTAAATTATTTTCTTTATTTCTTAGGAAATTGTCCAGCATCACAGTCGATATGTTTCTTATTGAGTTCACTAAACTTTTGCAAGATTCTTTCCTTTTCGCCTTTTTTTAATATTTATTATTGCATGTATTAAAACGGATTTAATAGGACTTTTTTTAATGAATATTTTTTAATTCAGCCATTTTGGAAATATTTTATTGCTTGTTTTTTCACCTTTATTTTTCCATTTCCAAAAACGGCACCTAATCAATCATTTCACACTCATTGTCTTGATTGTCATCAGGTGAAAATACCCGTTGGTGTAAAAAAAAAAAAAAAAAAAAAAATAGTTGATCGAGCAACGAAACTCATTCAGGCACAAACTGCTCAGAAAGGCAATCAAGAGCGTATAAGTCACTGATCAAAATTAATGACTTTGTTCGGCAGGATCAACACTGGCTCAAATTGTTTCGCAAAATTCTTTTTATTTTAATTTTTGTTTCTTCTTTCTCATTCAGCTGCCACAAGAACCACTGCTACTAGTATTAAATTTTTTATTAATATTATTATAATAAATGAAAAAAAAAGAAAAAATATGAAAATTGGGCTTGTTCCTCCCTTCTTTAGTTCGCACGACTGTTACGTCCTGCCAATCCCTCATAGATAATGGACTGTTTCGATCGCATGGTAAGAACAAAGACATTTCAGCGAAACTACTTAGTTTCAGTGAAAAAAAGAAAAAAGAGATAGAAATGTTTAACGTCTCTTCCTAAACAATGGACTATTCTGTCTTGATCATGTAAGAAGTCAAAAAAACATATCAACGACGCTACTTGGTTTCAGTGAGAAAATGAAAGAATAAAACAAGGGAAGACGCAAGTATTTAACGTCTGTTTCAGCGAAATGGAAAAAGTTGTGCATTTCAAATAGTTTCATTTGTACCCCCTTATTTCTTAAAATAACGATCAACATTGATATTTATGATTTTTATTGCAGTATTTTATTAAAATTAAGCTCAGATATTTAACGATACGGTCGGGGAATTTGTACGGATATTTTATTGCCGTAGAACTTGCCATGAGCTTATTCGACCAGGCTGGGCAGTGTGTACTTACATCGGTGTAAACGGCCGACTAATAACTGAACCGTACAAATTAAAAATAATAACTAGACGTGAGCAGTGGAACGAGAACAGTCTACTCCCGTAGATTAAATAAAGTGTTCAGTTCGGAATTCACTTAATTTCAGTTGTCAAATTTAAATTCCTATTTTCAATCTTGCCCATGTCGGTAAAATAAAGGTTACCAGAATTTAGAAACATCAAGTCGAGCTCAAATATCTAATGAGTCAGTTACGTTCACTTTCACAAAAATACCCTTTGGAAAGACATGTATCCGTTTTTACACACCCCAGCTCTCATTGTGTGTTAAATAGCAGGGTAGACTGGGTTTTCTAGCCTAGTGTGGCAACCATTTTAAAAGAATTATGTTTGCTGCACACAGTTTAATAATAGCGAGTACCATATGCATATTAAAATATGTAATTAAAACATGACTGAATAAGAAAGCAGAATGAATAAAATAAAAAGAAACTTTTTATGATTGTCCCTCTCCACACGTCAAAACTCGACCGTAGAATAAAATACTAAAGCTACGTACCAACAAAAAACGATAAAAAAAGAAACTAATACTCCGAGATTAATAATATATTAAACACGGTATATCTACAAGATCACATTAAGTCCTACTTGCCATCCCTTCTGCCTGTACATGGAAGGCCGCCTGAACGTAATAGAAATTGACTCAAGGACTTTAAGATGGAATTCGAAAACCGTTATGTATAAAACAAAGCATGTTCTCACGCTACGATTTTTTTAGCCGGATGACAAAACAAACTTATGCAAATTATTTTAAAGCCTACCTCTTCTAATGAAGGAGGAAATCAATTCACTTCAGTACATGGAGAAAGCAAAGGAAACCACTATTCTATATTTTCCTAGACGTCATGTCAATTTACATATAACTTGATTTGTTTTGTTTGTTTAATAGAAAATCAACTCCTTATAGGTTATTTAATGGCAAAATTTAATTGTACTGGGAGCTCAGAAGTAACAAAAATATTATATACGTTATTCTGCATCGCTTTGTAAGTATACATGTTTCTGTAGACAAAATTACTAGAAGAGGTGATATGCGGTTTCTATATCGTAGTTTATTATTCTGCTTTCACAATTGAATACATGATAGATGATACTCAGCTTTTGGGCATATATATATATATATATTTGTGTAGACATAATTGCTAGAGGCGGTGATCTGTGCTTTATGTTGTCGTTTTGTTGAAGTTATATTTTGGAATACAATTTGATTTCTGTAAGAAATTACAGGATATTATATGGATTAATGTCATGTAATAGTTCTTTCATGTTGGGTGTTTGGTTGAATTTGTTTAGCTGCATATCAACTTCTATGGGTCATTTAATTCCGAAATCTAAATATTTTGAACGCAAGTGTATGCCTTCAACTAAAGATAAAATGTATTGTTAGTTACTTTACTACAAATATGTTTTGTCAGCTATTTTGTAATATATTATGTATTGATGGTATTTTTACTATGAAAATTTCGTTTTTATAATTTGATGGTGTTTTGCTTTTGTTTGGGAGTTCACTATTCGCCCATAGCTGGGACCCTAACAGGTGTTACCACCGAGTGTCAGGGTGAACCTTGTACTAACAGCAAATAAGAGGTTGTACCAGCCTCCTGAAAACGTTCAATCTCCCGATTAGAAGACTTGCTGCCAAATGAAGTATATAGTCATGACCAGGACCTCCATATAATAAAGAGGAAATGGCTGGAGAGTCATAAATGCTTATGATCGGAATGTAAATGGCGGAATAAAAAAAATGTTAATTTTCCTATTCCACAAACCTTTATTTGTACCTGAGATTCGGCAATGTCCCATCTGATCTTATTCGGACATGTTTTCTTGTTTAAAAGCATTCATTTTTCTCCGTTTTTAGCTCTGTACACTAGAATTTTATGTTCAATTCCTATATTGAGTCAATTTCTAGCATCTTTAAGGTTATTGATTTCTATCAGCAATTATAAAGTCAGTTTCGTTTTTGCTCCTTCCATTTTGGGTTTGTTCGAAGTCCATTTACGAACTTTTTCCGCTTTGGAAAATGCTATTCATAATTGTCACGTTGAGAATTATTCTGAGAATAATATAAACGGAATTCATTCACCCTTCATGTTTCCAAACGTCCCCTATTAGAGATTGGCCATATTTATTTTTCTTCTTAGATTGAAGCCGCTGAGCAAAAAATGATGTATTTCGCCTACATTCGTTCCGCCAACTTTCTGATGTTGTCGTAAAACCTTTCAATTTCATCTTGTACACACACACATAATGTGTGCGTGTATATATATATATATATATATATATATATATATATATATATATATATATATATATATACACACACATATTGCATATGGAAATATTTCCGGATTTGCTCGACCTGTGAACTCTTCCAATATAAGTTCAGAATCCCAAAAAAGCAATGTGCAAATCCTATTTGCATATTACGTTTTGGTTACTGAATCGGTTTTTCTCCAGCTCACCCCACAAGTAAGGCAATAAAGGTACATCACCTTTGATTTAGCTTTCCGCTTTTTTACCTCGACTTGACAAATTTAAGCGCAGTACTAGATTGACATTACAGTTTAAATTGCTGCATGTAACCGTAAGTTCTATGCTAACATTTTCTTCTCTCTCAATTCTTGCTTGTGGAACTTAAGTCAACTTTGATCTTCAAACGTTTTAGTGTGATGTCAATCGTTATCTTCTGTCTTAATTCCCGTTCTTTTATTGTTCTCTCCCCTTAATATTTTTCTCTTGTTAGCATTCAGTAACCCCCTTGGGTCATAGTAGCTTTATTGCCTTGATTCGAGTAAAATTATTTTGAAAAACCTTGCAGACCTAAAGAGCCATTGTAAGTCACTAAAGTAAATAGCTCTCTTGTATATATTTCAGTGAATTTATTTTGTTTTATTTTCATTCTGTAGAATAAAAATTCATATTTAACTCTTATTTTGTATATAATTTTAATCACATGTATTTTGTGAAGGACAAGTACGATTTGGTTTAAAATTAGTATAATAGTTAAAATGTTTAGTCGTCGTCTTAAATTATATGTTAATCGGTTAGAAATAATAATCCTAAATTAAGGAAACAACAAACATTTCAGATATATATTTGAGCAATAAACATTCTTTCCTACGTGTTTCGTTGAATATGACAGACAAGGATAATTTGATGAATTTTTTATTGAATTTCTCTTATATTCTTAATTTTTCCGATTGGTGGAAGTAAGGCAGTGTCAAAATTGTCCATAGTGTCTACTGTCTCAAAAGCTTTCGACAACTTTTTTTTAATCATTTTCATGCCGTTTATTGTAAATTGTTGTTAATTTAATTTCACTTTTAAGATGTAATTGTGCGTAGCATATTGCATGATAGTAGCGTTTATTTCGAGCTCCGCGAAAGGAACGTGGTTGGCATTCATGTTGGCCTCCTTGTGTTATATATAGTGATTATTCAAGCGTAGTCGTCCTGGGTAAGACGATAAACTACATCCAGCAGTAAGGCCTCTGAGCAGGAGGTTTTGAAGAGCGTGAGACCACCTCTTAATTGCTGGTGTTCCTAGGTACACCATGACCCAGAATGGTAGCACCTGTTCGGGTCCCAGCAAAGGGCTAATAGTTAACTATTACCAGCAATACTTTTTTGAAAAAAATTATTACCAGCAATACATTTTTCAAAGAAAAATATTACCAGAAACAGATTTTTGACAAAACAAAACATTACCAGCAATAAAAAAATGTTATCGGCATGAAATAACCAATTGAGGTCGATATGCCGTAAAACAAAATAAACCAAACCAATGTAAACCAAAGAATACATATACTATTCATGCGAATATATCCTAAAAATGTTGTCGGCATTAAATAACCCATTGAGGTTGATATGCCGTGAAACAAAATAAACGAAACGAATTTTCAAGCGTAGCTTAGATGTGTCACAAGGCAGAAATTATGGGGCACCCAGTGAGAATCGAACTCTCTACTCAGTCGTAATTGTTCTATCAAGACAAGCTGCTAACCATTACAACACCTTGAGGTACCCATCCTTGTATTATATATATATGCAGAGTATGCAGCTAACTATTATAGGGCCACGACGGATCAAAATTCAGAATTAAAAATGATTTCTCCTGCGAATCAGAATATTTAATATACATAATTACATGCGAAGCTTGCAGTCACTCCGGCAAAGGATGACAGTACATTGCAAACAAATCAGAGACTCCCCCCCACACCAGAAAAATACGCCTTAGACAACATATAAAGGAATGCGGCGGACAAAATCTAACAAGTTTTAGTGTCTTCCCATTCTACCAGTGCGACTACAGAACCACTAAACAAAGGCAATTAATAAGGAAATATTTTTCACCAGCAAATTCAAACAAATTCTTAATTCATTGCATAAATAGATTCTACCAAATTTTCTTTATTATAAGCGACATTATGTAGACAATTATGCCTCTTGATTGTTTTAATTTTTGTCATTTGTTCAAAACATGAGCGTCAACACGTGAAGATACAAACAGTTAAAACTTTCGGAAAAGCTAAGCGAAACCGGTTAAAAGTAAAAGGAATTAAAACAACAAATTATTTTTCTAAGAAAAAAAAACACTGAAAATCCAATTGGAAGTAACGAAGTTTTCATTTTAATTTTTCTATGTATATATATATATAAATAAATATTATAATAAATGTTAGGGTATCTTTTTTCCCGAATTCTTATTTTAGTCTATACAATAAGTTTATTTACAGAATCTTTCTAACAATTTCATTTTAAATACATATGTGTGTGTGCCAGCGCGCTTTGAATATACGATGTTCTTTGAAGCTTATTTAGATACAAATATTGTATCTTTCGATGATCCTGACTATTTCGGAAAATTTTTGGTTCAATACATATATATATATATATATATATATATATATATATATATATCAGATGGGATGATATTTGACGCATATACCATAGACTGGATCATAGTCGAAGCAGATATGAAAAACTGCATGATGGTCGAACTATGTATGATATGTGGAATGATGCAAGAAGTATATAAGAGATTTAATGGTCAAAACATATAGATGCTATTCAATGATGATCGAATTGTATATGTATGATTGAATGATAGTCGAAATACATCTGAGAGATTTGACCGATGCTTGAAACATAAATGACAAAATGAATGATAGTCATTACATAGATAACGAATGAATGCCGAGCCAAAAGGCAGATTGCATTATAAATCATGACCATAATATTGGAAAAGCGGGATGTCTACCTTAAAAAGATGTTGACACTTTTTTCTCCATATGTCACTAACGAGAATCTCCGGAAATTTAGATAAGAAAACATGTATTCGACTAGCAATCTTGTTGAGAAATAATTTCCAACTAGGATTCATTATTGGCAGCTTCAATCTTGATAACATAAGATATGCAGGCAGACCTACGGAGAGTAGTAAATGAAAGCATGAAGACACACCTAAACATCACTTACAAACCCTTGTGCAAATTAATTGTAACAAAACAAATAATTCAGTTATTTACTTTTTCGTATTCTTCCATTGAAACATGACCCAATGTTAGTATTTCGTATGTCCATTCCACGAAGTCGTTCCTTGCAGATTGACCCTCGATTCTCGATTGGATTTAAATCAGGGGAGTTTCCGGGCCAGTCTATAGTACTTTGATTTGCTCACTGGTAAGGCTTGCCAGTGTGTTCGTGCAGCGTTACAATTTTTGTATGCTCCTTGGAGTAACGTCCATCGCAGACAATGGCTGTAGGACAACTAATCGACAGTCGAGACAATAGTGTCTGGACGTGATAAAAATCTGATGCAATCACACATGACGCAAAACAATTTCATTTTATACGCCGAACATAAATTCGTATTACTGTACACAGTGCAAATGACAATGTGAGGAAAAAATGGAAATCGATTACACCCTGTCATTTTAATGGTGAAAGGAAGGAAACCAAAGCTGTTGTTTCAATTAATTTACACAAGGGTGTAAGAATTCAGAAATTATGGTTGTTAGAAAAGGAAACAAACCAAAATGCGAACTACGAATTGGAGACATTAAAATGAAGCAAGTAAAAAAAAACATTAATATCTAGGAAGTATTTTGACATAGGATGCAAAAAGTGACACTGAAATCTGAAAGTTTATTGGAAAAGCGAAAAGTGCCTTCCAAAAGATAAGCAAAGTATTCGAGACAATGTCATTAGAAACAAAAAAAGAAAAAAAAGAAGGGATTACACTACTGATATGTCATATCGGTCCTCCCATATGGCAATGAATGCTGGACAATCATGTAACAGATCACGAATAGACTTGACGCAACAGAAATCTGGTCCTACAGAAGGATACTGAGAACACCATGGACTGGATGTGTAAGCAACGAAAAAGTGGGAATAAAAAGACACTTAGAATTAGAAAGGGTACATAATGAGAAAGTGCTTGTACAATTTAATTCTCACAAGATGTTATGAAGTCGAGAGAGAACAAAGTAGCGAATAACTTGGCATAACTGGAAGAGAAATAGCAGGACACAAATTTTACTAAGAACTGTAAGAGATAGGAAGTTGTGGAGAACCCTGATTGCCGACGCCCTGAAGGAGCGTGACACTTAGAACATCAATCGGTTAAATAATAATTTTCTAAAACATGCGAAATAGAAAAATATTAGGTTGGTGCAAAAATAATGACGTAATAATGTCGTTTTTTGACGTATTTTTTAACGTCAAAAAACGACATTATTACGTCATTATTTTTCCACCAACCTAATACTACTGAATATATTGGAACATTTTTCTTACTAATAAACCCTTGTAATATAAGTTGTTTATATATATTTTTTTTTCTGTTAAATGCCAAGAACTGATAGTAACGTCAAAAAAACGACATATTACGTCATTATTTTTGCACCAACCTAATACATTAATTCTGTAAATTAGTTTATAGTTTGTCCACGTGTATCAAAGTAAAGATCTTTTTTTTTAAGAAATATTCAGAGGAATTGTCAGAAAAAGTACAAATTTATTTTAAAAACAAAAAATATAAAGATTTTGGAAAGAAGTTAATACCCTTAACCCATGTAATTTGTATTATCGCTCGGCCTAAGACCATATACGAAGAAACGGTTATAAAGTCGACCCATGTGAAAATTGATTTAAACATCGTCAGTGAAATACGCAGCGAATTTACTGAGTAACTGCCTACCATCATTTATGTCCACGATGTCAGTAGCACTGGGCAAAGGCTGGCATTTACTTAGCAACATTATAGAAATTAGTATTCTGTCCATAGCAACAATGTCACCAAAGTAATTCAGGTTTAAGGACGAAGGTCGAATAATTAGAATCCGTATGAGTTAACGCGGGTAAATGGGTTTATAATGTTTAAATATGGCGTAATTTAGCGCGTCTATTTCATTGCATCGACGTGGTTGACGGTACTTTTAACATACTTTCAGCCGTAAGCAACTCTAAAACTTGCGCTGTTCCAATCTGTTAATATACAAATTTTCCTTGATGGGATACATTCCAAATAGTCTGTCTCCGGGGCGACTGTGTTGCTTATATATTGAGTCGACATTGTGCCGCTTTTCAAAATGGCGAATCTGTCAATAGGCCAAAAGAAATGAACTGCAACTTGACGTGGTTGAGTGCGTTATGGAAATGAGTAAGAATCTATTGCTGTTTCAGTAACGCATCTCTCTTGAATAAAGGTGAACGTTTTCATAATTCTGGTAGCTGAGATATCAAACTTGCGAAGAGAAATAAATCATGATTAGACTTTGAAAACAAATCTCTAATTTTGGATTCCATCAGGTATAAATGGCAGTTTGCGCTATTTCTCGTTTATCTCAACGTTAAGAATTGAAACGATTATAGATGAAGAATCGGTTTTGTTATTTCTTAAAAAGAACTAAAGCTAAGAAATTGTAGTGACTACTCCGATTTACCACACCCACAAAATACTCAGTTATAATTGGATAGAAAAGAAGTACTGTTTACTACAGGACAATTTACCTATCGCAGTAACCACAGAAAATTTTTTGCCATGACTTTGCCTAACTTGGTTTTGTAAAAAAAATCAGTGATTAGTCAATTTTTATCCAGTCGTGTATTTTAGATATTCCTTTCCATATTTTCCCGCTTCTCTCTGGAGCCTATCCAAAGAGTATATAAACAGTCCGTACTCCAGAAATAAGTTACAACAATAAATCAGCAGAACTCAGCAACGCACGCGTATCTATATTCTTCTACTCACGGGCGCGCACACGCACACACACACACACACACAACTACCATTACACTACACTGTTAACTGTCTGTCACAAGCCAAGTCACAAACAAAATTCTATTATCGTTTTTGTAAACAAAATTCTATTATCGTTTTTGTACAAAATTTTCATTCGTGAATTCAAATCTTATTCACTGAACTCTGAACATTTCAACAAGAAAGTTCTTAAGTATATTATTCCTATCTTGCATCAGATATCAGTACAAGGGAAGCTACTTTTCTCTCGCTAAATATTAATACATAAGCATAATTGTATAATCGTTGATTTTCAATATATATTTTATTGTTGAATGCAATTTGATCTCTTGCTCTTCTTTCCTTGTGCTTTTTGCAAATTTAAATGTATGTGCTCTCACTAAAAACGCAGTCTCACTAACAACCTCATTAACAATTTTAAAACCAATCTCAGGAGCACACCGCAAAATGTTTTTAGCAGTTTTATAACCTAGAGAATGTTACTGAATAGAATAATCAAACGAAGGCTTGTAATGAACGATAATATTTAGGATAAGAACAACAGATATAAATAGTGTACATATAAGATTCGCGTGCGGCGCGTATAGTCAACTGCGAAAAGTGAGTCAAGTGAATTCCACAATGAATCTCCAACTGGAGGATATCTACGAAACGCCACACGCGATAAGATGTAGCACAAGGCCGAAATTGATGTGGGGTATCCTAGCCCGTATATTTGACCAAAAATTCTTCGTAGACCCCGTATAAAACGAGGTCAGGTAGCTGTCTCCCGAGACGAGGTTCTGCCCTTCGACATAGCCTCGTCTGGGGATCCTCTCTGTCCGGAGGCAAAGAGTTTGACCAGCACAGCTGGAGACGAATCTCCAGCTGCAAGATATTTACCAACCTCCCCACGCGGCCATGTATTTCGCAAGGCCGCATTTAATGTTGGGTATCCGAGCTCGTACGCTCGACCAAAAATTCCCCGTGGAACCCCGCATAAAATGGGGTTGGATAGCTGTTTCTTTAGACGAGACTCTTCCCTTCGACATAGCCTGATCTGAGTTTGACCATCGCAGCTGGAGACGAATCTCCAACTGCAGACCAACATACAGTATTTACTACTGTATTTATGGGAATGGGGACATAACCATTATCGTCCGTATTTATGCTGCAACACACAGTGAAAGAATCGGCTTACCATCAGGTCATTTCAAACTGAACCCTTTATTTCATCTACGGGAGTAGATCATTCTCGTTCCACTGACGATGTCTTGGTATATCTTATCTCTTTCTTATTTAGTACTGTACGACTAATGTTATTTTCCACTGAGTATGTCTGTACTGCCTGACACAATTATCGAACTCCCAATTACGAAGAAACCAAATCCACAGACCAACGCTTTAATCCACAATGCTAGGTTCAGAATTTTGATGACTTGGAGCTCAGTCGAAATTCCCTGAAAGCGCTACCTGAATTAACAAATACTGTTTTGAAGTCTGGATGATACAAGGACCGAAACGTTTTGAACAAAGATACGGATAATACTCAGAGTTTAAATGGAATAGTTGTAAGATTTTATTCCATAAATTCAAAGTGTAAGAATTCATAGATATTTAAAAATGAATGCACCTCGTCTGTTAAAATTGAATATCGGTTTGTATGAGAGACATTCTCCGTTTAAATTAATCTAAATTTAATATATAACAATATTTCAGCACAAATTGACGACATTAATAAGGGACTGTTATGATCTATACAAGATTGTGAAGACAATTCAGATTATATACGTGTAAAGAAAATGTCTCTGTTTAGAACTTAATGCAATTATATAATTCATTCTTGCAAAAGTAACTTTCTGAATTAGATTCGAAATATGTCGAGAAAGGAGCCTCCATGATTTCAACGGCTATTGTGTCTCCGGTTCACTTTAAACCTCAAATAGAACCCATATATACTAATGGTAAAGATTTTGCACAAATGGCCGAATGATTCTACCGCCACAGAAAATACCTGATTCCTTCTGCTATACTCTATTTTGAGGAAAATTCAGATTAGACAAAAACTGAGTAATGGCGCCATATCTGGGCTGGGGCTTTTTACTCCTCACTTTCCGTAGCAGGTGGAGTTCAAAATCGTTCATGCGGTCTTTGCGAGGAATACCGGTTGTTCAATCTGATGCCACTCCCACAAACACTCATTGTTGAAAGCTTGTCTAAGATTTTGTCATCCAAAAATCATCTATATGTTGACTAAGGCGTATTTTTCTTGTGTGGGGGTTCCTAATTTATTGGCGATGAACTGTCATACTTTGCCGGTTTTGACTGTCAGGATTGGCCAATGTAATGCTCGTGGAAATCTTTGTATGTCATTATCCTCATTATATATTCAGAGTCACACGAGAAATCATTTTAATTCTGAATTTTGTTCTGTTTTTGAAATGAAATTCGTGGCCATATAATAGCTCGCTGCCTACCAATACATGCATTCATATTATATAATTCATTCAGTTTCTTATATATGCTTTGACTATAATCCAGTCTATGGTATATGGGTCAAATATCATCCAATCTGATATATATAATGTTGACCCAAAGATTTTCCGAAAAAATTAGGAACATCGAAATGTTTGTATCTAAAAATGGTTCAAAGAACATAATTTATTCAAAACGCACGCACACATACGCATATATATATATATATATATATATATATATATATATATATATGTGCGCGTGTGTGTTAAATGGTTAGAAAGTTTTAGAATAGTTTTGGTCCATGTAGTGCTCGCAGAAACCTTTGCATTATATATTCAGAGCCGCACGAGAAATCATTTTTAATTCTAAATTTTGATCCGTCTTTGAAATGAAAGCCGTGGTCCAATAATAGAACTAGCTGCATACACTATATATATATATATATATATATATATATATATATAATATTCTATCGGTATTAGCATGGCAAAAGTTCAGATATCAGCGTGACGGCTTTCGTCACAACTGACGCTTATTCATTGCTGCTCGCAATAAATGTAATCGTGTCCTCGAAGAGAAAATTCTCCGTTTGCCGAGAGAATGAGGCACCGCATTGAATCTATCAATTTTGGCTCTCGTGATTACTGGCGGCTCTTTAATAGGGCATTAAATAAGTGTAAGTTTATATCGGAGAACCGAGTTTGAATTACAGTCGGATCCATTACATTCACCTCGCGAAAGGTATGAATCCTCGTCTTTTCCCTCCAGCTATGGGTAAATAGCAGGACAGACCGTGTTCTATAGCTTTGTATGGCAAATGGTTTACCCCAGAAAGAAATGGCAAGGAAAAAAAATTGCCTCATAATCATGTATCGAAAGATACCTGATCGCCTAAGCGTGTATCACGCATGGCACATAACTGACTGAAGGTTTATATTCACCTCCTCTTCAATCAATATGATGTGTTATCATCCTCTGCTGATAAAGTTAAACCCTTTGCCCGTAAATTCTCCCCAAACTCTACTCTTGACTCATCCGGAATATCCCTGCCTGACGTCCCTCCTAGAACCGAGTCTCTGGTAAGTGATATGCATATAACCCCTTCCATGGTTTCTGCTCTCATCTTTAACCTAGATTCCCATAAAGCATGTGGACCCGATGGTACCTCTGTAATAATCATTAAGTTGCTCCTGAACTGACTCCTGTTCTCTCTAAAATATATAATAAATACTTTTCTGCATTCTTATTTTCCGCGTGCTGGAAGTCATCATCTGTTGTTCCAGTTTGGGGGAAACTCCTAGAGGCCCTAATCAATGCTGAATTGGTTCATCATTTCTCATTGAAGGGTATTTTCTCAGACAATATGGCTTTCGTTTCTCCAAGTCAACTGCTGATGTATTGAAGATATTTGCGGAAAGAGTTTACCATACTCTAGATAAAACATGACACCCAGGTTGTTGCAATGGATATCTCGAAAGCTTTTGACAGGGTCTGACATTCAGGTCTTCTACACAAGCAGGTGGTCCCAAACTAGCTCCTGTTCTCTCTAAACTCTATAATAAATGCCTTGCTATCTCCTGCTTTCCCGCGTGCTGGAAATCATCATGGAACTTGCAGTGTCTCCGGATAATTATTGAAATAATCCAGCCTAATCCTGAAATGAAAGGTATGCTGAACGGCCACTCGTCTAGATCCTTTCATACTAACGCAAGTGTCCTCGAGTGTTCCATCCTTGTTCCTAGTCTATTTTTAATTTTCATTAATGATCTTTCTGATGACATCAGCTCTCAAAGTATCTACGCTAACGACACAACAATTTACACCTGCGTCGATAGTAAGGCTTATTAGTCTGGCAAGGTCAAAATGGCAACCAATGCCCAAAACAATCTCAAGTCCATAGTTAACTGGAGCAAAAGATAGTTTAATTTTAACGTCTCGAAAACTAAACTTCTCTTCATTAATGATCTGATAAACCACTTGCTGCTTCCTATCAGCATGGCTTGTGCTAACCTCCAGGAAAATGACTCGTTGCGCCTTCTCTGGCCAAATTCTCACCTGACATGAAGTGGAAAGACTATATTGAATTCAT